>JAYEVI010000511.1:0-100000 GCA_036346575.1 Dendrocalamus sinicus
CCTTCCACAGAGATCTTTTGCACATGAGATTTTAGGGATATAAGAGCAATACCTAGAAGATCCCTCAGACCAAATCTCAAGTCAGATTGAGGAGTAAAAACATTTTTCCTTGAAACCCTAGAACTGGCTGAAACTTGAACAGAGATGGCCAAAATCAAGAAACTGGAATTAAACTCAGATTGCTATGGGGATTGACTAGCCAAATGGCTTTTAGGCTTCACCCATGTCATAGCAACCCATTTTGGCCAAAACTAGCAAGCAAGAACTCGAAAATCACAAAATCAAGAAATCCACAAAAGAAGGCATCGTAGAACAGAGAGCAAGAAAATGATGAAACTTCAGATTTTCATTGATTTCAACAAGGGGAAATGCGAGGAATCACGATACGCATGTACATTAGAACGAGGAATGATTACATGACTCTCACACTCTCCAACCTCTCAAACATCAACCATGAATGCTTAGAGGAGGATGAACACACTCTGTTCTCTCAAGAACTCTCGTAGGGGACAGAGGAGCACCGACTCTGCCTCTCCAACCACTAAAGACTAAAGAAGAAACCAACTCCTAAAGCCTCTTTTGACTAGAGCTAACCTAATTCCCTCCAAAATGCTCAAGGGCATGCAGCCCTCCTCTCCTTTATAGCCTTGGCTAACGGGTCTCCGCCTATTACGCTGCTAAATCCAACGGCGCCGCTCCGCTTGTGCAGCCTCGCGAATTTCCGATTCGCCCCTTCTCGCACCTCAGGAAGCTTCGCGCTCCTTGCCTCGCACGCCCGCAACCACCTCGAGTCCACGTCGTCTTCGACACATCCCGACCGTTCGACCTCGGCGCCACTGCGCCTAGTCCGGTCCACCGTGTCTCGCCACGACTCCACTCGGCGCCCCTGCGACACACGGACAAGAAAACACGTCAAATAGCACCGCTCGACACATGAAAGCGTAATTACCATCACACTTACCACAGATGAAGTCCAAACCTGTCAAAACATTAGAATATGCATCCTAAGCCTAAATGACCAGGTTTGACCAAAAGTCCGACCGAGCCCGTTGCCCCACGCAACGACATGGTCCGACCACTCAAACCAAACTCGACTGACCTAAACCCCTGTCAATTACTCATCACTCTCATGGGATCACGACCACATGGTCTCTCAATCTCCCCCTTGATGAGTATATTGACAAACTCAGAAAAAGCTTTAAGAAGAGTTTGGGTTTGAAGAATCCAACATGGTCCAAAGAATGAAATAAAGCTAATGACCATGTCGACAGAAGGAACACTAGAGCAACAACTGAAAGAGCAAATTGTTCTCCAAAGCTCTAAAACTGTTCCCAACAGACTTTTTCTTCTCTATTCTCCCCCTTTTGGCAATAAACGCATCAAGAATGCAAACGAGAGAATATGACATGTCAAATGGATGAAATGGCTGAAGTTTGTTTATTTAAGCATTTAGAGCCATGAGAATTATCCATAATGACCAAAATGTAATACACCAAGCCATAACTCAATAAAGGCTATCCAAATCATGACAACATGTATATGAGCTAGCTAGAGCACATAGATGACAAACTGAATTGTAATGCATTTTATGAGCAAGTCAAGTCATCAATGATCAAAGTCTAACTAGAGATATCCAAGGATGATGCAGGCCATGTCAATAAGCTAAGCGCAACAAGAAATCTAATATTAAGTCCAAAAAGAGTGCTATAAGCTCAAGATTGAAACATTGGTTAAGTACTTGATTCTTTTTGAGACTTAAGCAAGTTGAGCACAAATGATATATTTTCTTTTGAAATTCAAGGTTGTTGACAACCAGTTTTTTTGTTTTATCATGTGCTAGACCTCCAGCCTTATGCGACTACTTCAAGCGAGAAGCTTAAGAAGATAGTCTAGGTCATCCAAAACTCTCCCTAAGTTCATGCCAAGTGCAATGGCAAGCCGTCTCATAGGAGAGAATTGGTGAAGTCGTTTTCGCACAAAAGAGATCTTTTTGCATTTTAACATGTTGTACTAACTTATGCATCATCAAGAGACTAAAACAGCTCAATTTAAGGCTCAATATAGATTCAACGCTCTACTCAGCCTATTTGACATGGCATGAATCATAAAGGGATAGCTCAAGAAAGACTAATCTCGAATGCTAACATGACAAGTTTTAGTTTAAGTTGAGCAATTTTAATGAACTTATCATGACAGAAGCTAATCCATACATATGAAGTCATGATATATCTAGCAAGCTAAGCACAAGTCATGGCAAGGTGTAAAACATTAAAGCATGTCACAATAGGATAATAATCAAGGCTCAATGCAATTTGATTATAATGCTAGAATGATGAAAGTGCATGAAAGTCCAGCTCCCCCTCAACATTAGATGCAACTTTTAGTTCAAGTTGAGTTATGTCAAAATTAAGCTCCAGAAGCTCCCAAATGAACTCCCCCTGAACCAATGCAATAAGATCGAGAAGCTGGGAAAGCAAACAGAAAACAGGCAGTCCTTAAAGCATAGAAAAGATATAGAAGCAACTATGGCTCAGACTGACTCTCATCTACCCCATATGACACTAGGACTATTAGACCGGTAATCTACCTCACTAGGAGCAAACACGTACCTGTCTACCCAAAGCGGCCCGGCCCTTGCTAGAACACGAAAGCGGTGAGTGGGCTCAACCTAGTAAGAGAAGAGAAGCGGCTAATAGAGCAGAATCCTAGGTCACAAGATAAGAGCAAGGAGTCTAAACAACTAGACGAGAAGACCACTCTAACCTATCTGGAAGGACCAAACCCAGAGCACCCGCAAATGCAATGCAATGAAATGAGACGAAGCATAATCAAATTAGTAAAGCAAGAAATCACAAAGCTCCCCTCACTATAGTCCATAAGGACAAACCACCCCAAGCTCTCCCAGAGTGAAAACCTCGAACTATCCAAAGGCTTGGTGAAGATGTCACCAACCGGTGGTCACTCTCACTGGCTGGAGCACTATGTCACCCTTCTCTACATGGTCTCTAAGGAAGTGGAAGCGTATATCAATATGCTTGGTCCGGAGTCTTGCACTGGGTTCTTAGCAATGTTAATCGCAGAAGTGTTATCACGAAGAGTGGAACACTATCTATGACCAACCCAAAGTCCCGCAGGTCGAAGCCATCAAAGTACTTGGCTCAGTGGTGGCTGCAGCAACGCACTCGGCCTCTGCGGTGGATGCAACACTGCATCGCTTCCTCAAGACCAGAAACAAGAGAAGTGCCAATGAATTGGCAGTGCGAGGTGCTCTTCCTATCTATCCTACACCGGCAAAGTCGCATCCGAAAAGGCTCTCAAGGAAAGACAGATGAGGAAGAGTACCGATACCATAGTCAATGGTAACTCGAAGGTACCGAAGATGCGCTTCACCGCTGGCGGTGAGATACTGAGAGAAGCTCAAAGCAGCGCATGCAGACACGGAGAAGTGTATGTCGGTCTCGAGGCGATGAGGTAAAGAAGGGAGCCGATCATACTTCGAACTCTTTCGATCAAGCGGCTCGCCATCCTCATACAGGTCAAGATAGGTGTAGAAGCCATGGGAGTCGACACAGAGCTTACCATCACTCATGTCGAGCGCCTCAGAGGTCACGGTGTACTTTCCTTGATGAAGAAATGTACCCTCCGAGTGCGCTTGATTTGGAAGCCAAGGAAGAAAGTCAACTCACCCATCATACTCATCTCAAACTCGGTGCTCATGACATCCGAGAACTGGGAAACCAGAGTATGGGAAGAGCCGCCAAAGATAATGTCATCAACATAGATCTGGACGAGCAGAAGGTCATTGACATGACGGCGGATGAACAAGGTCTTGTCTACTTTACCCATTTCAAACCCATGACTCAACAAGTAGGACTTAAGCCTCTCATACCAAGCTCTGGGGGCCTGCTTAAGTCCATACAACGCTTTGGAAAGCTTGAAGACATGGTTTGGGTATTTGGGGTTCTCGAAACCTGGAGGCTGTCTGACGTAGACTTCTTCCTCAATAAAGCCATTGAGAAAGGCACTCTTGACGTCCATCTGGTAAAGCTTGAAACCCTTAGAAGCTGCAAAAGCAAGCAGGATTCTAATGGCCTCAAGTCGAGCTACAGGGGCAAAGGTCTCCTCGAAATCTAGACCCTCAACCTGGGAGAACCCCTGAGCTACCAGTCTAGCCTTGTTCCGAATAACCACTCCATCCTCGCTCTGCTTGTTCTTGAACACCCACTTAGTCCCAATGATATTGTGACCTCGCGGGGGCTCAACAAGCGACCACACCTTGTTTCTCTCGAAATTCTCTAACTCCTCATGCATGGCATTGACCCAAGACTCATCGGAAAGAGCATGAGAAACATCCTTGGGCTCAAAGGAGGTAATGAAAGCAGAATGGAGACAGAATTGAGATAAGCCAGATTTTGAGCGGGTAACACGCTCGAGCAGTCTCCAATCATCACTCGAAGGATGCCTTTTCTGGATATGTCGAGGAGGTCCTGGATAAGGAGAAGAAATGGCCTCTACCTCATGAGCTGATGAGGTAGGAACAGAGCCACTAGCTCCAGAAGAAGCAGAGGGCATGGGCTGATCTCCCTAAGGTGCGGTGGAAGAAGGCACCTCAAGGGGTGGATGAGGGACTGGATCAGGTAGACAACCCTCATCTCCATCATCCTCATCATCCACGAAGATGGGCTCGGACTGCTCTAAAGAACCTGAGATATCGGGCCTAGTCCCCGGACTGGCCTCGTCGAAGGTCACCTCACAGGTCTCTACCAACTTGCTAGACTCGCAGTTCCAAACCCGATAAGCCCGCGAAGAAGACGAGTAACCTAGAAAGATACCATCACAAGAGCGTGACTCGAACTTGTCTAGGTTCCCGGACTTCAAAATAAAGCACTTGCAACCAAACACACGAAAATGAGAGACGCTGGGCTTTCGCCCATATCTCAACTCGTAGGAAGTGCGGTGCAAGTGAGCCCGAAGAAAAACTCGATTAGAAACATGGCAAGCGGTAGCTATAGCCTCAGCCCAAAACTTCCGCGGTGTAGAGTACTCATCAAGCATCGTCCTGGCCATCTCGACCAAGGTACGGTTCTTCCTCTCCACGACGCCATTTTGCTGTGGGACGTGCGGAGAAGAGAACTGGTGCTCTACACCCGTCTCATCGCAGAACCTCTCAAAGTAGGAATTCTTGAACTCCGTGCCATTGTCACTACGGATCGCTCTCAAGGCACCGGAAGCTCAACAGAAAGCCTACTAAACAAGCCTCGGAAATGGGTAAACGTCTCATCCTTCGAGGCTAAGAAAAACACCAAGAGAACCTCGAATAGTCATCGACCACAACAAGGACATACCACTTCCCTCGGTGATCGCACTCGAGGTGGTCCAACGATGTCCATATGGAGCAACTGTCCCGGTGCATCGGTCATGGTCACGATGGACCGGAGGATGTGAAGTGGCAACCATCTTGCCGCGTGCGGCAAGGAGAGCAAACAAGATCTTTGACCATCTTGAGCTTCGCGGACCACGAATGAGATCGTGGCGCTAACTCGGGTCAAATGGTCAAATCCTATATGACCAAGTCTCCTATGCCAGAAAGTCAAGTCGCGGGACTCAGAAGCAAGTAAACACCGGAGAGGATCACGAAGACTCGGAAAAATCAGCACGAAAGATCCTCCCAAAGCGAAATCCATAAACAAAACTACAGAAGAATCAAGAATTTTGCAAGCATTTCTCTTAAAGCTCACCTCAAAACCGTCATCGGTAAGCTGAGAGATAGAAAGCAAATTGTACTGCAGCTTACTAACCAAGGCAACATCCTTAAGAATAAAAGAAGCATTAATGCGCACAGTACCTTTGGCGATGACGCGCCCAGATGAAGCATCTCCAAAGGTGATCGTCTCATCACCTGGAGCACGGGCTAGGGAGGAGAACCAACGGGAGTCTCCGGTCATATGACGAGAACAACCGGAGTCTACAAGCCAAACCTTCTCCTTCCCTACCCGGCGAACCCGAGTCAAGCAGAGTAAAGTCTCGATCTTGGGGTAAATCAGGAGTGATTTTGGCACCCAATACTGAACAGCACGTCGAGCAGATGAAGTCGTCAAGCACGACTGACCTCTATCTACCCTACGCTCTCTGTGACTCAAAGAAGCAGAAGGTCTGTGAGCAGACCTGAAGCTGTTGCGGGGTCCGACTGCTACGGAAGAGCGAGTCGGAACACCAGCAACACGCTGATCACGCCGTGGGTAACTGTCTCAACGAGGGAGACGAGATGTACCCTCAGGACGGCGGAAGTCATGACCCGGAGCAGCATGAGGACGAAAACCAGAAAACTCGGAAAAACCAAGTCCTCGATGCTGCCCAAACCCATCAGAAGCATCTGAAGCAAACCTAGACCTCGTGTTGGTCTTAGATGCACTCAAAGTCTGGGGCTGACCCTGAGTACGCCTAAGAGCTGCAACACGGTCTCTCTGCGCGATCCTGGCGCGCCTGAAGCATCGATCGATCAAATGTCCATCCTTCTGACAGAAGGTGCAGTGGTACCTCACCTTCAAGAGGTGGAAGTAGCACGCGAGGGCTTCGGCCACGAGAAGCCGAGGTAGCAGTGAACTCACCTTGTCGTCAGAGATCCCTTGGACAAAGCCCGCTGATTTGAATTTGACTTCATCAGACCTGGGCTCGACCTCGATCACACCTCCTACTATGGGTCTGAGAATAGCAGGTGGATGCTTCCTCATGTCCTCATAGAAATCATATCCTAGACCCTGATTAAATCTGCAGATCTTAGATTGGTCTAGAATAAGATTGAGCTTCTTCTTGCCACCTACAAATCTCTCGAGAGTGTTCATAAGATACTGACACTCCCGAAAGAGAGAGGCACAAGACGAGTAGGGAGAAGAGGGAACAGCAGGGGGTAAGGGAGCAGATGAAGAACCAATAGCAGAGGAACGAATGGCTTGTGCACGCACAGCCGACTCAGAATGGACAGTCCTACTGCTAGCAGGTTGGTTTGCGTTGCTAGGCGTCTCTACCTTACCCTGGGGCTTTTCCCCCTCCTCAGCAATCACATCACAACAAGATTGTGGCTTCTCTAGTAAGTCCTTAGTTAGCTTCACACATTTTTCATCCAAAGCAATCAAGTCAATTCTTAGTTGTTCACAATTTTTGCATGGTGAGCTAACAGGGTCCTTAGAAGCATAATTAGCTAGTTTCTTATTGTGATCAATCATTTCTTGAATCTGCTTGGAAACAGATTCAAGTTCAGCAGTTAATCTAGGACAGTTTGAGCATGAAGGAACTGGCTCACACAACCAAGCATACAACTCAGATATTTTGTCATCTGCCCGTTTTAGGTTCATCTTCAAGTTATTGCAATTTTCACAAGACTCGGGCAGATCAAGCAACATGGTGTAAAGACCTCTAAAAGCATTGTCCTTATCCTCACATGAGGTGCAAGCACTAGTCTCAACAGGAGCAGATGAAATAGGAGTAATCCTACTCATCTCTAGTTCAGCCAACAGACTAATGTTCTCCACCTTAACAGTATCAAGCTCAGAGGACAAACTATCATGCGAAGTCCTTAATTTTTCCATATCAACCAGCAGAGCAGAGCATGTATCACAATCACTAGGAGGATCAGATGTAATAGCAATAATCTCTAGTGACAGTCTATCTATTTCCTTCTCTAACTCGGCACACCTAGCCTTAGCTCTAGCATAAAACCACCTAGCTTAAGAAAAGCATGATTAAGCTGGGCATAAGAAGGAGTACCTCATCCGAAGTGGAGTACAGCTCATTGTCATTGAGTTCGCCCTCGAGGCCATGAAGCACATGCCGGAGAAGTCGTCGCCGCCATCCTTGGGCTCTTGGTCACCCGTCCCGTCGTCGTCGCTCCATCCCTCCACCTCGCTGAGGTCGAGGTCGTCGCCGGCGGTGAGGACGCGGTGGAAGAGCTTCTTGGCCTTCCCGGTTGCGGAACTTCTTCTTTCCCGCCTCGAGTGGAGGCTTCTTGTTGCGGTTCTTGTCGGTGTAGTCGATCTTGCCCGAACCGCCGTAGTCGTTCTTGCCCTTTTCCAGCTTGGGGCAATTTGCCCGAATGTGGTTGGGGCCACCACACTCGAAGCAAATGACAGGTCCTCCTCTCTTTTTGTCCCTCCTTCTCGTAGGGGACAGAGGGAGCACTGACTCTGCCTCTCCAACCACTAAAGACTAAAGAAGAAACCAACTCCTAAAGCCTCTTTTGACTAGAGCTAACCCTAATTCCTCCAAAATGCTCAAGGGGCATGCAGCCCTCCTCTCCTTTATAGCCTTGGCTAACGGGTCTCGCCCGTACGCTGCTAAATCAACGGCGCCGCTCCCGCTTGTGCGGCCTCGCGAATTTCCGTCGCCCCTTCGCACCTTCCGAAGCTTCGCGCTCCTTGCCTCGCACGCCCGCAACCACCTCGAGTCCACGTCGTCTTCGACACATCCCGACCGTTCGACCTTAGCGCCACTGCGCCTAGTCCGTCCACCGTGTCTCGCCACGACTCCACTCGACGCCCTGCAGCCACACAGACAAGAAAACACGTCAAATAGCACCGCTCGACACATAAAAGCGTAATTACCATCACACTTACCACAGATGAAGTCCAAACCTGTCAAAACATTAGAATATGCATCCTAAGCCCAAATGACCAGGTTTGACCAAAAGTCCGACCGAGCCCGTTGCCCCACGCAACGACATGGTCCGACCACTCAAACCAAACTCGACTGACCTAAACCCCTGTCAATTACTCATCACTCTCATGGGATCACGACCACATGGTCTCTCAGAAGAAAAGACGGCGGCAACTGTCAGCTAATTAGAGATCACATGCGCGCACACGTTTTCACGTCCGTAATTCCTATCCTTTCCATGGATGGATTACTTTATTAAACTGCCATTGTCAATACGAATGTGTAATTAAGTTTTTCGATATGCAGTGTGAAGTATGCAGGCAACTAGGCTAGGCAACGGGCTGGCTGGCCGGGTGCAATGCCTTGTCAAACCTAAGGACAAGAACGCTGATTGTGGACAGTCTTAGTGGTGTTCGGTTGTGCTGAATTTTTATGGTTTATAACTTGATTTTTATTATAAGTAATTGAAATTATATTATAGCTGATAGTGGTTTATTTGGTACAATTATATTTAAAAAATTTAAAAATAGAAAAAACAGGTTAGCTCAACACGTATAATACAAACGAATACGGCAAAAAAAGGCAAAAAGCTCAAAAAATTTAAAATCTAAAGAAATAGAATTTATAAATAATATAAAATAAGTTAGAAATCAGAAATTTAAGTCCAAACGCCTTAAGGACGACTCAATTAAGCATGTTCCAAACATGAAGCAGTGCTGCAATTAGGGGTGAAAACGGGTCGGGTTAATCCCGACCGATCCGGCACCGAATCCGATTGGTACCGAATCCGACTAGTACCGAATCCGGAGAAAAAAATATGGGTTAGGATATGGTAACAACAATATCCGTCCGAATCCGATACATCTTCAAGTTTGATTTCAGGTTAGTGCTGCTATTTGACGTTTTATTTTCTTTTGCAATGGTAAAATAAAATCTTTTACATCAGCTATTAAATAGTAACATCAAGTCAGTGCGTCATACTCCATTTACTGCACTGTATGTATTCCTTACAAACAAGTAGAGGTGCAAATAAAATGGGTTAATCCCGACCAATCCGACACCGAATCCGATTGGTACCGAATCCGATTAGTACCGAATCCGGAGAAAAAATATGGGTTAGGATATGGTAACAGCAATATCCGTCCGAATCCAACCCGTTTTCACTCCTAGCTGCAATGCATGTGCGACGACCAATCGAACGATTACAACGGCAGCTTCGGGCAGGAATCAGAAAGTCTGACCGTGTTGGTGATGTCATTTGCCCGGCGATTTTTGAGGCCACCTCACTTTTGGCTTCCTAGAAAGTAAACATGGATGCAGGCTGCAGACAATGGATTGGCATGCGGTATGCGAGCCAGTGAGATATAGATCCTATTTTTTTTAGCTTTTTTAATTTTTGGTTTCGAATTCTTTGGAAGTAAGAATAAATAGTGCGACTTCTTTATACGGTTTTTTAAAATAGTCTCTCGAGCTTAAAATCGTGTATGTTTTTTATGTTGACATCTCATTCGTCTTAAAAAACATAAATAAAAATTATTAGCCACAGCTTAAAAAAAATATACGATGAATTGGACGTGCTAACAATAACTTGAGTTCTAGTATACTATTTGCACATGTAAAAAAGGTATCATATTTCTAAGCGAACGTCACATGGTAAGCGAGATTATTGGACTTGACTGGTTCTGTACGTGCATGTGAGCATGTAATTTTCTAGTTTCTTGATGAAGAAAAGAGGGAGGCAACTGTCAACTAATTAGAGACCATATGCGCGCACACGTTTTCCATCCTAAGATCTCCGTACATTCCTTTTAAAACACGAAGCAAACGGTCATGATTTTTTAAAAAAAAAAATTGGTTAGATAAGTCAAGATGCAATCAAGTATCCTGCAAAAATTCAACTAAAAATGCAACATATATTAGTATAAACAAAAAGACAAACTTTAGTGAATAGTAGCCTTTTCCTTTTCTTTTATTTTTGGATTTCACTTTCAGCATGATTTGTCTTTTTTGTTTCTGCATGTGTAGATCGAATTTAGACTTCAAATTTGTTGTCTACAAAAGCGCGCTCCGTCCACTAACCTTTTGACGAGCATCGACAAAGTTGGTGGTGGGGCATAGTCTGTAAAGTGCACTATGTCCACCAACCTTCTGAAGGGCATTGATGAAGTGGGCAGTGTGGCGAAGTCTGCAAAAGCACGCTCCGCCCCCACCCTTCGAACGGGCATCGATGAAGTCAGTGGTGGGATGAAGTATGCAAAAGCGCGCTCCGCCCCTCCCATTCGGACAGGCATTGATGAAGTTAGAGGCGGGACGAAGTCCACAAAAGCGTGCTCCGCCCCGACCTACAAGGCTAAGTAGGAAATGCTCTTGGCAAGGTGTGCAAATAATGGATGGAAAAGTACAAACAAAAGACATGAATTATACATGAAAAATCCTTTTAGAAACACTACGAATGCACGAAAGCCATATTACTATATGAGAAAATGTTTACAGTAAAGCTTTTGCTCTTTCTATGGACTACAAAGGTATATTTATAAGACGTACAAAGGAGACTTCATGTATGAGTAGAACTCCATATTTAGAAAAGAAACAAAACTGAAACAAATTTGGATCACAAACTCAATAGTTTGTGGTTTGTTTCTGTTTCGAATATAGAGTTCTACTTATAACTGAAGTCTCGTTTGTAATAACTGTAAATATACCTCTGTAGAAAATAGAAAATGCGAGAGACTTATTGTAAACATATCATTATATAGTGATGATGCCTTCGTACGTCCGTAAATTTTCCCGAAAAGATTTTTCACGTTTAATCTAAGGCTCCTACTCTTTTGATCTTCTGTATTTGCCCTATAGCAAGTTGACTGGACCCACCAGAGAACGAACTCCGACTCATTACATCACACAAGGTAATGCATGTGTATTACTACTGGTCGATCTTATGAGCTCTTGGATCCTGTATGATATAATTGTTCACGGGTATAGCCATGTAGCAAACTTTTTTTTTTTCAAAAATGACCCTATGGACATTCATTTTTTTTTTCCAAAAATGATCATCTCCTCGAACTCAGAGGGCGCAATAGGTGACACGTGGCACCTACCGCGCCCCCTTGCTTGGTAGGACGGGGCAGGCGCAGCAGCAAGTGAGCCAACGTGGCAGACCGACCAGGCAAGTAGGGCTGCCGAGCCTGTCTGCCCCTGCCGAGCTGTCCTGCCTCAACAGCTCTGTTGGCCTGGTCTCTTTCTATATTTGTAGGTTTGTGTATTTGCACTACAGGTTGTTACACTAAATTTAAGAAGGCCAAATTTAAGAAGGCCAAACTTGGTTAACACTGGAAAAAAATCTAGAGTAAAATATGATTTACTCTAAGTTCAGCAAGTAATCACGAAGAGGAAAGTAGATTGCACAGACAAATATCCATTTGCATTATTGAAAAAGTTGTATGAATGGACCATATGTAACTTGATATAGCACTTTGCAATGAAGGTACGAAGTACAATAGCCCCAGGAAAAAATGTGGAACTGTACAACACCCACATAGTCTGGCGGTCATCTGGGCGGTGTGGACATGGCTGGTTCTTGTGGTAGTAGTAGGCACAATTGCTGCTCAGGTTGGCACAACAGCAATATGGGTGGCAGTCGCTGTTGAGGTGCATGACCTACTTGTTGTTCCTCTCCCTGATCCTCTGCTTGCAGAGCTCGTCGCTATTGGTCCTCTCAGTCTGGAGCTCCTCCTGTAACTCCTCTAGGCAAATGTGCAATTTGTGGATGTGAACTTGTAATCTGCTGTCTGCAACCAATACGAGGTTAGTACAAGTGTTCCATGCGTGGAAGTATATGTAAGTAACGAACCACTTACCATGAACAGAGGATAGCAAAAGAATCAATGTCCTGGGTGCACGTAGTCGTCACAAACCTGCACCACCAGGTCAAGGTTGTGCTTGCATTGCGGTCAAGCCTCAGGGGTGTGTGGGTAGTCACGGAGGGGATTTCTAGGGGGAACACACCTCCCTGGTTTTGAGTGGTAGATCAAGGCTTGGGGGTCGGGCTCTAGGGGACCCTAGATGCTCGCGTCTTCTAGCTAAGGGTCACGGCCTTAAAACCCAGCCCGTGCCCGCTGTCCCCTTCCATGCCTTGAGCTTCTAGCCCTATCTACCATGCTTCTGTTGGCGTACTATGATACAAAAATAGGATATTTGAGTCTTTGTACTATCAGTGTTCATACAAAATTTGTATTAAAAGTTACGAAAAGAAACGTGGCAACATCAACACTGAATCTAATTAAAAATGTACACACCTTGCATTGCAGAACATTAATTCATTACGAGTTATATTCCAAAAAATGAGGCGTTATAAAGAATGAACGAGTACACAGGTGGTATAAATCAACAGGTCTATGGGGTGGCCGACGAAATGGCCCTATTCGGGAAATTCCTTATGGAGTGGCCTGCTATCTTGCATAGCCTACACTTGCATGGCCTTTGCTATTAGCCACATTGCTGTCATCTGTGTCATTGCGGATGTGACGGGACTGATGTCTTCCTCGTTCGGGCTGTTTTAGTGTGTCGTTCGACACACACTTCACTTCCCCTGGCCAAAGGTCACTGTAATGCATGTCCACTCGGTGCTTCAAGTCCCGCACAAATAGTGGATGTTGTAGTACTCCAAAATATACTATGCGGAGGACTACTGCCATGCAGCGCATGCGACATACATATGGGAGAAAGGAGCAAGGTTGTGAAGGAGCATCAACTTATTACATGTGTAGGTCACGGTTTCACGGATGGTGCATACATGCTTGCGATCGCCTCTTGCATGATCCATGATGTACTTCTCCCTCAAATGGATCTCGAGTTTCTTCCTCACGTTGTCCATGGTCTGAGCGACATGTGAATGAGCCTTCACCACTTTTTGCTCCATGTACACCAGCATGACTTTTGAGAGTTGCTTCCCTTCATCTGGGTGCTTCTTCACAATCATGGCTTTGTTAACGAAGTAGCTGATGGTACGGTTCCAACTCTCATCTATAATTATAATGACCGGGAGAAAGTGCACACCCTTTAACATATCGTTGTACACCTCTGATATGCTGGTCGTCGTAATCCCATACCTTGCACCATTCATATCATGAAGTAGGGACCATTTCTCCACGTCCGGGGCATGCAATTGATTCATTGGGTGAAGTTGCCTATTGCGATGGGAGCAACCTGAGCTAAGATTGATTCCGCTCCCTGCAACTCCCTAACATGCCTAGAGGTCTCTTTGTCAAGCTCGTGCCATATTACATTGAACTTGCACCTCTGGTTCTATACGCATAATTTCTTAAATTTCTTCATTAACTCCTTGTTGCGGAAACGAGTAAGTGGGACCCCACGTCATTCCAGTGGAAGTGTGGTTGAGTCCCTTGCTGCATGGTAGTCAGCGCCGATAGTAGCTCGGTGTTGCAGTCCATGATAAGGCAGACGTTGGGCTAGTCTTGGACGACTATTTGCTTCACATTGGCTAGAAACCACAATCAGCTATTAGTGTTCTCATTCTCCATAATTGCATAGACCACTGGGAGTAGCTAGTCATTTGCGTCAACGGACTTCGCCATGAACATTGTGCCCTTATACCTGCCAGAGAGGAACGTGTCATCTATCATGAGCACTAGACGATGGTATTTGAACCCCTCTGTCGCTTGCCAACATGCTTAGAACACCCAGTCAAGGATGAAATAATTGGGAAGCTTCATAAGGTGCGCCCTCTTTATCTTGTTTACATATGTTTTGGGAATGGATTGGGCAATCTGATACAACATTCTTGACATGAAGTCATAGGTCTCCTCGTACATGCCGTACATCCCTTGTATGACATTCCTCCTTGCCTGCCACACGTTACCATAGCTCACCAAAAACCAACTAGCTTCACAGCATCAGCCATCAATAGCTTCGACGAAATTGTGACATCCTCAACTATGAGGTGACATTTTAGGTGGTGACAAGTGACAAGGTTACATTGCGGTGCCGTGCAGCGGCTCTGCAAGCTTACAAGTGTAGTCCTTGGCAACCGTTATCCAAAAATCCATTGCTCCACCTCTGAATCTCTGCGTATGGACCTTCCCAGGACAAGTGCCATCCAGACACTTCATATACGTATCGGGGTTTGACCTGTGCACCCGATGCGTGCGGCTTATGCGGATATCATATCTTGCGATGGCTTGCTGTGCGACACCCTTGTTGGGGAAGCGTTGCTCTTCAACGAGAGTGTCTTCGTCGAAGGACCATTCAACCCGCCTTTGGACGGCAGAACTAGGGAGGCTAAGGCAACAACATCCAATCTTGAGGAGACATACTCAATATCCGTGCACACAATATCGCCGGCTGTACTGCCCCCACCGCCACCTACACCAGTCTCGTCTCCACTGCTAGTTGTGTTGGCATCCTCCTCCTCGCTGGAATGGCTTCCATCTGACAGGTCATGCAAATATTCATGGCAGTCAATTACCCTGTACCTTCTGTTGGCTGAAAGTTACGAGCCAACTTGGACAGCCGTCCTTCATCCCGATAAAGTTATGAGAAGTGAAAAGAGATGCTAGGGTTGAAAATGGAAAGACATAGATCCTGACATGGGGCGATGTGGAATAAAGATAATGTGATAGTGATATAGGAACCATCCTAAAGGGGTATTATAATATAGCTCACGTAAGGTTATCAACCAATCAAGTTTTATTATGTGATGAGTGATTATTAGCCAGATTAACAGGTTTAAAACATACATCGTTCATGACTCATACAACATCATACAATTGTTGAAACATAATATTAGGAAATTAAAACATAGCAGCCCTAATATCAAAAGAGTGTCAATAATTTATATCCAAGTTAAAAACATGTTCATATGCTACCCCCATTAACAATTTAAGTATAGATTCTAAAACACTAATTAGAAGCATGAACTCTAGAATATTTTAACTGAACATCCTAATTAATATAGTAGCAGGTGCAAATAAAATAACCTAGAACATCGTGGCACGCATGTAATATTAAACGTCTATAAACAAGCAAATGTGAACGATATGATAATAACTAGACAACACTAATGATATGATATTGACCAGATAAGCTTTAGTGACACGCTAGTAGGCAAGTAACTTTAGCGGTATAAAATTGGCCAGGTAACTTTAGTGACGTGATTTTAGCAAATAGGGTATTAGCCAAGTGATATAATGTGAGCCGGGTAATAGGATATTAGCCAAGTGATATGATGTGAGCCAAATAATGGTAGTGATGTGATGTTAGCTAAGCAGTATGATATGAGCCAGATGATATTAACGATATGATTTTAGCGATATGGTATTAGTCAAGCAAGCATGTGTGACATGATAATTATACTCAATGATAAGGTGACAAGTAAACTGAAAACATGTAATTTGTGAAACGGAAAGGTCACAACCGCGAGGTACTTGTCTTGAGCATATTTGGCGGGCTCGCTGCACAAGGGATCAGAGGTACGCAACCGCCGGAACGTTTCCCCCGAAGACTGCGTGTGAATCTTGAGTATGCTCGATAACTTTGCTGCACGAAGGATCAAAGATGTACAACTATCTGAACGTTCATGCGAACCCGATCTGACATACAGAAGACCGAGGAAACGACCAAGTAAGCACCAAGTAATTTGGTCATTGATTTGTGTTGAAGTATAAGTGAATTGCCCATCTTTCCTCATCAGCTTAAGCTTTTGGGTGAATTGGTTGGTGCATGTAACTCAATATGGTATCAGAGCCAAGAGGTCCCGAGTTCAAGACCTGGCTGACGCAATTAAAAAAATTAATTGCAATCCACTTCTATTCCACGTATTAGGCTTAAGGGAGCCTACATGTGAGGGGGAGTGTTGAAGTATAAGTGAATTGCCCATCTTTTCTCATCAGCTTAAGTTTTTAGATGAATTAGTTGGTGCATGTAACTCAATAATTTGACGTAGCACAAAGTAAGCCGATTAGAGACAACTTGTCTTCATGTGCACCAAGGAAACTTGCGTCTTCACGTGCTGGTTGAATATTGATGGCTGCTGTGAAGACTTAAAGTAGTCTTGACTAGATAAATTGATGGCTTGGTTGATTGACAAGACGTGCATCTTGGACCTGGTTATGCATGCAAAGAAATCAAACTTTTGGTTGTGTAGAATATTTTGATGGCTTGGGAGCAAAGCGTCATACCAGTTGGTCCCCGTGAATCAATCACAAAAGAACGGCGCCATCTCGCCACGTGAGACCGGGCCAAGGACTTCCTCGCGCGTCCTGCCTGAGGATGAAGAAATCAACTTCCACTCAACCCGTGCGCCGACAACGCCGCCGCCTGCCACCGACGACTCCGGCGCCGCCCCACGTGCGCCTGAGGAGAGAGAGAACACGAGAGAGAGGGAGGACAGTAGATGGGTTTTGAGGAAGAGAGAGATAAAGAGAGATAGAGATAAATATTGGGAAGAGATAGAGATATGGAAGTTTTAGACGCTGCCTTTTGACCTCCATCTACCCCGGCAGGTAGCAACAGCTACAAATATATAAAAAGGCTAAGTGGTTTCTCCTCTAGTGACAAATGAGAAGCTGATGAAAAAAGATGGGTCAAAGAAGGCTAACTGAAGCCACTTCCCATCCAACCCGAGCTCAAGCCGCCAATAGAACCAGCGCCAGCTACCACTTAGACCAACTCAACCGCGTTGATACTGTCGTCATTGTCGCCCCCGAACCCGCCCAACCACTTCAAGTGATTGAAGGCACTGTTCCTATTGACTTCTAAAATCTGCTTTTCCATTTTAAACGGAGTGTCTTTTTAAGGCGGGGTTTACTGGTTTGATTATAGTACACACTATATCGACTAAAATCATATGTGAGTATCTCCCTCTCTGCAAGCTTCTCTATAAATTATTACTATTCATAAGTCAAAACCAAAAGACTATATGAATGAGTCCTACATGTGCGGTAACAATTTTTCCTCTTGAGTTCCACGTGGGCTGTGGCCCCCTACGAACTTACAAAGTCGTTCAACCAATCATTAAAGCATGATAATATTGGTTTCTGTTTCTGACTTTTATTTAAAGAAGTCAGAAGTCAATATAAATATCTGGTTTCTCGAAACGGCTTTCTCACTCAACTTGCTCCCGTCTCACTATGGAGATAAGGCAGGGGTTACGGACGTATCATGCACCCCACACATCTTGCTCACGTCTCGCGCATGTATTTCTTTCTCACTTTCCTTATTGCTCACGTTCTTCTTTTAAAAATTATTTCTTTTAGTCACTACTATTTATTTGTAGCCAAAAACTATTAGCCACTGTTAAAAGACACCTGCTACAGCCAATATAAATATACCCTAAATCAGAAAGGGCAAGCCGGTTACTCTGTATTACAACCTAAAACTTACGAACCGAACTCACGTCAGATTAAATTAACCGGTTGGAGGATCGCATATATCCTCCAGATTAAAGTAGCCAATCGCGCTCTTAATTATCGGCCAGAGCAGGGATGGTAAACGGAGCCTCGGATGTCAGCATGTAGGTCACTCGTGTCCAGTGGCGGAGACAAGGGGGGCTGGAGGGGCCCGGCACCCCCAACATTTTACTAATCCTCTATTATGTATACATGTGTTTAATTAGTGGTTTGGTCCCTCCTAATTTAGCCCAAATGTAAAGTATGTTTAAAGCCCAGTCATATGCAGCCCAAATCCTCTTTGTTTTGTTTCTTGTTTTAGCTTTGTATCTACTGATCTTTGTAAATACAGGTTACAAGGTGGTTCGTACCGTGATCGGTAGGATATGCATGTTTGTGTTCTTAATCTTAGGATGATTAATGCAGGCTGGTGAGTTGACTAGAAACTGTTGTAGCTAGTTATAAGTGTGATTGAAGATCACTCAAGCACTACTAGCTGGTGGAGTACATAACGCTAGGAACCTTTAATTAAAAGCCAAGAAAATGTTTTGGCCGAATTTCTACGGCAATACAATGGACATGTTCTCGTGGATTTGTTTTTTGATTTCTTCGAAAATCAAAATAAACAGAGTGTTTTTAAAGCAGTTTTTTAAATGACTTCTCGAGTCTAAAAATATATGAGCCGTCCACGTCAATATATTTACCGTTCACTGTCGTATCAAAAAATGTAAACAAAAATCATAAGTACACACTTCAGTAGTTGCTCTCACATCATATCTAGAGACCCTGTTTTAATCGGCTTAGACCCTGTTTTAGTCGTAGAGCTAAGTTTAAGTTAATAGATATGTAATTTTCTTTGCATTGTAATTTGTGAAACATATTGCTCTGATATATGACTATTGGATCAGTAAATTTGGTATGGTTTATTGGTTCTACTCTACTTATTGTCCATATTACCCTCTATATCCAATTCCTGACTCCGCTCCTGCTCGTGTCCCATTTGGCCTCCGCTCCTCTCTTTCATGGAAGTTGCTCTACCCCGGCAGGTAGCTAGCAACAGCTATACAGATTATAAAAAGACATCCCTGGCCAGCTTACTCGATCATCTCCTTAGCTAGCTAGCTCGAGCAATTTAATCAACCAGCTTAGTGCATAACACACACTGCCTCTCTTCTCTCTGCTTATCCTTAGCTAGCAGCAACCTGCTTGCTGCATTAACTCTAGCCATCTACCAGCCTTCTTATCCTCGGAAACCGGGAACAAATGTCCTGCAAGAGTGAGCTTCTCTCGAAGATTGCCGCCGGTGATGGCCACGGCGAGAACTCATCGTACTTCGACGGGTGGAAGGCCTACGACATGAACCCGTTCGACCTGCAACACAACCGCGGGGGCGTCATCCAGATGGGCCTCGTCGAGAAGCAGGTACATATATATATGTTATAACGTTGACTTTGGTTTTGCGCCACTAAGCATCGTTTTGTCGATCGAATGCTCATCTATCGGTGTTGTAATTGTTACAGCTTTCGCCGGACCTGATCGAGGAATGGAGCAAGGCTCACCCGGAGGCATATATCTGCACGGCAGAGGGCGCCTCGCAGTTCAGGAGGATAGCCAATTTCCAAGACTACCATGGCCTCCCGGAGTTCAGACAGGTAAGCTAAGCAAACAGCAACAAACTTATTCGGCAGTAGTATATAGTTAATTGGCTAAAATAAGCACCCGATCAATGACAAAATTACTCTTTGCGACCGCGAAAGCGACGGAGCAGCGTTCCCGACAGATCATTGCTGACTAGAATGTGATTGTGATGTTTCAGGCGATGGCCCAGTTTATGGGGCAGGTGAGGGGAGGGAAGGTCACGTTTGACCCCGGCCGTGTCGTGATGAGCGGCGGCGCCACCGGCGCCAGGAGACCCTCGCTTTCTGCCTCGCCAACCCCGGGGAGGCCTTCCTCAATCCTCATGCCCACGCCATACTACCCAGCGTATGCTCCGTCAACCTTACGATAATTGAATTTGGTCCCTACCTCATGCATGTAGAAGTCATCCATAGACTCTGAATATTGGGTCAAACGTAGAGAAGATAACCCACCTAGCTAGCATTAGTGCATAACCGGTTTTCTCATAAGACTATTCCAGTGTCAACTAGAAATAACTAGCCTGTTCTGTTTTCCTTATTTGAGTTACGTTTTAAAATTGGGTATGTCTAGACGTCACTCGAATGTTTTCTTTCTAACAATCATCCAGATTTGAGACCGTTGGATTAGAGATAAAACGGCCCTCTTTTTTTTGAGGAGGGGGAGATTTTTTTGGAGCGGGTGGAGGGAGAATTCATGTACGTTGGATCTCTAATCCAATAGTTATATATAAATCTGGATGATAATTAAAAAAAATATCCAGATGATATTTATCAATACCCTTCAAAATTTACAACAGACGAAAAACGTAGCTTTTCCCGTCATCAAATCCAAGTCCAATCTTGATTCCTGGATTGTCTTCGAGTTGAATCACGCAATCTAGTCATGCAAGGAAACGCATGCACGGTGATCACACCCGGGGTCTTGTCCATGGCCATGCGACTTCCAATGCATGTTTACATCATTGACCCCACGGTTATGCAGAGTTTTTTCTCCAGGCTGACGATATGCACGCTTTCGTTGTGTTCACAGTTTCGACCGCGACTGTTGCTGGAGGTCAGGGATCAAGCTGCTGCCGATCGAATGCCACAGGCCCACAGTTCCAACGACTTCGGGCTCACCAAGGAGGTGCTCGCGTCGGCGTACGACGGCGCGCGGAGCAAGGGCGTCCGCGTCGAGGGCATCCTCATCACCAACCCCTCCAACCCACTCGGCGCGATCACAGACCGCGGCACGCTGGCCATGCTCTCCACCTTCGCCACCGACCACCGCATCAACCTCATCTGCGACTAGATCTACGCTGGCTCGGTGTTCGCCAAGCCGGTGTACGTGAGCATCGCCGAGGTCATCGAGCGCGACGTCCCCGGCTGCAACAGGGACCTGATCCATATCGTGTACAGCCTCTCCAAGTACTTCGGCCTCCCCGGCTTCCGTGTCGGCATCATCTACTCCTATAACGACGCCGTCGTGGCCTGAACGCGCAAGATGTCCAGCTTTGGGCTCGTGTCGTCACAGACGCAGTACTTCCTGGCCAAGATGCTCTCGGACCAGGAGTTCACGGCCCGCTTCCTGAAGGAGAGCGCGCGGCGGCTGGCGGCGCGGCACGAGCGGTTCACCTCGGGCCTCCGCCAGGTCGGCATCGGGTGCCTGCGCGGCAACGCGTGGCTGTTCTCGTGGACGGATCTGCGGGGGATGCTCCGGAAGAAGGCGGCGGAGGCGGAGCTGGAGCTGTGGCGGGTGATCATACACAAGGTGAAGCTGAACGTGTCGCGGGGCACGTCGTCCCACAGCCACGAGCCAGTGCAACCGGGTTTGGCGATTTTCGAGTCTGCGACGCCAACATGGACGCAAATATGGTGACCAATTGAGCCAGTGCAACCGGGTTTGGCGATTTTGTGTCCATTTTGACGTCCAAGATCGAGGGGCAATTAGCCACCGTGTTGGCGTCCATGTTGGCGTGGCAGACGCGGAACCACCCGGGCTCGTGGCAGTGGGACGACCGGACGGCCAGCCCGGCGACACTTTCAGCTTCACCTTGTGTATGATCACCCGCCAAGCTCCAGCTCCAGCTCCGTCTCCGCGCGCTCACCTTCAGGAAGCGGGCCATGAACTCCTAGTCCGAAAGCATCTTGGCCAGGAAGTACTGCGTCTGCGACGACACCAGCCCGAAGCTGGACATCCTGCGCGCGCAGGCCACGACGGCGTCGTTGTAGGAGTAGATGATGCCGATGCGGACGCCGGGGAGGCCGAAGTCCTTGGAGAGGCTGTACACGATATGGATCAGGTTCCTGTTGCAGCTGGGGACGTCGCGCTCGATGACCTCGGCGATGCTCACGTACTCCGGCTTGGCGAACACCGCGCCAGCGTAGATCTCATCGCAGATGAGGTGGATGCCATGGTCGGTGGCGAAGGTGGCGAGCATGGCCAGCGTGCCGCGGTCCGTGATCGTGCCGAGTGGGTTGGAGGGGTTGGTGATGACGAAGCCCCTGATGCGGACGCCCTTGCTCCGCTCGCCGTCGTACGCCGACACGAGCGCCTCCTTGGTGAGCCTGAAGTCGTTCTCGCTGTGGCCATCACCGGCGGCAATCTTCGAGAGAAGCTCACTCTTGCAGACAATTTGGTCCCGTTTTCCGAGATCAGAAGGCTGGTAGATGGCTAGAGTTAATGCAGGTTGCTGCTAGCTAAGGATGAGCTGAGAGAGGAGATGAGAGGCAGTGTGTGTTATGCACTAATCTGAGCTGGTTGATGAAGCCTGCAGTCCTTTAGCTTTTGGATTCTAAAATTTGGTCTTTTTGGATTTTTTTGGATTTTTCTTCTTTCCACTTATTCCTTTATCGTGCCCTACAAGATTTATCGGTATTTTCTATTTTTTCTTTTTTTTTTAATTCACAAAAAGCTAACAATCACTACAATAAAAAGCCTAAACAAAAAAACCAAAAGCCAGGACTTTCAGCCTTATGGGGCAAGCCCTGACACTACTACAAAAGAGACTATACTGAACGTTTACATCACAGACGGTTTTTGGAACCGTCTGTGTTGTAATTATTACAGATGGTTTTCAAGAACCGTCTGTGTTGTAATTATCACAGACGGTTATTAATAAAAACCATCTGTGATAATGGCGGGCATCATAGACTGCTATTTATTTAAACCATCTGTTATATTTCACAGACAGTTTTTATTATAAACCGTCTGCAATAATGAAGTTATCATAGATAGTTTGAATAAAAAATTATTTGTGATATGTTTCCCACCTCGCAATCCCTTAAAATTTCATAATTTCATACCTGAGATGAGTAGGATTCTGTTTCAAGACATTTGTACTAAAACAAGCATAATTTTTCACACGGAGTCCGTTTTCAATGTTTTGGTATTTGTTGGAAAGCTAACAACGAGGCCCCTCTATGACCCCAAAATCGGCAATCTTTAGCCCTAAATTTGCATCGTAAGTTTTTGATTTCTGTTTTTGCCAAAAAAAAAAATCTTTCCTTTGGAATTTGGAGTTCGCCTCAATTGCAAAGTTGTAGATCTCATCGAAACCTTTCAAACGAGCACATATAAGCTATATAAAACTTTGTTATTTCATCTTTTGAAACTAGTTGTTTACAATGTATCGATATATATATATATATATTGAAATTATGTATCACAGATGGTTTGTGATTCAAACCGTTTGTGATAATTATGTCCCTGACCGTTGGGCCTGTTGATCCTCCCAACCCGATTCTAGCCAATAGAAACCCACCAACCCCTACCCTACAGATCGTAGTTCCATCTCTCCGTCCCCGCACCAAAATTTTTGCACTCCCGCCTCTCCCTCCTCTATAAATACTCACCAAACACAGCCTCCTCGCCATCCTGTATGAAGCAGACAACGCACAAGTCTATGGGAGGCAAGGCGCCGTGGAAATAGCTGGCTACCAAGGCAACACGCAAGTTTATAGGAGGCAATACACTGCGGAAGCAGCTGGCACTACTCTAAAAGAGGTCATATTGGACGCTTACATCACATATGATTCATAGGGTACCGTATGTGCTGCAACTATCACAGACGGTTTATACTAACAACCGTCTGTGATATTTTCATAGACGGTTATTTATACAAACCATCTGTGATGACTTTATCACAGATGGTTTGTATAAATAACCGTCTATGAAAATATCACAGACGGTTGTTAGTATAAACCGTTTGTGATAATGCAAGACATCACCGATGATTCGTATTAATAACCGTCTGTGATAATTCACAGACGTTTATTTAGAAGAACCATCTGTGATAATATCAGACATCATAGACGACTTTTAGTTAGAATTGTTTATGAAACAATCACAACATTTTTTATTTATGACCATCATTGTTTTGTTCTTTGTTATATGAACTACAGAAGCTACTGATTAGCTGGAACAGATAAGTGTGACCAGTCACTTTTACAAAAAAATAAATTCAAGTCAAATTTATTACAAAATTCGAAAAACAGATATTCTTAGATCTTGATCTTCTGAACTTCATATGCTTCCTCTTCTACTTTTGGAGTTGGAGGATCAGCGGCTGAGTTCTCGAATGCCATGAAGATTGTCCTTGCCCTCTCCACTTCCTCCTCTAGCCTGGGCAAATCACTAGCATAGCCCATAATCTCAAAGAGGATGCGATGATAAGTTTCATCAGAATCGGCCGCTTCTGCTTGATCAGCAAGGTTATCCATGTGTCTCTACACTGTTATAAGAGTTTCTTCCGCTTTGCGTACATTGAAGAGAACAACGAGGCTGAGGGTGGTTTCCTTTTTCTGAGCGGCAAGAAGACACCTCTATTGACGACGGATGACGAGGTCCAGTTGATGAATAGAAGCGACTCGAGGAAGAAGAGCAGGACGTGAGTGGATGACGAGGTCCATTCTAGCGTTTCTCCCATATCCATCGGCTCGGCCTGAAAATCTGCCGGAGGAGTGCCTTCTTGGGAACGTTCCAGTGTTCGACATGCCTGAACGACAACTACATCCGTCAGTCATCACACGCACAGCATATGGATATCGTATACAGAAGCTCCTGAAATGACCGAGTACCTGCGCACCTTCCCGGACTCAGCATCGAAGTAGTATTCCGTGTACCCGGTTGCTGAAAAATACAGGGAGAGACCGGTGAAACTAGTTAAAAACATGTCTCGGGTAGGAGCAAATTTTCACCGACGGAACAAGTCGGGTAGTTAAAAACATGCTGGACGGCATAAACTTACCGGAGAGAATAGGCCTCCGCGGGAACGACATGATTGCAGCTGAAACGCCAGTGTCCAGTTGATTTGTCCTGCAGCCAGCGGCGGCAGCAGCAAGGATGAGCAGCAGCACCAAAGTCGTAATTAATACTGCTGTGCAATTCACACGGGAAATGTATCGATCACACCTCGAGATCCTCCCATTTGGTGAGCTTCATGTTGGACTTCTCAAACAAAGACCCAAAGTTTGTGCAGTTCCTCTTGAAGCGCCGTAGGCCTCTGAATGAACCCGCTGGATCGGCAAACTCGCAGTCGTCTTCGTACGCTTTGAGCGTGAGATCCCCTGTAATAAGCACAGGAAACAAACATAAATGTGCAGTTATGCAGAAAAGATTTCTCTGAGCATTCCAGACCGGTTAAGATTTATAGCAGAGAAGCATCAGTATTTGTTCGTCAGAAAAGATTTCTTTAAGCATTCCAGACCTGTAACGAAGTATGACCGGGCGAAGTCATCCTTGACGGCCTCGGCCACCTGCGCGCGGTCCAGGAACTCCGACGCGCCTTCGTCTGTAGCTCCGTCGTCTTCCTCTGGAGAAGGGGACTGCCGGAAAAACGACGCGGCGTGCCGAGGAGCTCGGAGCCGTACCACGCGGCCTTGAGGATAGAGTTCTCCGAGCTGGAGGACATCTCGGCGCCCACGCCAGGGGAGCCGGGCTTCTGCCCGTGAAGTCGGAAATGACGGGGAGAGTGGAGAGCTGGCCGCCGGAGGAGCACGCCGGTGTTCCGGCGGTGATGGCCGGCGGGGAGGGTAGAAGTAGGAGCGGTGTGCAGCATAGCCATACCTTTTCTTGCCGGCGCTCCGGCCGCGCCAACAAGGGGCAGAGAAGTGGTGGCAAAGCCACTTGCTTGGCTTTGGCGGAGTACTGTTCTAGTGGTTGTATTGTAGTTCGGGGTTCAGATTAATTGAAGAAGAAATGGGTTTTTCTGAGGTTCTAAAATATGTGGTTAACATCATGTAGACAGTTACTCCACCAAGTTCTATTGCCTATTTCAGACCAAATAATTGAAAAACAATAAAAGGAGGAATACACTAGAAAGTTATGCAAAGTACTGTTAATAAATTATGAAACAATTCAGTTAAATTCACTCTCTCTCTACCTTTTACTCCGGGTGTAATTACACCCACCTCTAATATACCACCTAAATAAATTTGAAATACTCCTTTATCACTTTAGGTATACTCATATACTAATTATAAGATATTCTAATGTGAATCACACGAAAAAATTGCAAGGGAGTCCATAGTTTTTAGCGTATTTTGTAATACCTTTATATATATAAATAAAAATGAGTATGTTGAAAAAAAATGTACATACCACCTCTGAAAAATTGTTCATACCACCTATATAGTTTTAAATACTCGTATACTACATGTACATACTCCTCATTACGCGAGATACTCCCTACGTTGTGAGATACGACATATGGTGTAATTACACCCGGGAGTAGAAAAGAGGCTTCCTATATATATATATATATATATATATATATATATATATAGTATAAATAACATGGGCACCTAGGTGTCTGGACACCTAGTCTCCCTACCTTTGGATTGCTTTTAGATGCGTGCTAATGTGATTGAGACTTTCCATCCATGATTAAGACTTTCCTTCCATGATTGATTTAGCATGCCTAATATATTACATACCATCCATACCATTGCTCTAGCACGTATCTAAAAGCAATCTAACGCAGGAGCCTAGGTGTCTGGGCTCCTAGGTGTCCCATTTCAGCGTCCTATATATATATATATATATATATATATATATATATATATATATATATATATATATATATATATATATATATATATATATATATATATATATATATATATATAATTACTCCCACCTCTAATATACCACCTAAATAAACTTGAAATACTCTTTTATCACTTTTGGTATACTCATATACTAATTATAAGATACTCCAATGTGAACCACACGAAAAAATTGCAAAGGAATCCATAGTTTTTAGCATACTTTGTAAATACCTTCATATACGTATATAAAAAGGAGTATATCTAAAAAAATATACATACCACCTCTGAAAAATTGTACATACCACCTAGATAGTCTTAAATACTCATATACTACATGTACATACTCTCCGTTACGCGAGATACTCCTTATGTTATATATATATCAAGTTGGTGAAGTAGACTATGAAAGAAAGTTATTCCCACTACAGATAAAGAGATGTTCTTACTATTTCGGCTTGCACTGTCTTAAGTTTTCATTTTACTTTTGCATTGTCCCGTGTCACTCCAAACCGGCCGGCACCGGCACCAAATGTTACCATGCAGCATTGGGCCGTCTAATTCACGAGTACAATTGGAAGTTGAACGCGGGCCTGCTTGCCAGTATTAGTCTGCGAAAGCTTAAACACTTTAGGTCCATGAGGAGGTTGGAAACACATTACAAACAAGAGAACTAATTTCAGGTGACCCATTTCATTTGTACTTTGCCCAAGGAATCTTTCATTTGTACTTTGCCCACATATTCCTTGGGTTGTATAATGGAATTGTGCAGAGCCATCAGATGATAGTAGGTTGTGAGTTAAAGCCTGTTTTGGCACTTCACTTATACCGTCCGATGAACGAGCGGCAGCGTAGAGGAGACAACGCGTGGCACCAGCCTTCCCATGAGCAGACGACAGGTGCCTGCCGCCCACCCACCAGACGGTAGGTGATTAAATAGGCAAATTAGCTGGCTTAATTATCTGCCTAAATTCATAATTTATAATTTTTCAAATTTATAAATATAGCAAATGAGCTCAAAAAAAATATGACATTTGTGGTGGAGCTTCCTGAGGCATCGTGATATGTTATGTAATTATTTTGTAAATTTTTTAGGACATTTTCTACCTCTAAAAATTCTTGGAGTGACGTATAATTAACTAGGCGATTAAGAGTTATGTGCCACTTTAAGAATTTTATGTGGTAGCAAATGATTTTAAAAAATTACGAAATTTTTTATGGAGCTTCCGTATATAGTGTGTTACATTTTATAATTTTTACATAATTGTTTGCACCACTTTGCTACCTCTAAAAATTATTTAAGCAATGCATAATTAAATAGGTAATTAAGAACTAATGGCTGGGGCTAATGACCTACTGCCTAGCCACTGTACAGCATGCCTGGTGCCACCCAGTGGCCAGACGGTAGGTCATTAGGGCTGGCTATTAGTGCTTAATCATGCATTTAATTATGCACCACTTAAATAAATTTTAGAGGTAGTAAAGTACTGCAAATAATTACGTAAAAATTATATAACATAGCACACTATATTATAAAGCTTCACAAAATTTTTTGTAATTTTTTACAACCATTTGCTATCTCTAAAAATTTTTAGAGCGGCGCATAACTACATAATCGCCTGATTAATCATGCGTCATTCCAAGAATTTTTAGAGGCAGTAAATAGCCTCAAAAAAATTGCAAAACAATTACACAATATACCACGATGCTCAGAAAACTCTGCCAAAAATATCATAATTTTTTTAGCTCATTTGCTATATTTACAAATTAAAAAAATTATAAATTATGAATTTAGGTATGTAATTAAGCCGGCTTAATCACCAGCCGCCCTGTGGGCGGGCGGCAGGCGCATGCCGTCTGCTCATGGGACGGCAAGTGTCACACGTCATCTCCTCCACGCTGCTGCCCGCCCATCGAATGGCATAAACGATATTTTTCTGTCAATACGGTGCACATACGGTTATTTTTTGTAAATACGATACGAAATAGTGTTAAAAATGGCTTTAACTCAGTAGGTTGTACTGGCTGAGCTGTGACTGTGTGGATGGTTGTTCAGTCAGTTCCACATGCACAGGCACATGCGAAGTTCAATTTGGTTTGGAAGAAGAAAACGTATGCAGTCCTGGACTTGCTATAGTACAGTACTAAATATTCTGCAAGAAAGTTGAAAACGGGACCATGAATTTGGAAAGGAGAGACACGGTGAGACTGCTACTTGAAACCGTCCAATAACTCTAATCAATTAACTTCGTCAGTGGTCTAGTAGGACATGAGTTCTGACCTGTGAAGCTTGCTCCTCAAGTACTACTAAACCGCTTATTTGTCTCGTTTCCATTCGAGCAACTCGGCGAAGTGTCGGACCTCATGCACGTTCATCCATGCACAAGAACGCTGATCGCGAACCGTCCAAGGACGACTCAATTAAGCATGTTCCAAACATGAACCAGTGCTGCCATGCATGTGCGACGACCAATCAAACGATTACAACGGCAGTTTCGGGCAGGAATCAGAAAGTCTGACCGTGTAGGTGATGTCGGTTGTTCCGGCGATCTTTCAGGCCACCTCACTTTCGGCTTCCTAGATAGTAAACATGGATGCAGGCTGCAGATAATGGCTTGGCATGCGGCTACGCGAGCTAATGAAAGATATGAAATATGGTAACATTTTAATTCTAAATATTAACTAGAAGTACATATTATAAAATACTAATGATGTAAATATCATAACTAACAACATCAAACAAGTCATATTATACTTTAAATATATATACATAATAGTAGAACTATATCAGAGTTGATCGATTACATGAACCACTTACAGTGGGGTTGATGAAGAAAAAGAAACAACACAGAAACGTGCAACCATGGAAGTAGTCGAAGTCAACGAAGAAAATGAGCGGTCGTGCATGTTGTACTGCCTAGAAACGTTATTGTCGTCCCATGCAGGTTCTCTTTGCGGTAATAGCTCGGAGATAGCCGCTCTCTCTTCCTCCTAATGCACACCGTGAAGAAATGCTGGCAAGATTCAGTAGCTCCATAGATCCAATACAGATTCACCAGAGAGAAAGAAGACGACGTGAGAAGGAATGGGGAAATTCAGTCACCCTTGCCTGGACTTCTCTAGGTTTTTTAAAGATGAACAAATTACTCTCCAGTAACTGACGCTATTAAGCTAAAATAATTTAGTAGTAACTGATAATTCAAACCACTGTTATATGTTAATTCAAACTAAATAATAGTAATTAAGCTATCTCTTGACCAGTTAAAGAGAGAGAAAAGTACAATTTAGCAAAATTGTTGAACTCGATTCATGGCGAGACTGCATCACGGCACAAGCACGGTCACATGATTTTCGTGTGAAAATACGTGAATACGCTCGTACGTGTGTTTAGCCAAAGCCCTTTCTCATATCACTCCATGCTATATATCACATATTTTATGTGGTGGTAAGGATTCCACCTTATATATTGCTCCCATCTCCACTTGTCTAAGCAATGTGGGACTACGGGTATGGTCTTTTCGGCTTTAGCTTATGGCATATAGCTTATGACTTTTGAAGTCTGGTTGTTCACGCGCGCGAGAGAGAGTACATAGAGAGAGACAGTTGCATACGATTTTGACTGATATAATCGAAGTCGATACAATATCTATTGCAATCCACTTGCAGATCCTATTTTGAAAAGACGCATAATTTAAAAGCTAGTTATTGTAACAAAGGACAAAAGCCAAAAGCCATGAGCCCTTTCAAAACCCAGCCTAAAACATGTCATGCTTTGGAATTTATGAATGAACAACCTTTGGGCCTGTTCTTTGTGGCTACAGTTTATGGTTTTTGACTAAAATTTTTAAATTTTGGCTATTCGCAACAGAGATTACGGGAAGAGATACTCGCATACGATTTTAACTGGTACAGATGATGGGCATTTAATGTGTACTATAATTAACTCGTAGATCTCATTTTAAAAAAATACTCTGTTTAAAAGTTAGGTACTATAACTAATGTGAAAAGTTGGTTTTAAAAGTCGGATAAAACAAGCCCTTTGTCTCGTGCCAATTCTAACAAGATATAGTATGATTTGGACATGCTAACAACTGGAGTACTAATAGTCCGGGGGCAACTATCAGCTAATTAGAGATCACATGGGCGCACACGTTTTCACGTCTGTAATTCCTATCCTGTCTATGGATGGATTACTTTATTAAACTGCCATTTTCAATACGAATGTGTAATTAATTTTTCGATATGCAGTGTGATGTATGCAGGCAAGGCAACGGGTTGGTGGCCTGGCCGGGTGAAATGCCTCGTCAAACCTCAATGCCTTGTCAAACCTCTCCCCTTTGCCGTCTTTTTTCACCTTTCCCTTGTTTGCGCTTCCTCAAAAACAACGCACTGAGGTGAATCCGGAGCCACGGTTGCATGGGCGGATCTCGTATCTCGCACACAGCCCATGTAATGTCCCATTTTTCTTTCCACCTCAGCCCTCCTCACGCCCAAATAAATAAAGATATAAACAAAATCCTAATATTTGTTGTATTTCTCATCTTGTGGCTGTCTGTGTGGGAGGCGGTTTCGGCCTTCGAGTGGCGAGCGGGCGGAGGTGCAAACTAGAGGCGAGTGACGATCGGCAGACGTGGATGTGGTGCCATGATGTGACGATAATCATGCGTGAGACAGCGTGTGGTGCAAGGTGAGCGTGTGGCAGCACGGGAGAGCAGAGAGGTGTCGCGGGCAAGCAGGCAGTGGCACAACGAACACGGAGGTAAGGAGCGGGCGACAAGAAGGGAGTAACGCGGTAGCCGGGAGGGAGCATGGTATTGGGAACTAAGTAGCACACGACATGTAATGATCTGCACTTCTCGTATCTCGCACACAACCCATGTAATGACCCATTTTTCTTTCCACCTCAGCCCTCCTCACGCCCAAATAAATAAAGATATAAACAAAATCCTAATATTTGTTGTATTTCTCATCTTGTGGCTGTTTGTGTGGGAGGCGGTTTCGGCCTTCGAGTGGCGAGCGGGCGGAGGTGCAAACTAGAGGCGAGTGACGATCGGCAGACGTGGATGTGGTGCCATGATGTGACGATAATCATGCGTGAGGCAGCGTGTGGTGCAAGGTGAGCGTGTGGCAGCACGGGCGAGCAGAGAGGTGTCGCGGGCAAGCAGGCGTGGCACAACGAACACGGAGGTAGGGAGCAGGCGACAAGAAGGGAGTAACGCGGTAGCCGGGAGGGAGCATGGTATTGGGAACTAAGTAGCACCTCCAACTTATTGTCATCGTCCTCTCTTCAAATCTAGGTGTGCTCCACCCCACTCCACTTATTTACTTTTTTTGTCTGTTTTGCTCCATGGAAGGAACATACAATTTCCTCTTAGATGGACAGTTCTTACTGATGGGGAAATAGCAAAAAAAGATAAGATCAACAAGATATACAACTCTCATTATCTCTATAATTTGTTGTTTAATTCATATAATTATGCTCGCCTTATGTCGCATATTTCCTCATAAGAAATTATTAATTTATGTAAATTATGTATTTTTATTATATCTACATACACGTATCGTTGTATCGGTGTTTTAGGGAGGACGGTGTGCTACGGTATCGACGTATTAGAGCAACTTAAACTCCGAAATTCGAACACCCATCCTAAAAATTCTGGATCCGCCACTGCACGGTTGGCGGGTTTTCCCCATGCACATGCACGGTGCACTTTAGCTGGCGTTTTGATGATCAATGCACATGCAGTCCGAGAAATATCTGGTGAATCCAGAGTCACGGTTGTTGGGTTCCCCCATGCCCATACAAATGCAGTCCCATAACACACAGTTACAAAAAAAAATATTATATTAACGTCTTATCATAGATGATTTTAGAAAACCATCAGTGTTGTAATTATCATAAATAATTTTAAAAACGTCACTGCCTACATTACTAGCGATAGTTAAAACTATTTGTGATACATAATTATCACAAACGGTTCTTAACAAAACCATCAGTATTGTAATTATCACAAATAGTTTTAAAAACGCCACTGCCTACATTACTAGCGATGGTTAAAACCATCTGTGATATATAATTATTACAAACGGTTCTTGTTAAGAACCGTCTGTGATAATATCACAAACGGTTAGGATTAAAAATCGTCTATGATGTCAGCACATATCACAGACAGTTTTTAATGCGAATCGTCTATGATAATGCCACATCATTGATTCGTGACATCTCTTCTAGAATTTCGATCTCAACCATCTATTTCCTCTGCATTGAACAGCAGGCATCGATCTCCTCCCACGTCTCGCCCTTTATTACTCGCCCTCTCCCAGTCTCACTTTCCCCCAATTTCACTCTAAGAACCAACACTGATGAGGATATTTCATACTGTTCCTAGTTCATCCACTTCTTATTCCTGCTTTCTCCCTCAAACTGAAGCGTCCCATCCCCTCGACGACGCCGACTACCACCATGAGCTCCTCCGCCTCCAGTTGTGACGCCACGGTTCACTGCACAAGATATTCTTCTCCTAAGTGTCGTAAGAGTGTCTTGTACAATATCACCATCATGACACAACAGTGACGCTGCCGCCGCCTCTCCTTCATCGCCGATGATATATCCCCATCCGAAATTGGATTGCTAGAATTTTGGCTATGTAAATCTTGATTTTCGTACGTGTGAAAATTAATTATTGATGCCTTAGTTCTTGTGATAATTGATGGATGGCTAGGGTTTCAACCCTTGTTGAAATTCATATTTTATTGTAGGATGAAGATATTGCGCCAAAGTTTATTGCACGATGATCTTGTTATTATAAATAGGCCTGCTTTGATTCATCTGTATTTTCTAATTGCATTGTTTTATAGTGCAATTAGAAAATGTTGATGAACTAAATGAGGTCTATTTATGCGAACGCGAGAACGCAATCATAGACGGTTCTTAACAGAATCGTTTGTGATAATAGACTATCACAGATAGCTATATTTAAGAACCGTCTGTGATATCTTACATATCACATATGATTGTTTTAAAAAATTGTCTGTATTGTAACTTATCACAGACGGTTCGAGAGTTGTCTGTGATAACCATCTATTATCATAGACACATAATTTTAGACATGCTAAAAACCGTCTGTGATGACTCTTTCTATGGTAGTAATATATCTAGTGCATCCTAAGTTGTAGGGTATCTTCGTACATTTTCTTCCAAACACAAAACAAATGATTATGAAAAATTACAAAAAAAAGTTAGATAAGTCATGATGCAATCAAATATTATGCAAAAATATCAAGTATTATGCAAAATTCAACTAAAAATGCAACGTATACTAATATAAATAAAAAGGACAAATTTTAGTGAATAGTAGCATTTTCCTTTTCTTTTATTGTTGGATTCATTTTCAGCACGATTTATCTTTTTCATTTCTCCATGTGTAGACTGAATTTATATTTGAAATTTGGTGGCATGATAGATTGATTTTGTTTCAATATGATTTTTTTTTACAAATTTTCATAACTATTTACTTTATGTTTTAAAAAGGATGCATAAAGATGCACCAAACTTAGGATACGCTGGATATATCCGCCGTACGGTCATGCACCGTCGCCTTGTCAAACCACTTACTGCAGGCATTCTTGGTCCTCAAGAAACAAGATGTCACACCTCGCACGTCCCGACTACTGGTTTTGTAGCTTCTCGCTTCCTTGGTTGTCCGGTGCTCCATTATGTGTATTTAGGTCTGGCTCATTTTAGTTTCTGGTTTTGCTTTTTAATTTACTATTTTTAATTTTATTTTTCTTATTTTTTTGTTATTTTAGTTTCTGGTTTTTGTCTTTTAATTTACTACTTTTATTTTACATTTTCTTATTTTTTTAGTTTTTAGTTTTTTGTCTTTTCTTTTTTTGTATTTCTTTGTATTGTTTGTGATGGGTTAATTTATTATTTTTTATTTTTTTAAAGTTAATTATACCAAATAAGGTACCATCAAATACAGTGAAATTAAGTTAGGTACATAAAAACCATAAACCATCATCAAACTGAGCACCACTTAGGCCCCGCTCATTTCGGCTTGAGCTTCTGACTTATGCCTTATTTTTAATATTCCTAAATTTCGTCTCTTTTGGCTTTTTGTTTTTTTAGCTTTTTGTATGTTCTTTTTTTCATACTAGTATAGTGCCCGTGCTAACGCCACGGCGGCATTTCGGAGATGCACATGAAAACAACCAAATGATGATTTTTTTTTTCATAGTTTAAGTTTCATGCAATTGTATATCACCATGTATATAATCTGGAAAACACTCATGTATATCACCAGCAAGTTCAGGTCATGAAATTACAAGCCTAGGCCAATTATAATGCATAACAAGGCAATAATAAGTCATGTCTCGCCTGAACCATCTAATTTCTGATTTGCTTAAGTAGGTCTTGAAGTTCTCCAGGGATAATGTCTTTACATACATTTTCACTGCTCTTCAAAATGTCCACCAAGAAATTCGTCCTCAGTGAATGTGATCGTTGTGCATGGCAGATAATAAGTTAAATTATTAATTTGCTATGTAGTCTACAAAATATACATAGAGAATATTATATGCTCACAGTGTTGATAATTGGTAATCTTACGCCATTCCACATAAACCACACTCAAGCAATGAAGAAGAAGAAGAGATCATGCTTGATGACGATGATGTGGATAATTATGGTGATGGGAACAACATGGTAGCATCTACCAATTTAGATAAGTTCGATGTAGATGAATTTTGACAGATGTCATTATAATACCATAGCTTCTATCTGAGCCACTACCCTGAGCTTCTAAGGCTGTCGTGCTTACCTTCCACGCCGCTACCGTCTCAAGCTTTGATCTGTGCCGCCATACTTCTATCCATCCCTTTTCGGCTTGATTTGATAACTCTATATATTTGTGTCAGTTTCATCATCTTCTTTGTTGTGTTGTGCGGTTGACTTTGCTCCCGCTTGCCACTACTTTCCTATCCCTTGCACTTTGTGCTTTATGGGCTGCCACATGACCTCGGATCGGAGGAGATCATTTGGTACTCAACATAATTTCCCAAGAGTTGCATGTCACGATGACATTATCAAGGCTCGGATTTTGGATTTTCCCTATTTTAATGTCAACCCTTTTAAATACGATGCTATTGCATACGTCTTGCATTTGAGAAAGGGGAGGGGGTGTTAAGGGTATTTGTGATATTATATGTTAGTCTAGTGTTGTGTCCATGTATTCACTATATAGATGCCCCTTAATTTAGAATTTTAAATAGGTCAGAAGGTGGGATAGAGGTTTAGTTTACCCTTTACAGTCAAAAAGTAAGATACAGACCAAATAGTTTGATATATTCAAAAGCGCAAGAGAAGAGCAAAAGGCATGCATGTAGTAATTATTACTACAATGGTACTAAGTATCAACGGACCTACAGCAAGATACCTCATATGTAACCACACCACCGAATCGAATCTCGACGAAGAGTTGCTGTGGAGACAGCTCGGTTGCTGAAATGATGCACACCGCCCTTGGGCCTTGTTGTGAGAAGGACATTATCCCGGCAAGAACGTCCCGCATGCATTGGCAAGCTATAACTACAAAACAGCAAGGCATATAGCCATATACAACCATAATAAGAGCAATTTGGTATTTCCTAAAACAAATGAAAGATTGACACACTGTAGTATTGCCTCCTTGCTAGTTGGCACCCCGAGGTTGGAATTTACCAAATAGTTAATAAAACGAAGAAGTGGCACTGGCAAGCAGACATCAATAAATATTAATAAATGGGATGTTCAAGTAAATAACCCATGAAGATGACCCAAACTTTAATTAGAGAAAGCTTGGACATAACTTAGCAAGTGGAAAAGGTATAAGAAAAGAAAACCAACCCATTAGTTCTCAGGAAATATGAGCTTCTTGCACTGTGTCAATCTACCATGGTAATAAAAGCTAAGGATATGAAATGAAATCGTTGCAAATACCGGATCAAGTAGCGTTTACAAGAGACAAGGCTAAGGATGCATCATCACGAGTGCGATTATCTATAGAAGTTAGCTTTCACACTAAAATGTTGCTAATGCAGCTGAGACTATCCTATTATGATCTCCTTCAACATCTAGGATAAATTCTGATTTAGCTATAGTATCTAACGAAATAGCTGCAACTTAATGTGTACCAATAAGAGAAGTCATCAAGCCACTCAATGCCACCGATGATTTTATATACAAAGAATTTTTTATAACCATGAAAAAAGAGTTTGGCGCACTATATAAGTTAATGTCGCATTGCCTATTCAGCTATTTGATCTATCAAATTCACCCAATTACAATAGGAAATTGAACGGATACGCACAATGAGCAAATCGAAATCAATTTTATGGTAATTTGGGGCATCGATACAAACCATCATCACTCATAATACTAAGCAAAGCAGCAGTTCTACACTTCTACTGAATAATAATACCGTAATCAACAAACAAATGCAGATTCACCACCCTTAAGAATTAAACATCATTATCGCTCATTCTAACTTACCTCTCTGGTGAAATAATAATGACATGAGGAGTAAATCCTGTTCCAACAGAGCCAAGAAACCATTTTCCTAAAGAAAGCACAAGAAAACTTAATCACCAATGAGAAAAATACTCATTCATGCAATAAAACAACAAAGCTAATCATGCAAGGGGTCTAGTTGGTCTTACATTTTTCGGTGTGTATGGTGGTGGTGGTATGTGTGGGTGTAGAAAAGTAAATGGATTATTTGTTACTTTATCAATTCAAGAACCGACAAATTAGATTTTGAGAGTTTCAGTTTGAACAACACAAGAGAAAAAAAACCTCACTGTAAGAAAAAATGGCATTCCAATACCCATCCCAATTCGTGACATAACAATGTACAATCACAGAAGTCGCAAATTTAAATCCAATGACAAATGATATATCTAGCTACACTAAACAATGAGTGAGAATATTGAGCATAGCTCGTTCTCATAAGAAATGTCATTTCGCACCGTGAGCTACTGAAAATCATAGACAGAAAAAGGTAATTACCGCACAAGGACTCGAATGTTGGCTCCTTAACACGAATATCTGCATTGAATAATTGAATTGATATAGATGAGGTAGATGAGGTAGAGACTATCATCCCACCGCCCACCCTCGCTCGCAATAACCTCATGAACACGTGTAGCTACTTCAATACCATCACTTATGGGAGGGTAGCTCCAGCTGTTTGAAATCTACAAGGAAAAAGATAAATGCTAAGCCATCCAAGTACATCCAACCACATTGAGATATTTCTAAATTTCTAACCAATGTGCGATAGAACTTGCAATTGCCATCTAATAGAGTTCATGAACCACATTGAGATATTTCTAAATTTCTAATGTATTTTGATTTGAGCCTTGTCATAAAAAAAGACTACCAAGGGCTCAAGATGTAAAAAATTTTTCGTGCATCAAATATTCCTATCTTTGGTCAACCAGCCACATACCATGCATATCGACCCAAATGTATATATGCCATCCTACAGGTGATATACTTGGCTCTAAAGATGTCGTTTTGACGACTGCAATTGCATTGGGTGATAAAATTATCTTCTAAACAAAAGGTTAACCACCAAGTGAAATTGTGAATGGAACTGATTTTTTGACCTAATTATCATTAGGAATTAAGACATTGGCAGTTCAAAAATTTCACGACCCAGTTGCCGATAACAAATCTCTCCCAATAAATTGACGGCATTACATAGTAGTAGTAAATAGTAAGTGCAACAAGATGATTACAGAACACACCAAATATAATGTTATTGTGCCTGAACAATATCATGTCATTGTGCCTGAACAATATCATATCATGAACAAGATCATCAACATTACAGATCATCCAGCAATGCTCAGCGATTTGGGTTCCATACCTTCACGTTTGGGCGGGGAAGACACAACCAAGATGAGGGAGAGGACGAAATTCGGGATGGAAGTGAGATGCAGGAGCGGAGGCAGGTATTCCGTCGCTGTTGCCATCGGCCGCCTCTCGCCGAGGTGCTCGCCGCCCGGCCATCGGTCTCGTCGGCCCTCCTCGCACGCCGCGCTACCGGGTGGCGAAGGGATGCGTCGGGGCGGATTCGGAGGGGGCCGGGGTGGCGCGGTAGGGAGGAGGGGAGAGGCGTGGGGGGGGAGGGGTAGGAGGTGGGCGCGCGGGGATCTGGGAGGGCGCGGGGAGGGGACCGGGGGTGGCGGCGGGAGTGGGAGGAGAGAGGCGTGGGGAGGAGGGGTAGGAGGCGGCGGCGGGGATCCGGGAGGGGGGGGGGTGGCGGGGGGGGGGGAGGGAGAGGCGTGGGGAGGAGGGGGCGGGGTGGGCGGCGGGGGGGGAGGAGAGAGGCGTGGGGAGGAGGTGGCGCCGGGGTGAGGGGCCGGGGTGGGCGGCGGCGGGGAGGGGGAGGAGAGAGGCGTGGGGAGGAGGTGGCGCGGGGTGAGGGGCCGGGGTGGGGCGGGGGGAGGGGGGAGAGAGGCGTGGGGAGGGGGTAGGAGGGGCGTGGGGATCTGGCCGGGGGGGGCGGGGGGCGGGGATCGCGCTCCTGCACGCTGCAGGAGAGAGGAGGAGGCGCGCGTGGGAGATGGGGCGTCGGGGGAGAGGGGGAGTCGCGCGCGGGGTGGGCGTGAGATGAGATGAGTGATGAGGTATGATCCAAATAACCTGGGCTGTTGGATTTGAGTGGGTAAGAGAAAGGAGAGGTTAGAGTGGATATCGTCCCTTCATTTCAAAGGTTCGCTGGTTCTGGGTGTAGTTGGTTTGGTGCATCTAGGAGAGGTCTTGACTGCAGGGAACATTTGTTGGGGTAACTGTAGGAAAGTTTACAACTGGTGGTTTTATAGTGGTAGAGATTCGTTTGTATTATTTATGATGGGCTAACCTATTTTTTCTATTTTATTTTTTAATTTAGTTACGTCAAATAAGTCACTTTTAGTTACAATATAATCTTAATCAATTATAATGTAATTTTAATTATAAAATAGCTTATTTTAGCTGTCTTAGTTAGCTCTTGTTGAGCTCACCTTTCGGAGTTCATTCGTTGGTCGGAGAAGTACAGATATTTACGGCACGTGTACACGCGTGCTTATTTATGACCACAGACCAACCGAAACAGCTACGCACAACCATCTGCTATTCTGCTGAACGCGAGTTTCTTGGAGAATACATGCATGTGCCACGCTAGCTGTGCATCGAGAAAAAAAAAGGTGCGTCATGCATTCTCTTCGGCCTTACACGATCAAGAAAATTGTGCATTCTCTTCGGACTTTACGATACATCAGATCAGTCCATCGATCACACACGGTTTACACTTCGACCGTCCATAAATTTTGCATGGCAAACTGTACAAGTGCTGTAGTTAACTAATCAAATCAACGATGATATGTCTTCACAAACACACGCGAAAAAAAAAATCAACTGTGATCGACTGAAAGAGTGAAAGCTACTCCACGGAAGAAACTGGTTGCTGCCGTCCTTTGTATTAGCGCACCAAAAACTGGTGGTTTGCGTGGCGATATGCTTCGAGAAAAACTACCACACGCTTGGCAGCCAAACCAAGTGAACACTAAACCACCGTTACATTCTGGTCCTCGTGTTGGACCCGACATGGCGATATGCTTTGAGAAAAACTACCACACGCTGTACCGTTGGCAGCCAAACCAACTGAACACTAAACCACCGTTACATTCCGGTCCTCGTGTTGGTCCCGACATTGCAATCAGATAAAGTATAAATTCAATCTATCAAATAGTATTTCAAAATGTTTACTTCACTAAATACTGAAAGCTATAAAAAAATTATATTTGCGCACCAATAAAAAAACTTACACAATTGTAGAAGCAAACGGAGTTCAATTCCTTGGGATCGATCGAACAACAATGGAAGAGTGGTTGGACTGGCCTAGAGGTCTGACTATTGGAGATGACTGGCCTAACCGCAAACCTGGGGACGGGCATCCATGTTCCTAGAACTGAAAATTAGCCCAAGCCAAAACTAAAAATAGTGCAATACTCAAAATATATATCGAAATGATTTTAAATATTGCATACACTTGTTGAAGATCATAGGAACCTAATCCATCCAAGAATCGTATAGATCTTGGTTAAAATTACAACCTTTCCTTATGACACACAAAGTTGCACCAAAATTGGACAAAACTCAAGAACTTGATATATATAACTTGCTCATAGATTAAGAATAGTCAACATGATTCTAGATTAATTTTTACATATCACAGCGAGCAAGAGCATGCAAAGATTTGAAACTAAAACGCCTAGAACACAATTTCACTATAAGGGCTCTAAATCAAATCAAATTGGGCAACATTCAAGATTTTGCTATAGTTGATTCTTAGATGAATGAAATATGATTCTTATGATGCATCTCCATCGATCACTTACATCCTTGAAACCCAGCAAGATCAAGAGGGAATGAGAGAGGGCAAAACACTGACCACAAAAAGTGCAAAATCAACAAGAATAAGAACACACCATTAAAGATGAAAAAGATTGAAATATTACAACTTATAGATAAAGGTTCTACAATCACTCCAATGTAGAGAACAGAGCACTCATCCAAAGCTTCTACCATAAAGAAGTGTCTCTTTGAAACCATAATGAATGAATGGTTGGTTCACTACATGCCTCCAACTCATCCCACTCAAATAGATGGAGTAACTAGCTCACATCTAACCCTAATAGATACTATCCATTAAAACAATATAAAATCTGTTAACCTCGACACACCAGATTTTACACTCATACATGACTTATGCATGCTTCTCAAAGTGAATAAGTCCGAACATGCTAAGGAGGAAGTTTCTGATCCACTTAGTCTCCTCAGCATCTCCTTACCCTAAACCGCTCTACCAATGTCCTCCAAGCACTATGATTTTGGCACAATTGCTGTTTTCGGTGTTTTGCCTTTCTATCTAAAACATCATTACTTGGACTGTGGATCTCTGATACGGGGAGGGGTCCCGATCTTCTCAGTGAGGAACCGTAGATAGCTGATGCGAAGTAGACGATGTCGCTAGTTGAACACTCGCGCCAATGCTCGAACCCTCAACTCTTCGGAATACGTCCAAAACACACCGGATAATTGTTCGTCGCGAGACCACAAACGACGAACGCCAAGTCCCCAATTCCCAATGGAACGACGGCTTGACCTTGAATTGCAGAACGAACCATGGATCGCCTAGTTCTCTCTCAAAGTCCTCGTATGAACTTTGGTATTGAAAGAACAATCAATAGCTATGTTTCAATTTTATGCATAAAATTGGTCTCCCCCTAAAGGCTGCCAATACAAGGCTTATATAGCCCCTTGGTACGTCCATATGGTCCCCAAACCAAGTACAACTCAACCCTATATTGTTTTGGATACGAACTCTCACAAAAAAGAAACTATATTTTTCATCCGTCATATTGTTTCGGTCATAACTTTTTATCTGTGATGAACTTGAAGGTGGAACCAGATCCATTGCGTAGCCCTTGAAATTATCTTTCCAACGAGTACAAGAACACCTGAATCGGACTCTGTTTGTGAACGTTATGACCTTTTTAGTAACTGCCTGTCAGGCTGTCCCGAACCGAATCGAAATTAAATTCTGAGTTGAATCCGAGTTTGAATTGGGTTGAGCACGTGGAAAGTCCGAATTTGGCTTGAAAATATTATCCAAAACTTGTAGTTTAAGTACTTGGGCTTCTCCCCTTTTGCTCTCTTACTGCATGGGTTTCTTTCCTCCTTGATCAGCTGCATGGGCTGCTTGGTTTTCTCCTTTCCATTCCCATGGACTTTGAGCTTTTTGTTCTTGGTAGCAAATATGATTAACCTCCTTGTGCTTCTCCATTGATTTGGCGCCGGAATCATCATAATATTCAAACCTAATAATAAACAAGAATTTGATATAAGGTAGTATATCGTTCCCCCGAATAGAAGGAAATTCATTAAGAAACGAATTCACCTGACAATATTTAATGCGGCTCAATACTTCTTTCTAGTGAAATAATGTATTTGATTGAAAAGTACTAATCATGTGCGTATCCGCATCAATCTCACTTCTCTCCTTAGTCTAGTCTATAATCGTCCCTTCCTTTATAAACAATTACCATGTCTATAACATATAGGTTCATCAATGACACTCATATCGGCTATTGCTTAGCTGCCATAAGTGTAACGTGCGCGAGGCTGACGCGCACGCAGGGGCGGACCCCGCCCGGCAGAAGCCAGCGCAACAGGACAAGTCGTTGTTTGCCTGTGTGGTTTCAACAGTGACAGCAGAGGTGGACTTTCATGTATGGCACGTCCTGTCTTTGAGCCCTTAGCTCTAGCTAACTGAGTTTCTACTTACATAGATTTGAGTTGCAGTTTGTGTTAGTGCCAAAGTACTAATCAAACATAGACAGATTTGATCTGATTTAATTTACTTGAGTTACAGCCAAGGGACTGTTACCAGCTTAAGTTCTAGAACTCGAAAATATGATCGGATACGATGTGTGTTGGGGATGTCTAGGCAAAACTTGAGTGATATTTTGTTTAAAAGTACTCAAATTTCAAACCTATTGATCCAGATTTAATAGACCTCATCTTCCCCCTCAATTATATAAATTCACTCACCACACTCCACCCCCAAACTCTACCCCATCGATCTGGCCACTGCCATACTCCGCCTTCCCATCATCTCGCCGGCATCACCTCTGATGTTGGTGAGCCCTACCGATGTCCATCTCCTCCACTATTCCCTCCTTAACCACTTGCATCCTCTCCTTGACCCACACCCCCACAGCCATCGTCTTGTCGCCCTTCCTCCGCCACACTGTCACCATCCTCGGCGCCGTCGTGTCCCACCTATGAGCCCTACCCACCACTGCTTCTGCATCTCAACGTAACTACCGGCGCCACTTGTCGCCTCTTCTGCCGTAGCACATCCCTACCCAATCTAACTTGACTCCACACCTGAGTGTCGTTCCACCCACCGGCCGCCGCCCTCCTTCGACCACGGCACCAGCGGCGCCACTGTCGATCCGCCACCGCTCTTAGTCTCCCTCTAAATCCGGGGCTTCGATAAATCCAACTAGAACATGAATCCTAACCCTAACTCACTAGAGCCACCATCGGAGTTGGAGGAAGAGGTAGAGCACAGATCTCAAGACAAAATCATACGGTGAGAAATTCGAATTCTCAATCTAAAAAACCAATAGAGTACTAGTAGCGATTCCCACATATGTTAGACGATGGAATAAAGACCAGAAAACGCATGCAGTACTCTCGACCAATACTTGAAGTAGTGTACCGTTCAAACGCACGCACGCAGTGTGTTCCTTCTTGCTAGCAACCGACGTAACTATGGTCTCCTGCATGTTTTATTTATGCTGCAAACTAGTAGGAGGGGCAGCTAAAATGCCAAAAAGGCTCCTTCCTGAAAGATAGTGTTGCTAAAGCAAATCTAGAATCTACTAGATTACTAATGCACCTAATGTTTTTTTTTTGACCAGGGACTGATGTGCCTAATGATGTTACGCGGAAGTCAGCTATTTTTTATTATGAAGTCAGCTATTTTTTATTATGAAGTCAGCTATTTTTCATTATGACAGCAATTAGGTCAGATCGACCTATTCAAAGATTCACACATAATAAAACTGAGAGAGGATTAATGTTTCAATTTTATTCCAGGCACGAAGATCTTGTATACTGTATAGATCAACACATGACCTATGTTTTAACTTATTGTGGAGTAGCTTTCACTAATGCATAAGCTGGGGTACACAGACAAAGACATCACTGGTGCTGGGATTAATTATTCATGATGCTCTCGTTTAGTATGTGCTCCAAGCACTGACAGTTATCAGTTGGTAAAGTTGATGAAGTAGTGCATGATGTTTAGCGGCGTAAAAGGGAGAAATGATATGCACAGAGCACCCCTCTTTACCAAAATTTGTAACTAGGACAGCAAAAAGATCCGCTCCGCCGCTCACTCCCTTGCTCTCCCTTTCCCTATCCCCCTCTTTATAAAACACATGGCGTAGAATAGCGTAAATTAATTAGAAATATCTTAAGGTTAGGGCGTGCCTATCTATAGCTTTGCCAAGAGTACGTAGTCAGCCCCGACCTACAAGCCTAAGTAGGAAATGCTCTTGGCAAATGTTGCAAACAAATCATACAAAAGTAGAAACGGAAGATAAGAATTTTATATGAAAAACTCCTTAAAAAAACCATGAATGCATAAAAGCCATATCATTATATGAGAAAATGTTTATAATAGAGCTTTTACTCTTTATATGGACTATACACATATATATACATATATGAGAACATATCAGGTGAACAAGCTCTTATCTGTGTACATATGGACATACCCAACTTGCCTGTCTGATCCAAAATCCACAGATGAGATGCTGGTGGGCGCTCCCCCTTTCCCACTTACACAAATTTGCGTTTTAGCCCTTGGTTTCCATCCTCTGCTCCTTAGTCCTCCACATCATCTTTCCTTGCGCCGCTTTCTTTTCGCCTCCTCCTCTACTCTTCCCCATCCAATGCCTCTCCCTCCCCTCTGGCGGCTTGCCCTACTCCATCCACACCTCCCCCTCTAGTGGCTAGTGCCTTCCCTCCCCCCTCCTCTGGCGGCTCCCTCTCTATCCTCGATCGGTGTTTCCCCCTTTCTCTCCCCTTTGGCGGCTCCCGCCTCCCCCACCTCTTCGACGGCTCCCCCCTCCATCCTCCATCGGCGCCTTCCCCTACCCTCTCACGGCTCCCCCTCCTCCATCCGCGTCTCCCCCTCCCCTCCGGCAGCTAGTTTCTCCCCTCCCCTCCCCGACCACACCCTACTTCGACCAAGATACTTCGACCAGGGGGCTACGACCATGGCGGTAGGGAGACGCCGATGGAGGAGGGGGAGCCGCGGAAGGGGAGGGGAGGAGGGGGAGCCCCCGATGGAGGAGTGGGAGCCGCGGGAGGGGAGGAGGAGGGGAAGCGCCGATGGAGGAATGGGGGAGCCGCTGGAGGGGAGGGGGAGGTGAGGATGGATGAGAAGGAGCCGCTGGAGGGCAAGGGGAAGTGGATGAGGGGGGAGAGCCCACCTGCATCTTGTCCGTCCATTTTGGATTGGACAACCGAGATTGGGTATGTCCATATATGAACAGATAAGTGATTGTTCACCAGATATGTTCTCTCTCTCTCTCTCTCTGCACCCTTCCATCGACCCTATCCCACCAGATCCCCAGACAAACATACATGCATTGAGAGGAGAGAGAAACATGCATGTCAATAGCAAATAACTCGTATGAAAATTTACTGCCGTGCGTGAGTGAAATTACTGCCAATATGCATGCATTGAGAGAAGAGAGAAACATGCATGTCAATAGCAAATAACTAGTACGGAAAGTTGCTACTGTGTGTGAGTGAAGTTACTGCCAAACACATATAGATTTACTGTCAGTTGTAACACTATAAAAATGATAGTAACTCTATATATATATATATATATTTAACAATAAATTTACTCACGCACGACAGTAACTTTATATATCCGTACTTCGCAGTAACTTTACACCAAGTTATTGGTTATTGACAATAAAGTTATTTTTAATTGGTAGTAAAAGTGACATGAATTTCGTAGCGACAAAATATATTCAATGTGGATCTTGTTTTACTAAGATCGTAATTTCGAACAAAATGGTACAAACGGATCACAGATCAGACTCTTGGTGAAAGAGTTATTTTATTTTTAGCTTGTAAATAAGATAAAAATTACAAGTCAAGTGCACTTATTCTCTTCTCTCTGCCGCTACATGCATGCATGTGTCAGATTGTACCACCCACCGTGCCATTTTTTCTCGGATTTAGTGAGGTTGTTAGTTATGAAAAATTACTATCTGTTGAACATAAAATTATTATCTATAATTCATCAAGTTACTTACATTTACAAAGTAGAACTCTATATTTGAAAAAGAAACAAAACTGAAACAAATTTGAATTACAATCTCAACAATTGGTAATTGTTGAGTTTGTGATCTGAATTTTATTTGGTTTGTTTCCGTTTCGAATACAGAGTTCTATTTCTATCTGAAGTCTCATTTATAATTACTGTAAATATACCTCTGTAAATCGTAGAAAAGGTAAGAGTCTTATCATAAATTTTTTTTCATATAGTAATCTTACCTTCGTACGTCAATGATTTTTCTCTTAAGAATTTTCATGTAAATTCGTGTCTCGTGCTCCTTTGATCTCTATATTTGTCGTACGTAACAGCAAGTTGACTATAGCCAACTGAGAACGAACTCCGACTCATTACATCACACAAGGTAATGCGTGTGCATTACTACTGGCCGATTACATCACACAAGGTACTGGTTGATCTTACGAGCTCTTGGATCAAATGTGAATATGTTTCAGATCACACAATTAATACTACATGCTACTGAGAGCAAGTCCAATAATAGAGCCAAGTGTTTGGCTATAAGTCAAGTTATAAGAGCTAAGTTATACAATAATTTATCTTCTATTTGTCTACAAAAGGTTTTTATTATTATGTGGTACCATGTCTCACATTCTCTTTCCTATTCCTCCTCACATACATTTATTATCTGAGCCCACCACTGTATAGGCTCCCGTGCCCAGCTTGTTGCTTGCATGAGGCCAGTCTCAGTGGGAGTTTCATCTGCATTTAATAGGCTGCCACATAGGTATTTTTGATGATATGACAATATTTTTAAGAAGAGAGAGAAGAAGTGAGTTTCATCTAGATGAAACTCTCTTGGCACGATTACCAACTCTATATGAGTCATGAAATTAAATATCTATGAAACAATAGATTGAAACTATGCATTGAGGATGGATGTTTCATCCATGTTTCATTTCATTTTACATGATGTGGCAGACTTGGAAACAACACCATGAAACTCTCCACTGAGAATGACCTGAGAGCCAAGCTTTCATCTCTCTCCTCTCTTCTCTCCTCTACATCAGCAAAAATACTGACTAACTTAACTATAAGATCATTATTGGACTTGCTCTCAGTATGCTAGACCATACCGTGCGACTGTGCGGACCGATGAATCGATGTTAGATGTTCAATCCCCGTGTACAATTGATTGCATGATATTTTTTTTTGCGGAATTACTAGTCCCTAATTAATCCCTGAACTTTCCCAACTCGTTCCTTGACACGTCAAAATCACTAGTCAGGTAATGTGACTATAGATTCTTTTGAACATGGCTTATAATTTATACTTTAAATATTTGAATTCTAACTGTTTGTGAGATACAATACGCAGAGAAAAATAGTCATATATGATTTTGGTTGATACAGTTAAACTCAGTACACTTTTTTACTACAATTTTTCTACTAATTTTACCTTAAAAATATATCATTTAAAAGTTAATTACTGTAGACAGTATAAATATAAACCAATTTTAAATCTAAACGAAGCAGCCTTAAATCTTCTCACCTGACTAAAATCGATCGATACCTTCGGAGCATCTCGCAAGTGCTTAATTAATGTACGATGGCTCGTCCGAATCGTGCCGAGACGCCTTCTCCCACTCGATTCCCGCAGATGTCTTCGTAGTTTCTACGGGAAATTTTCCATCCCATTGACTACAATTAATTTAGTATTTCACCACATACTTTAGGCAGTAAAATTCAACAAGCGTAGATAATACTACTGTTCCAGCACAAGGATAAAATAATCTGGGTAAAGATCAATCTCGTCTAGATTGCAATTAGATGGGGAGACTTTTCTGATAATTTTTTTCTTGAATAATTGTACAGACATCATTAGAAAAATTTCAAATTGATGTATAACCTCGTCTCACCATTACGCACCAGCAAAAATGTTTTAATTAACTAGCTGACTGGCCAGCGTAATTGTGTGATTTGATGTAGGATAGTATAACCTTACTAAATTTCAAAATTCAAAGTTTATAGTTTACAATCTAAATTTGGAATTTGTGATATTTGATTTCATATTTAATTAGCAAATTTTATTTTAAGATCTCTTTACATGTTAAAGAGAGGATTAAGAGGTGGGTCCATCGAGTAAATAGACTCTCTCAACCTTTGAATTAAACATAGTGCTACTTATTTTCTTTTTTTTAATTTATACATCTCCAAACCAACTATTGAATCTAAGCTATTAAAATTAGGGTCGACCAAATTAAAGGTTAGATGTCTTTTAGATCTTTTTCAAAATAATATATCTTTAAGATAACTATTAAATCTAGGTTTTTAAAATTAGGGTCCACCAATTTAAAAGTCAGATGTTTATCTTTTTGTAAGAATTTCTAGCATATTTCTCTTTTTTCTTAGCATCTACAAAAGGAACGCCATTGATCTTTAAGACAACAATATGGAATCTAAGCCTTTAAAATTAGGATCCACCAATTTAAAGTCGGATGCTTATCTTTTTGTGAGAATTTCTAGCATATTTCTCTTTTTTCTTAACAACATACCATCAAATTTTAATATATAATAAATTAGCACATTGTCCATAGTTGGGCAAATTAAAGAATGTGTCACTGTAGTCATCAATTGGCTGCAAGTTATTTTAGCAGCCATGAGCCCATAACTACGAGGCTATTTGGGGTGAAAAGTGAATAAGAATTATCTGTATTATCCTATAAAAAAATATGGATGTGAATATAGTATGGACTTTTACTATCTGAAATATTTTTTATCTAGACTATTCGTATCTATATTCATATTCGATGAAGTAATATGCATATGTTATTACAATACGACTAATTAGTTAGACAAGTTTTTTAATTGAACGTGAATTCATGTTTCTTTAGGTAAAGTAAATGAATTAGAATGATTAAGTATGATTCTACAAGGATAAAATGTCATTACTGACTTCATACTACATAAGTTATGAGGATATCCGAATCCGACCAAATTGAGTAGATATTCAATTCGAGTTCGTATTCATTACAATATTTCATTCATATTTGTATTAAAAATATTAGAATTTATATTCGTATTCGTTTATAAAATATAAATACGAATGTGGTAAAGTACTATTTAATTCGTATTCGATTCGTTTTCACACCTACGAGGCTAGCAGCCAAGGAAGGGAATAGTGTTGGCAAGTTGACTACCCAACTGAAAAATGAACTCCGACTCTTTATGTTACACAAGCTAGGCAATGCATGTGCATATTTCGAATCGCGAATTCAATCGTACGTATATACTTTCCCAGCATTGCACGGCAAATAACTCCTGCAACGGTGGAGCACCTCCCGTTTTCTTGCATGGCGCCGGCGGTTGAACTCTGCCGGGAGTGGTAAACACCCGGTGGTGCTCCATCCGGCTTCGGTTGGGGACTAGGGATTTTGACTTCTGGTTGAAATTGCATTATAGCGATTGTGAGTTTTTTTTTTGAAAAAATAGAGAAAAAAGGACGAAAAATCGTTATATCGTCATGGACAATTCAAAGAAATACGGGAAAAAAGTTTAAAAAGTCAAAAAAGTCAAAAGAAAGCTAAAATTAAAAGATGATGCGTTCTAAGTGGTTTCTGGTTTAAATAAGCTGAAAACTAAAAAAAAGCCATAAGCTGAAGCCACTTCCCGTCCAACCCGAGCTCAAGCTGCCAATAGAACCAATGCCGGCTACCACTTAGACCAACTCAACCGCGTTGATACTGTCGTCGCTATCGCCCCTGAACCCGCCCAACTGCTTCGAGCGATTGAAGGTACTGTTTTTCTATTTTAAATGGAGTGTCTTTTTAAGGCGGGGTCTACTGGTTGATTATAGTATACACTATAACGACTTCATTTATATCGACCAAAATCATATGTGAGTATTTCCCTCTCTGCAAGCTTCTCCATAATTATTACTATTCATAAGTCAAAACCAAAAGACTGTATGAACGAGTCCTACATGTGCAGTAACAATTTTTCCTCTTGAGTTCCACGTGGGCTCTGGTCCCCTACAAATTTACAAAGTCGTTCAACCAATCATTAAGGCATGATAATAATGGTTTCTGTTTTTAACTTTTATTTAAAGAAACCAGAAGTCAATATAAATATCTATTTTCTCGAAACGGCTTTCTCACTCAACTTGCTCCCGTCTCACTATAGAGATAAGGTGGGGGATCACGGACGTATCATGCACCCCACACATCTTGCTCACGTCTCGCCATGTATTTCTTTCTCACTTTCTTTACTGCTCACGTTCTTCTTCTAAAAATCATTTTTTAGTCATTACTATTCATTTTTAGCCAAAAACTATTAACCACTGTTAAAAAGACACCCGCTGCAGCCAATATGAATATGCCCTAAATCAGAAAGGGCAAGCCGGTTACTCTGTATTACAACTTAAAACTTACGAACCGAACTCACGTCAGATTAAATTAACCGGTTGGAGGATCGCATATATCCTCCAGATTAAATTAGCCAATCGCGCTCTTAATTATCGGCCAGAGCAGGGATGGTAAACGGAGCCTCAGATGTCAGCATGTAGGTCACTCGTGTCCCATTTGGCCTCCGCTCCTCTCTTTCATGGAAGTTGCTCTACCCCGGCAGGTAGCAACAGCTATACAGGTTATAAAAAGACATCCCTGACCAGCTTACTCGATCATCTCCTTAGCTAGCTAGCTCGAGCAATTTAATCAACCAGCTTAGTGCATAGTACTCTCTGCCCCTCTTCTCTCTCTGCTCATCCTTAGCTAGCAGCAACCTGCTTGCTACATTAACTCTAGCCATCTACCAGCCTTCTGATCCTCGGAAACCGGGACCAAATGTCCTGCAAGAGTGAGCTTCTCTCGAATATTGCCGCCGGTGATGGCCACGGCGAGAACTCATCGTACTTCGACGGGTGGAAGGCCTACGACATGAACCCCTTCGACCTGCAACACAACCGCGGGGGCGTCATCCAGATGGGCCTCGCCGAGAACCAAGTACATATATATGTTATAACGTTAACTTTGGTTTTGCGCGACTAAGCATCATTTTGTCGATCGAATGCTCATCTATCGGTGTTGTAATTGTTACAGCTTTCGCTGGACCTGATCGAGGGATGGATCAAGGCTCACCCGGAGGCATCCATCTGCACGGCGGAGGGCGCCTCGCAGTTCAAGAGGATAGCCAATTTCCAAGACTACCATGGCCTCCCGGAGTTCAGACAGGTAAGCTAAGCAAACAGCAACAAACTTATTCGGCACTAGTCAATGACAAGATTGCTCTTTGCGACCGCGAAAGCGACGGAGCAGCGTTCCCGACAGATCATTGCTGACTGGAATGTGATTGTGATGTTTCAGGCGATGGCCCGGTTTATGGGGCAGGTTAGGGGAGGGAAGGTCACGTTTGACCCCGGCCGTGTCGTGATGAGCGGCGGCGCCACCGGCACGCAGGAGACCCTCGCTTTCTGCCTCGCCAACCCCGGGGAGGCCTTCCTCGTGCCCACGCCATACTACCCAGCGTATGCTCCGTCAAACTTACGATAATTAAATTTGGTCCCTACCTCATGCATGTAGAAGTCATCCATAGACTCAGAATATTGGGTCAAACGTAGAGAAGATAACCTACCTAGCTAGCATTAGTGCATAACCGGTTTTCTCAACTAGAAATAACTAGCATTTGAGTTACGTTTTAAATTTCGGAAATGCTATACAACATTTGACTAGGGAGGGTCACGTGAATTTCTAACCTTTCAATCTTCATGGGGATTCTGCGCCATCTTCGCCGTCGGCATCTTCCTTCTCTTCGGCGACGCCATTGTCTTCGTGTGTTGCCGCCCCATGGGATTAGGACTCGTGTTCATCGTTAGGGTTAGGATTCACCCGAGCCCCTTCGAGCTTAGAGGAAGGCTGGAGTGGCGGCAGACCAGCAGTGGGAGACAGAGGTGGTGTCGCCTCGGCCATGGGTGAGGAGGGCGATGGATAAGGTCGACGATAGAGGTGAGGACCAGACTAGCTATTAGGAGGCAATGGTTGGTGGTGGGGAAGAACGGCGGGCCGAGGACACTAGAGGCCGGTGGGGCGACCGGGAAGAGGATAGCGCCAGGGGAGGAAGATTCGAAGGGAAGGGAGGAGTAGGACAGGGTAGGGGGAGGCGGTATGCGGTGGGGCTTGTCGGCGTCGGAGGCGATGCCGATGAGGCAGGGGAGGCAGCAGGGCATGGTGAGGGAGAGGAAGGGTTAGGGGATTTTATAGAATTTAGGGGGTAAATGTAGCGTGTTGGATCTCTATCCAACGATGCTGAAATCTGATTATTTTGTTTTAAAAAATAATCAAATATTGTAAAGACAAATGAAAAACGTAGTTTTTCCGGTCATCAAATCCAAGTCCGATCTTGATTCCTGGATTGTCTTCGAGCTGAATCACGCAATCTAGTCATGCAAGGAAACGCGTGCACGATGATCACAGCCGGGGTCTAGTCCATGGCCATGCGACTTTCCAATGCATGTTTACATCGTTGACCCCACGGTCAACTGCATCTAGATACGCAATGCAACGTAAGAATGCATGCACCTAGCTAGGTAGGTTATGCAGAATTTTTCACCAGGCCTGACGATATGTACGCTTTCGTTGTGATCACAGTTTCGACCGCGACTGTTGCTGGAGATCAGGGATCAAGCTGCTGCCGATCGAATGCCACAGCTCCAACGACTTCAGGCTCACCAAGGAGGCGCTCGTGTCGGCGTACGATGGCGCGCGGAGCAAGGGCGTCCGCGTCAAGGGCATCCTCATCACCAACCCCTCCAACCCTCTCGGCACGATCATGGACCGCGGCACGCTGGCCATGCTCGCCACCTTCGCCACCGACCACCGCATCCACCTCATCTGCGACGAGATCTACGCTGGCTCGGTGTTCGCCAAGCCGGAGTACGTGAGCATCGGCGAGGTCATCGAGCGCGACGTCCCCAGTTGCAACAGGGACCTGATCCATATCGTGTACAGCCTCTCCAAGGACTTCGGCCTCCCCGGCTTCCGCGTCGGCATCATCTACTCCTACAACGACGCCGTCGTGGCCTGCGCGCGCAAGATGTCCAGCTTCGGGCTCGTGTCGTCGCAGACGCAGTGCTTCCTGGCCAAGATGCTCTCGGACCAGGAGTTCATGGCCCACTTCCTGAAGGAGAGCGCGCGGCGGCTAGCGGCGCGGCACGAGCGATTCACCTCGGACCTCCGCGAGGTCGGCATCGGGTGCCTGCGCGGCAACGCGGGGCTGTTCTCGTGGATGGACCTGCGGGGCATGCTCCGGGAGAAGACGGCGGAGGCGGAGCTGGAGCTGTGGCGGGTGATAATACACAAGGTGAAGCTGAACGTGTCGCCGGGCACGTCGTTCCACTGCCAGGAGCCCGGGTGGTTCCGCGTCTGCCACGCCAACATGGACGACGAGACTATGAAGGTCGCGCTCGACCGGATCCGCGTCTTCGTGCGGCAGCACCCGAAAAATGCCAAGGCCGAGCGCTGGGCCGCCAAGGGGCTCCGCCTCAGCCTGCCGCGCCACGGCGCCGCGGCGGCTTCGCAGTACCTCGAGCTGTCCAGCCCCATGGCGTTGCCGTCACCCCAGTCCCCGCTGGTTCACGCCAACAGCTAAGTCAGTACGTACAGTTGCGCGCTAGGGTGTGTTGTTCATTTGTACCTACTTTTTTTTTTCGGTCGCATGGTTACATGCACAGGGGCATGGCCTTGGTGTTTTGCCACTAGATATGTGGCCTATGCGATTGTTGTGGAAATAAGGTTAGATATGCGGCACGTAGCTAGCTTAACATTTTACAGATCGACGTTGCATTGGCGTCAGATGTAGGTAAGTCGTGTGTAACTAGGACATTCCTCAATTCTTTCGTAAATTCTTTGGTTTGATCAGTTCAGTAAGATATTGAATAACGATCGGATGCTAATTAAGGCCTCTCGATCAGCTGTTGTAAACTACTAGTAGTAAGGTATATGATTAAAGCTGTATCACAACACGAGTGTTTATATATGATCAATTTATGGTTTTGCTATCATGTAAGTTGTCTGATTTTTTGTTAACCACGGCTCGATTTTTCTATTATTTTTGGTGTTACTCCACAGTCCGCACGCTACTTGTGAATTCCAAACGTGTTTCAAGAGGTTGTACTGTATGATCTTTACATGACCATGGGCGGACGAGGGCGGACCTATATTGGTTTATAGGTGTTCAGCAAAACACCTAAGATTTTTGAAAAAAAACTTAGTATATACAAGATATCATACATATCACATATATATATATTTAGTTAAATCAAATTAGCTATATTCGTACCCAATCAGCCCAAATAGCTACCGGAATCATTTGGCCCACTCGCCCCATCCATCTATTGGCCGGCTTCGGTGGAGAGAGAGAAAGAAAAGAATGAAGAGAAAGGAAGAGAAAAGTGAAGAAAGAAGTAGCAGGAGCCAGCAGTGGAAGAAAAACAAATGAAGAAGAGGGAGGAAGAGAAGAAGTGTCGGATGGGCAGAAGAAAAAAATGCCGGTGAGAGAAGCACTGGAGGAAAGAAAATGGAGAAGAGAAGGAAGAAATGGAGAAGCAGAGTGCTTGCAGGAGGAAGTAAAGATTAGATGAAGGGGAAGAAGCAGTGCGTGCAGAGAAGAAAGAAAAGGGGAAGAAAGAGAGGGGAAAGGCAGTGGCTATAACTACGCATAAGTGGTCGGGAGAGATGCAGATCTAATAGTGACGTCGGTAACTACGCACGAGTGGTCGAGTAGATCATATTTGGTGCTAGTTGTCAATTCTAGTGTTCTTGATGAAATCTTCATATTATTTGCATTATTGTATTTACGGTATTTAGCTGTCCATATTGCATTAACATTATTTATCATTGCATTTTTAGGCAAGTTTAGCGAAAAATCGGTTTGTTAGCCTAAAATCAGTATAAGTCTCCACTAGATCTTAATTGTATATAGGTATGATCTAGTGGTGCTATGTCAGTGGATGAGAATAATTAGATTATTGTAGCAAAATGTGTTTTGCTGAACGATAGGTGTCTGATTAAATATTTACTGGATTAATTGATCGAATAATATTATTTTGGAGCTGTATGAAATCAGAGGTGAACCACGGAGGTTGTAGATGTATGTGTGTTGATGTAATAATGGTCAGCATTAAGCAATGATTGGAGAGAAGTATAAGATAACTATATAGTAGAGTATTGCGATGAAAGGGGGTGGTGGCTGAGCGGGATCGGTCAATAATTGTGCATGCTATTAGAGGTTGAAGCAAAAAAGATGTGGTAGCAAAAAGAGATAGAAGACACATAGTTTAGTGGGGCAGCCGTCGTGTGAGGAAAGATAATTTCAAAGCAGATCATCTATGGTGCATCAGTGTATACGTGAGCAAGATATTCTAATGCCATGTAACTAGTAAGATAATTTGTCACACACATAGTCAACATATGGCTTAGATTAAATAGAGCTACTTATGAATGCATACATTTTGGGAAAAAAAACTAATGGCGGAAGAATAGGCGCATGTAGCTACATGATAGATAAGTCCTCAACTTGTATTTTGCTTTAAGTTTCTATTATCATTTTCAATATTTATTATGTTTTAAAATTTTAAATAAACTACAAGATATGTAAATATATTCTCAAGTATCTAAATTATATCATTTAATACTATAAACTTTGAAACAAATTTAGCCGTGCAAATACGTAGACCACCCTCCTAGTTCCAAACAACATAGGCAAAACTAATGCCTTCAAGAAAGAGATGATCGAGCCTTTTTTTGGTCTACAGATGATGGTTTTTGTCTGCACTTTTCTAGATGGCAGTGGACGATGAAGACGTTGACGCGGACGACGTACATAGTTTTTGGCTCAAGAAGCTATTTGGAGAAATAGCTTTGAGAAGCTGCTTAGAGAAGTTTTCCCGTTTATTTTGACTTGTAGAGAATCTGAAGTCAAAAACCAACAAAAAAAGACCAAAAAGAAGAGGACTACCTCAGTACCTCTTCAGGGTCAACTTTCAAAGTATTGAAAGTTACGCACAAGTGGTGGTAGATATACATAGTCTTGCGGATCGTATTTTGCTTGAACTATGTGCGCTCAAGTTTCAAAACAATGACCCATAATTGAATTCACGCATGTTCATTGATTTGTTCAAATGGTACATACAAGAGCATACCGTTAGAAATAGGGCCATATGAGTGTGAGGTCTATTTTCTAATTCAAAGCATACATAATTTATTACCATATAGTTGAGATAAGGTAGAGGAGATCAATTTATAGGTAAAATACTTACCCTTTTCTAACATCTTGAGACACATGACATGAGAGGGCTTTGGCTAAATACATGCGTGAGTATTTAGTATTTTCATGTGGAAAATCATGTAAATTGTTATCGTACAGTGACGTGGTGCGTCACTTGGCAGACCAAATCTACCTTATTTTTGTTGAATCATGCATATCTCTCTCTATTTGAATGAGATTCAAACATTTGAATTTGAGGCTTTATTAAGTGTTGATGACAAGCAGTTATCGATGGGTAAATAGCTGGTTAAATATCAGTTATCAATGGGTAAATTACTAGTTAATCATGTTAATTTACAGTCTGCATCTTGGTAGACCAAGTCCACCTTATTTTGTTAAACCATGTATATCTCTATCTATTTAAATGAGATTCAAACATTTGAATTTGAGACCTTATTAGGTATTGATGATAGACAGTTACTAGTGGATAAATGGCTGGTTAAATATGTCAGTTATTAGTAGATAAATAGCTGGTTAATCATGTTAGTTCATAATCTGCTTCATGGCAGACCAAGTCTACCTTAGTTTTGCTCAACTGTGCATATCTCTCTCTATTTAAATAAGATTCAAACGTTTGAATTTGAGACTTTATTATGTGTTGATGACAGGCAGTTAATAGTGGGTAAATGACTAGTTAAATATGTCAGTTATCAGTGGGTAAATGATTCATTAATTATGTCAGTTCATAGCCTGCATCTATATATATGCTTGTAGACGTCCAGAGCAGAGGGCCTAGGATCACTGCCTTCTCCACTTCTTTTCCTTCTTCCTGCAAACCTATGCTATTGTGCTATGCCGTCTGAACCTCGTCGACTCTTCTTTTCAGCATGCACCATAAAGAAGGGGAGCGGTATCTCTAAGCTGTTGTTGCTATGAAGACCTGCACCAGGGGTAATAAGATTTCTAGATAGTGCACATCTGTGCGACTACTTGATTCGCTGTTTCATCTACGTTCTGCACTGTATCGAATCTATGTTGCTTTTTGTTTTTCATCAAACCCAACTGTAAGTCATTCTTGTGACCTATCGACTCTGTTTAAATTCTGTTTTGCATATATTTTGAAGTACAATGTATTGTCTGCTGTTAGTAATTGTCGATGTTTTAATATCGATCTTCCGTATGATTTGTTTGGATTCGAGGAAATTCTCGAAGACTCAGTGTATGAACATGCAGAGTAGAGACACGAGAATTTTTATACAGGTTCGGGCCTTCTCCTAGGAGAATAATAACTCTACGTCCTATGTGCCTATTGCTAAGCTGCGTACGATCTTCGGATTGTAGAGGCTGGGACCTTTTTCATTCACTTAATGAAATTTTCCCTTGATCTAAAAAAATGTGCCTATTGCTTAGAGAAATTGATTACAACTAAGAGTAATGTGATCTCCTAATCCAATGTGTTCTAATCCAATCCCCTCTCCTCTTCGACGTTAACCTTTATATAGTCGACAAAGCGGTAGCTGCACCAAAAGACACCTCAACGCTTTGGGTGATAACAGTATGATAGAAGTTATTGTCAGTGAGACGTAGTGGTCCGTTCATCGTGCGATGGTTGTTGTCAAAGAGAGATCATGTGTGGTTATTAGGAATAAGCGTACGTTCTAACCACCTTGTCAGATGACTCCACGATGAAGTAGGTCATCGTAAACAAGCTAATCGGGGATATGCTGGTTGCATTAAGACCCACAACCATGAGGTGGTCGTAGGATATCTTATAACTAAGTGATCGTAGAAAGACTTACGACCAAGAAGAAGTCATAGTAAGGCTATGACCACGTGATCATAAAAAGACCTACGACCGAGGAGTAGTCATAGTAAGATTTACGACCATGTGGTCAAAGAAAGACTTACAACCAATGAGTAGTCGTAGTAAGACTTACAACCATGTGGCCGTAGAAAGACTTATAGCTAAGAAGTAGGCATAGTAAGACTTATCCTGTGAAATTTCTCCCTTATTATTAAGAGATATACTCGGAAAATATAATGATGTAATAATTAGAAGATTATTATATCATCGTCTGTACTAATTTATACATTATAAATTATTTACAATATTTTGTTTTTTAGTAAAATCTAAAATTAAAATATTATCTATATTTCTAACACATGCTACCCTGCGGCCCGTGTTGACCTATTGAAAAATGGTACACGGACAACGGACATGTTGAAACTCGCAGCACATCAGGCAAAATTAACTTCGAGAAAAAATGGAGATAGGAAACGATCTAAGTATATTTTGTCGTACACACGTCAGCTTGATTATGCTAGTAGCTGGAAGCCTGCATAAGACATAAGTTTCAAAAAGTAACCACGATAGATCTCTCTTTTTAAAGTCAATTAAGTCTGCAAGCCATTAACATGAAAACTATTTTTGCTTTACAGATGTCAGAATGCTAGAGGCCTTTTTTTTTTGCACCGATGACTTTTATTTAGGACTGGCGGACTTTGTTTATGTTTTTTGAGACGATAGCAAAGGCGTTGATATAAGTATTATATACGGTTTTAGACTCAGAAAGCTGTTTAGATAAGCGATTTCAAAAAAACCGCTTAGAAAAGCTGCTCTCGTTTGTTTCAACTTCTAGAAAAGCCAAAACTAAAAACCACCAAAAAAAAAACTTAAAAAGAACTGGTCTAAGTTACGTTATTCTCTACTTCAGAAGTCTAGAGTTAGCCAGACATGGACATTTAAAATGTTTATCCCCCAACCCATGAGAAGATAAATGGGACCAAAATGAAGTTCAAATTAAGGTCATATAAGTTTGGACCGTGCAAAACCCATCAACTAAAACGTGCATCACAACATAAACAAAACGAACTCTCCTACTTCCTGGTCCAAAATGTAAAGGCTAAGACCTTAATGACTCCAGCTGACCAGCTTCCTGACTTTGGGATCGTACTAGAAATGGGATTGTACTAGAAAGCACAGGCTTCGTTCTTTTTCATTTTTAACCGTATTTTAGCTTTAATTTTTTAAATAATAAGTATTTATTACAAAAATATTGTAAGCCCACAGTAAAATGCACCAGCCTGACAGCCTCACCCCAGCCGGACACCACGCATTCCGATTCCTCTCGAGTCCACCGACAGGAGAAAATTGCTATTCTAGGACTCCCAAATATGTGGCTTTGCTAAAATAGGATTCTTAACGTTGACATCGCTAAAACGACATCCGAAACGTTTGCACTTTGTTTTCCATGATATTTGGTGTATTAAGTCTCTTTTCTCATCTAAATACATGTATTTCTCTTCTCTTTTGACTCTTTTACCCTTCTGTCATATGGACGTTACACTCGACGGCGCCGTGGCCACGCCGTTACACTCGAAGACGCGTGCCCACGCCGTTACACTCGACGGCGCCGTGGCCCGGTGGGGCGGTCCGGTCAGAAGCAGTGAGCGACAAGGGCAGAAAAGGCGCGGCCGTAACGGGGCGTTGGGGGAATCTGACTTTATCCGCCGTCGTGTTGACTCCTCCCCCAACCCCCCCGAACGGTCCCCAGCAAATGCCTCCGCGGACGAAGTCCTCCGCTCTGTCTTCCCCCAGCCTCCCCTCCCCTCCATTACCCGAGATGGCGGCGGCGGCGGGAGGAAGGCAGGGATTTTGGCCTTTGCTTGCGCGCGTCCTGGCTGGCCGCCGCTCGCAGTGAGCGCTTCCTTGCCCTTCTACGCTTCTCGATGGATGATGAATGGATCTACTCCTTTCTTTGCTTTGCTTTGCTTGTCCGGATGATTGGATGCGAATTATCCCTCAGGCTGGCTTCCTCCAAGAAATTTCTTTCCACCGTGTAGCAAGAAGCTCAAATCTTGGCTCTGTGTTGATGGGGGTAGATGTGGTTGACTGCAGTAGTCTGCAGGTGCGAATTTCCCATACCCAGTTTCCAGATGTACCAAATCCAACGCATATATAGTAAAAATTAATAAACAATGAGGCATATGCAATAACATGTAATAGACAACACCATGAATTTAGCACGAACCAGTACATCTCACAAAACCATAATTTTGTTCCAAAAACGAGATCAAGTCATATGTAATAATGAACGAGTTTACATCTCATCACAGCTAATACAATTCATCCAATATGTAGCTTCCTCTTTGGAGTCATCTTTTTTGGTGCAGCCGCAACAGGCATCCTCACTGGACTTGTTATGTCGGTTTGCGAAGAGGTGCCTTCTCCTAATAATAATGCAAGCTTGCTGCACGAAAATACAGTACGACAATTGGATGCATGACAATAATTAGTATATGGTAAAAATTAGTGTATGGTAAATGAGTCAATTTCTATATCATATATTTTTACCTTCTTGTGACCCTTCCTGGACTATCACGTAGAATTTCTTCTCTAGTCGGCCTCCGTGGAGTGCTAGGTTCACTGGCTCTTTGTAACATTCTTCCTAGGTTGCCTACGCTTCCTAGACAATGCAAGATAACAATACATAAATTTAATCATTGCACTTTGTTTGCAGCCAAAAAATAAATAAACATACATAAGCAATTTTCATTCAAGTTTGTGATAAAGAAAATAATTACTTACCTCTTTTTGGCTGTCCCATTGAGTGGGCACTTGGCACTAGCTTGCCTATGACCTTTTTCACCGCATCTTTTGCAAGTCATAGGTCCTCTGATCATCTTCTTTCCCTTTCTATTTGTTGGTGCAGTATCATTCTCACATCCCTCCTCACCTTCACCCTCATTGGTAAATTTACCATATTTGGAACCTTTCTTCTTGTGTCCACCTTCCATACATCCCTTCATTCTTAATTTCCTGAGTCTTCCAACAGATAATTTAGCTAGAGGTGCACCAACTAAAAATGGTAGGTCGACTTGTGGCCATTGTGTTTTATCTATCATCGGCTCAATCTCTCTTCCATAAGCAGCCCTGAACCTATTCACCGAGTAGTAGTCATGCACAAACTGTTCTAGGTCAATTCCCCTTTGGCGGGTGACATAGGCCAGTACATGTTGACATGGCTTACCAGTGTGCTGCCATTCAAGACAAGTACATGCCCTTTGCTGTAACTTGACAATATGCCTCACGTAAACGCCCGCTATGGTCCCACACCTCTGCACTCCAATTAGAACATTTCACAATTTTCAAGTGTCCCAAACCTCTAGTATTTGCCCTTAGATGAACCATAATAGCTGGGAGTATCCCGCCTCGTAGCCTATATGCAATAATTCTTCTCTTGTGCCACAAGACCATGATCATTTCTCCGATCTTATCGGCAAGGTCAAGCAACAGAAGGTCCTTATGGTCTCTAATCCAGCTTATTAAATGATTCAAAGAATGTTACTAGTTATGTAGTCACACTTAATTTCTGGATTGAAACCACACCTATACCATAATAGCTTGTGATTGGTCCGTAACCATTGCATCGCTTTTGATGATTCACTTACCATTTTGCTAAATGGTCATAGAAAATCTCCGCTCAGAAGCCCTTGCAGCAGGATATATCCGCCAAACCTCTAAATCTCTTCTCGAAGTTTCGACAAGATGATAAAAGCATTCCTTTGCTCGCATTTGGGAATACATTCTTCATCGCATTCTCCAAGCCTTTGCAAGCATCGTAACAAATAGCAAGGAGTGGAGGATCACCTATAGCCTTCTTCAATCTGTTCCATGAACCAAGTCCAGCTTGTCTGTTGTTTGAAGCTATGAAGCCATAAGCAATCGGATACATCCAATTGTGACCATCAATCGCTATCGCCGCCAAGTGACCATTCCACCTTCCATTTAGTGCTGTAGCATCTATGCTCAAATGAGGCCTACAACCTTCCAAGAAACCATCAATGCATGGTTTAAGAGCACAGAAAAAACGGTGGAAATATACCTCACCATCCACCTCAAGAACATCAATCTCAACAACACTCCCGGGGCTCCGCTTCTCTACCTCGGCCTTCCACCTAAACAATAGCTCAAAACTTTCTGACCATTTGCCATAAACCTCATCAAGAGCTCTTGCTTTACCCCGCCACACAGTGTCATATGCAATTTCACACAAGTGATCTGTCTCCAACCTCTTTGCGGTTCCTAGCACCGATATTTGGTTCACTCTAAGTATACTCGCAGCCCATTGTGCTACCCACTTGCAATTTGGAGTTGTAGTTGCCATCCTCATGCTAGACACACATGTATGGTCATCGATTAAGACAAGAACTGCAAGAAAAAATAAATCAATGAGATCTGCATGCATATGGGCAAAACAAAAAGAAAAAGGGAGTTGTACAGTGCATGCATAATGGTCAAGCTATGAGCATGAATCAACTACTACATGTCATTGTCAATGAGATATTGCATGTCATTGTCAAAGCAAAGTACAGAGGCATACAATCTCAACGCACAAGAGCATGCATATATAGACAAATCCATACATATATAGACAAATCTCAACGCATGAGGCATATACAGAGGAAAAAATTAAGCAAGCTACATGCATTAATGCAAGCAAGATTATTCACCTCCACAGAGGGTCGCTTTCAATTTCCGCCATTTATTCTCCAAGGGCAAGGGCAACCTTCTACACCGGACTTGCAAAAAGCCCTATATATCGTCTTACACGACTTCTCTACTCCTAAATGGAACTCCTTCTTGATGGCGAATTGCCTAACTGCCAACTTGAACTCCTCCATTGTTGGGTACATTGTCCCTACCTCCATTGATGGGTTCTTCTTATCATATGTGATGACCATCTCACCCGGTACGACATCACTAGTCGGAATGGCAGCACCATCAATATCTTGCCCAAACTCATTATCATTCCCTTGTTCATCCATTCGGCAATCAGAGCCTTGTGTAGGATTATTTGTTGTGCCCTCATCTGTGAAACCTAAAAGCTCACACATCTGACTCTCGCTCATAATTTGAATTCTACCTTCATCATCATGTGTCTCCACGATTTGTAATGTTGCCCAATCAACTTTTTCCATATTTTCCACGTCATTTACTTGGGACCTACAAACAAGCGAAACCTAGTTTATACTCATCAGATCGGTAATATACAAAAATAAGAGATATAGTGAATCCAATATATACCTTTCCACTTCGAGCACAGAACATTGTACTCTATTGCGGATGAGAAACAATAGGCAGCAAAGCTCTTGCTAGGCTAGAGCACCGATGGGGCCTCCACCGCCGGTGCAAGGCCATCGGCGCCTCCGGCTGGGCGGCGGACCACCGGAGCCGCGCCACGGAACCAGTGGCGCCCAGCCACCCGACGGCGCGCCCGCACCACCGGAACGCGTCAGTGGCACCAGATCGCGGCTCCATCGACACCGTGCGAGGCTCTCCATCCATCATCGGGCACCGTGCGGAGGAGGAAGGAGGCGGCGTGCACCGGTCGGAAGGAGGAGGGGCGGCGGCGCGCGCTCGCGCGCCGCTACCAACGCCCGAAGGGTAATCAACGCCCGATGACAGATCGGAAGGGAAGGAGGTCGCATCGGAGATGAAAGACCGATGAAATTCCCGTACGTAATCAACGTCCAGATGACAGAAGGGTAAAAGAGTCAAAAGAGAAGAGAAATACATGTATTTAGATGAGAAAAGAGACTTAATACATCAAATATCATGGAAAACAAAGTGCAAACGTTTCGGATATCGTTTTAGCGATGTCAACGTTAGGAATCCTATTTTAGCAAAGCCACATGTTTGGGAGTCCTAGAATAGCAATTTTCTCCACCGACAGCGACTGCCGGGTCGCGCGAGCCGTCGCTAAAGAAAATGACGGCGCCGGTGACCACCACCACCTCCCTCCCTCTCCAGCTTCCCGCCGCCCTCCGGCCTCTTCCATTGCCGCCTCGTTCCCAGCTTGTAGCCCGCGTCGGCCTCGGCCGGCCCAGCCGCCGTGCCCTCCTTCGCTGTGCCGCGGTGTCTGAGCTCGCGCCCGCCGCTTCCGCTGCCTACGGGGCTCTCCTCCTGGGCGGCGGAGACTTCGCATGTACTCACGTCCTCGTGCTTACTTGCTAGTGTGATTTCTTCCCTGATCTGTTGGGTTGGTGCTTTATTCTTTGACTACTGATGCCTCTTTCTGGTGTGTAGATGCGAGGTCGAGGAGTAAAGGCTCCATTTTGGAGGGCTGTCCGGATCTGCGCTTATGAGCATTGTGAGTGGACATCGAATATTCTGTACATCTCCTGAACCTTCCCTTTTGATTTGCTTTTGAGGAGTCTAGCTTGTAGATCAGATATCAAATGGGGTGGGGAAATTCTTGTGTCATGATTCTTGCTGTACAATTACTGAGACGGCTATAGCAATTATGCTTAAACCAAATTGGTAGTTTTTATTGGAGAGTTGGAGACGTGCTTCAGAGTTTGTTGGAACTTGGAAGAATCTGTACTGCAAATCTACTGTGGAATTGGTGTGTAGTTGGAACGGAAACTCGAAAGGAATGAAATTTGCTAGGTGTGCGAAAGAACTTTCGAATCTCAATTCGACATGTAGGTTATTCGAGGTTAGCGAAGTGTGAGATTGGCTTTCTTTCTCCTTGCCCGACATGGTGAATTCCAATTCCAACACTACTGTAGGAGTGTAGGTAATCTTGTAGTGTAGATGGATTTAGGAAATCTAATGACATGACAGCTCCTACTCAATGGAACATTACTAGAAGAACTTTGATTTTCTGTCTGATCATGGGAAGAGGAATAACCGAATAAGGACCCTATTATTAGTAAGTGATTCTAAAGAAAATGTGTAGAATCTTAACAAAAGTCAGTTCTTCCAGAAGACCTGTTATTTAGTTGCAGTATATTTCTTTGCTTGGGTGAGAGAGTATTGGAATTCAACTGTGGGTTTGTGACAAGGATTCCTGTGGAAATACGTTGCCAAGTTCGAAATTGCATTTCCTTTTATGAATATTAGAACTGTGATGCTTGTGGAACTTTTCACAGGACTACTATTCATCATTCTTTTCATAGTGCCACCACTCTGCGGAATTGTGATGTTGAATCTGATCCAATGGTGTAGGATCATTGCAATCAGAGGGTGTGAATGATTGCAACACCTAGCGAAAGTTTTTTTTCACAAAATCGCATAAAAAATAGCAAGAAAATATTGTTTTTTCTCGGGTGCTACAGCAAATACTGTAGAGTACTGTAGCAAATAGTGTAACAGGTTACTGTAGCATATAAAAATTGTAAACTCGCTTCCGGTTGCTACTCTGATCTCTTTTCTTTTGTTGTCTGTCACAGATCACTTGCATCTCTTTTCTCTCCTAACACCCTACTGCTATTGATGTGATGATTAAAAGATCAAATCAAGGAGCTAATATTTTACTAGTCAATCCATCCAGTGTCATGCATGAAAAGATTAAACAACAACTTACTTTTGCTCCTCTGTGCAGCTTCAAAACACACTGAGCAAGAACAAAGATCAAAGTCCCGTGCTCGTGTGTGATGCCTGCCTCTCCACGTGAATCAAGGCAAAAAGCAATCGCCTTTTCTTCGGTCGTCGCCTGAGGAGATTTGTGTGGGTGAGTGCGGAAAGCGATGCCAACGATGGCTTTAGTGCACAGCTAAACAAAACGAAACGTGCCGCTAGAATTTTTTTGAAATAAATCTAAATTTTATTTCTAAATTATGGTGGCTACAAAGTATCCTCCTGTCACCCGTAAATCCTACTACGAAATTAGTATCTCCAAAAGCCACGGGGTTTACTTTATCAATTTTGTAATAGCATAATGAAATGTACCTTTGTTCTTGAGACCCTACTTGAATTTTTGGGATCAAATTATGAAATAGCATAATCTATTTTCATCTCCTTGTCTTCTGCTCATTCTAGGAGCTTTTTTATTGATTTTGTCGATGTTTTAATATCGATCTTAGGTATGATTTATTTGGATTCAAGGGAACTCTTAGAAGACTTGGCGTATGAGCCTGCGGGGTAGAGATACAGGAAATTTTATCCTGGTTCAAGCCTTCTCCTAAGAGAATAACAACGCTACGTCCAGTATGATTGCTAGTTGCTAGAAAGTGGATTACAATAGAGGATTACACGAATGGCTAGTGCTATTTTGCGTGAATGATTCACCCCATCCTTCTCTCTCTCTCTTTGACGTTAACCTTTAAATAGCCGGTGAAGCGACGGTAGTTGTCCCGCGCGCGGAAGACGCCTTGACGCTTTGAATGATAACTGCTTGACGGAGGTTACTGTCAAAGAAACACAAGAGGTCGTTCATCGTGTAGCAGTTGTCAGAGAGAGATCGTGTGCGGTTAGTGGACTAACGCACGTTCTAACCACCTTGTCAGACAAATCAACAGTGTAGTTCATTGTGTAGATAAGTCAGTTGGAGATAGACCTGTCGGAGGAATTTTCATGACCACAGAATGGTCATAGTGAGATTTACGAATACATGGTCATAGAAAGATTTACAACCCTGGGATAGTCGCAGTAAGACTTACAACTATGTGGTTGTAGAATGACTTACGACTATACAGTTATAGAAGAACTTACGAATATATGATCATAGAAGCGCTTACGACCATCCTGCCATATTTACCTCTTATCGATAAGGGGTATATTCAAGAAATATAATGATGTCATAATTTGAGAATTATTCTATCATCGTCAGATCTGTTGCGTTTGACTGAAACTAGTTGTTGATAATGTTACTTTCAACTGACCGAGTTGGCTTGAGATGTGAAAGTTGAGGATATTGCAATGAGTACTCTGTTCTTCATGTTGCAATTTTTAATGGAGTTATTCGTGCTAGAGCATCATTATTTTGTAGTTCTATTTGTTGGGAATGGAATCTAATTTCTACTGCTAGGAATGGAGAATCGTTCTGTCACACCAGGTTTTGTTTTTCAGATCATCTCAACTGTACTAATGCTCACATGACAATTTGGTTATAGATGGATGGTAGGAAATGGGAGAAAGGTTAGATTTTCAAAGGATACCTGGTTTGGAACATCTTCTTTACTTGTACGATTTTGGGATCTGTATGCTATTGTTAATGAAAAAGGCAAAGCAGTTGCTGAGATTTGGGATGGCAATCAGATAAGGTGTCCAGGGTAATCTCACCTAGGGGCTATCTCAACACATCTTATTCACATTTGTCCACCCAACCAAGTATAAAATTAGCTCATCTCATCCACCTCTATCCCATCAACCAAATAACAATATGTATCATCCCATTCATCCAACCAAACAGACTGTTGGATTATGCCATCCACCCTCATCCATCCAACCAAATTCTGGATATCTCATCCCATCCACTCTTAGCCATCCAACCAAACACATGTGCCAAGCAAGTATCTGTGCGCCTCTCTTTGCCCGTAGCATGGGAATTGAAACGATCGTTTGTTACAGTTACCTTCAATTATTAGGGTCGGCCTCACCTTAACCCTCGCTTTGTCTCGCACCCTAACATTCCAATTCCCACGTCCCTCCACTTGGGCGTATACATGGCTCCAAAGTTGCTGGTTCTGGGCCTTATGAGCGGCCCCTGGGCCAGCGCAGAATTAGTTGTGGGGCAGCTTCTGGGCCGAGGGCCTTCTCCTCCTGGTCAGCCGCCTTAGGCTGCGCTGGAAAATCTCCCCGTGCGCGCTGCCTCCATCTCGGGAGAAAATCGGCGCGGCGCACTCATTTGGTTAACTGGCCCAACAAACTCGGAACTTGTCTGGGCCAGGGCTAAAAGTCATCTTGCGCCGCCCATAAAAATTCCTTTTTGCTCTCGGCCTCTCTCCTTCTGGCCCGTGAATCCATCACAGTCACCGACCCGGTGCTCGCGGACAGCTGCCACCGCTCCAACAATCGAGTCTCCGCTCCGGCCACCGCGGCTCGCCGACCATGGCCCAGGCTCCGGCGCGTGCCGCCTCCGCCGTGCGGCTCTTCGACGCGCACTGCCACCTGCAGGACCCCCGCGTCGCGGCCGCAGCGCCCTCCCTCATACGCGCCGCCACCGCCTCCGGCGTCGCCAGCTTCGCGGTCAACGGCACCTCCGAGGTCCGCCCTGCCCCTGCTTCGTCCGATGTCACGAGCAACCTCTTCTCGCTGACTCTTGTATACTGGATGCGCGCAGAAAGACTGGCACTTGGTTAAGCAGATGGCCGAGGAGCACCCGGCCGTCGTCCCCTGCTTCGGCCTCCACCCATGGCAAGATTCGCTGGCTTTCTCTCGCGCTTCTCTGCGGCTTATATTCTGTGGTTATTAAAGCCCTGAATTCTGTAGGTGGGTACCGGAGAGGTCGCCGGATTGGATGGATTCGCTCCGGCGGTTCTTCGCGGAGACCCCTGAGGCGGCTGTCGGGGAGGTGAGCTTTGTCCGTCGTTTTTTTACACTTTCAGGTGCTAGGTTATTTGCCAGCAATAGAAATGTGGTGATAATATGCAGTGCTGCAAATTACCAACTAAGGCTCCCCTAGGACAAGCATTAGTCTGTGCAAGTCGTTGATCATCTGGTTGCTGTATGTCTTCGTGTTTTATCAGCAACAGGATATATTGGTGTACTGGACGTGCTCATTAATTTTGTTCTGCCCCCTCTGCGTACTGTAATCCCATCGGATTTGCTCAGAGCCTCTTCTGTTTTCTTTTTGTTGTCCATAGGAAACCACACTGAACTTTATCTGCTCTTAAATGTAGACTTGTGCTACTCTTGGCATGTGCGATTATATCTTGTCATATATCATTATGATGCAGATTGGTCTGGACAAGGGTTCGCATGGAAAATCTATCGACTTTGGAGAACAGGTGTGTAGTTAGCATGGACCCTTCATTTCTTGTTGCATACGATTTTATCAAGAGATTCAGTTTCCTGATGGACAATAGCTATTTTAGCTATTATCACCCCGGTTTTGGCTGCCGTTTTATGTCCATAAGACTGTAACAGCAGCAAAATAATATTATCACAGGTTGAAGTGTTCCAGCGACAACTCGAACTTGCTAAGGAATTGAAGAAACCTGTTTCTGTTCATTGTGTACGTGCCTTTGGTGATCTTCTGGAAATACTGAAGTAAGACATGGATATTTCTTCTTTATTACCTTGTTATTTCCCGTATGCTTTTCTAGTTATGCATGGCAGGTACAAATAGTATGTTTGCTTATGTTGAAATTCTTGCAGTAGGTTGTCCATTACTTACATAACCAAAACCTCAAGAATCCTGCTCGTCCTAGGTAACAAATGTCATATTGAGTATAGGTTCCACACTTCCAGTCCACTAATGCGAATGTCATGTAGCTCCTCATCACTTCTCTACACATAATTGTTACATAGTACATTTGTTGTGTCAACATTTTGGTTGTGTGCAGGCAAACTGGACCTTTCCCAGCAGGTGTGTTGCTGCATTCGTATATGGGGTCTCCAGAAATGGTGCCCAGCCTTGCAAATTTAGGCTGTTACTTTTCGTTGTCTGGTTTCCTTACAGGCATGAAATCCACCAAGGCAAAGCAAATGTTAAAATCAGTAAGTAGGTTAATCCTATACTATGGCATTCTATCTCAAAATGATTTACCAATGAACTGCACTTGTATTTGTTATAGATACCCTTGGACAGAATTCTGTTAGAGACAGATGCACCGGATGCATTACCAAAGTTGGACCATGTTTCTCTATTAACTGTCCCTGTGGGCAGTTCAGATGCAGATATTGAAAAGCATAACAAAGACTCAAATTCACAGGCAGCTACCACATCTAATGAATCCTTGAACCATCCAGCTAATATCCACGTTGTAAGATTTTAGCTATGATGCCCTTGGCTGGTATTTTTTTGTTAAAGACCATTTCTTGGTACGAGCATTTATGTTTGATCACACTTTTGCATAAGCTCCTTGCTAGTCCTACTAATTTAAACAATTTGTAATAATCAAAATATTTTGTCTCGACTATTATGCTATATAGTGTCTCTAAAGATCTAAACCTGCCTTACACCAGGGACTCGCACAATGTTTTCTGTGTTTGTGTACTATTTCAAACATTCAACAACAATGTACCTTGTTCAGTAGATATAGTTCCAGTGTGCAGCCTCTTTTAGATCTTAGTTTCTGAAAGGAATAATTGCCTATTACTGTGCTGTTGTTGTTTTGTTTAAACTGCTTAATCGTCCACTTCCAGCTCACCACTCCGTGCGTGTTCCATCTGTCCAAAAAGGGCTTGCTTGCTTCACATTCTCACATAGAAAAATCATGGATTGAGAAAAGGCTTCTAATAATCTGTTTCTCTTTTTTTTTTCTCAGGTTTTGATGTATGTGGCTTCACTGCTAGAAATGCCCCAGAGAGAACTTTCTGAGTTGAGTTACAAGAATGCTACCAAGCTGTTTTCTTATCCTGGATCCAAAGTTAACCCTGAAGCTGAAACTGTCTGACTGTGTGGCCATCGAATTTGAACCCTGTTTCTTCTGAATACTGGTGCGTTCTGCTTCTGAATATTGTATGTATACTATATTGTATGATAGTAACTGGTAGGGACGATATCGAAAATACTCATCCTCTACTGTCAAGTGTCAAATCAGGAAAGAAATAAGGAATCGGCTATTTAGTTACAGACGGTGCTATCTTGCCAAATTTTCTTAACGTGATTTTACATTTGTTGGGAGGAGAACAATTTGACATCCAAATCGGAGGTAACCAGTAGTTAATTACGCCGTCATTGAATGATGAACTGAGATGTGATACTAATAAACTGAAAGCATGATGCAAATGCACCGCTGCAATGGCAACTTCTTAAGGGAACACTTCATAAGCCCAACAACAAACCTGTTAGCATAGCGACTTGTGTATCTCTGCAAGGATGGCATGTGTCAGTGGCAAACAAAGTAAGAGATAGCAACAGAATTTGGTCCCTTTGTATGGTGCTGATTCGTACATAGAATGCGCTTTGGTTAGCACGTAACATTTGTTCAGCAAGAAAAATCCATCACTCATACTGGAGCGTCTAGACAAAGTACTTTCAGCTGGAACATCCATCGCTAGATGGTGGTTTAAAACTTTAAACGAAGTGCTATCCTGGATATGGATTGCTAGCTCGTCGCATTCCAACAAAGTTCCTATTGCATCCTCTGCCCTTGCAAGTACCACGGAATCTCTTATCGCCGATTATTTGTGTAAGATGCCATACTGGCCTATGGATTAATGGATTTGGTATCGAGTATGGTGAGTGGTGACTGGGTTCAAACTGAATACCTTATGTGCTTAAACTAATATGGCACGATAAGAAAAAAAACGCATCGATCATCTAATGTCCAGATAAGTTTAGAGATGGCCAACCAATTAAGCTCGTGACTCGTGAGTTCCAGTTCCAATACCTGAGTCTTATCGTTAATCTACTAGCTACCTAATATCAATTCCCGGGCCCCACGCGCACATAATGCACGTCCACATCCCGACGAGATGCCGACCAATGGGCTACGATTCGGCACACGCTCACTTTAGACTTTAGAAGCAGCGTGAACGAACGAATCGATCTAAAGTTGGCACTCGCCGGATCAACAGAGGGGAAGAACTGAAGGAAAGCTAGCGCGTGCACAAAAGCGTGTACTTGTAGCATCATTCTCTCTCTCTCTCTCTCTCTCTCTCTCTCTCTCTCTCTCTCTCTCTCTCTCTCTCTCAAGAACACTGCAAGGTACATCTGAATTAACGAAGAAACCAAAGAAGTGATACTAAACATGCATATATGTACATCTGGTTCCGAAATGTTCAGGAGGCAACAAACAAACTAATTAAACGGGCACACGCCACTGTGCACCAGTGCATGGAAGTAAGAATGTAACATGGTATGTAATGTAACAGGTGGGCGCGGCCAAAAAGCTAAGCTCCTGTGTGTGCACCGGGCGATGGCGACGCCTCGCGGCCGCGGCCGCGGCCGCACGGGTCGGAGGCGCAGTGGGAGAGCCACGCGAAGATCGGCGTGCCGAGGAGGACGAGCCCCGCGGGTACCATCCAGAGGCGCGCGTTCGCCGGGTGGAACGCGAGCGCCCACCACACCAGCAGCGCGGCGCCGCCGAGGCAGACGGCAACGAGGCTGGCGGCCGTAGCAGCCAGGAACGAAAACGACGTCACCGCCGCCTTGGCCTTGGCTGCGTTATCGGTGGTGGTTGTGGTGTGGTTGGGCTTTTGAGGCCTCGCGGTGGCAGTCTCCATGGAGCCGGAGGTGACCTGAAACGGCCGGGGCGTCCGAGGCCAAAGTTTTGTACGCATATATATACAGCGGGCCGGGACTGCAGCAAAAATAAGCGGGTTTTACTATTTCACTATATATATATATATATATATATATATATATATATATATATATATATATATATATATATATATATATATATATATATATATATATATATATATATATATATATATATATATATATATATATATATATGAAAAATACTTTTACTCCCGTGTAATTACACCCACCTCTAATATACCACCTAAACAAACTTGAAATACTCCTTTATCACTTTAGATATACTCATATACTAATTATAAGATACTCCAATGTAAACCATACGAAAAAATTGCAAGGGAGTCCATAGTTTTTAGCGTATTTTATAAATACCTTCATATACGCACATAAAAAGGAGTATGTCAAAAAAATGTACATACCACCTCTGAAAAATTATTCATACCACCTATATGGTCTTAAATACTCGTATACTACATGTACATACCCTCCGTTACACGAGATACTCCCTACATTGTGAGATACGACATAGGGTGTAATTACACCCGGAGTAGAAAAGATGCTTCCTATATATATATATATAGGACGCTGAAATGGGGCACCAAGGTGCCCGGGCGCCTAGACTCCCTGACGTTGGATTGCTTTTAGATACGTGCTAGTGCAATGGTATGTAATATATTAGGCATGCTAAATCAATCATGGAAGGAAAGTCTTAATCATGGATGGAAAGTCTCAGTCACACTAGCACGCATCTAAAAGCAATCCAAAGGTAGGGAGACTTGGTGCCCATACACTAAGGTGCCTCATTATTTATACTATATATATATATATATATATATATATATATATATATATATATATATATATATATATATATATATATATATATATATATATATATATATATATAGGACACTGAAATGGGGCACCATGGTGCCCAGGCACCAAGTCTCTCTGCCTTTAGATTGCTTTTAGATGCGTGCTAGTACAATAGTATAGAAAGGAAGTCATTAACATGGATGAAAAGTCTTAATCATGGATGGAAAATCTCACTCATAGATGAAAGTCTCACTCATGAAGCCTGGGCACCATGGTGCCCCTGTTATTTATACTATATATAAATAATAATAGGGGTACCATGGTGTCTTGGCACCAAATCTCTCTGCCTTTGGATTGCTTTTAGATGTGTGCTAGTGTGATTGAGACTTTCCATCCATGATTAAGACTTTCCATCTATGATTGATTTACCATGCATGATATATTATATACCATTGCACTAGCACGCATCTAAAAGCAATCCAAAGCGAGGAGGCTTGGTGACTGGGCACCTTGGTGTCTCATTTCAGTCATATATATATATATATATATATATATATATATATATATATATATATATATATATATATATATATATATATATATAATTTTAAGTAATATTATACTGTATAGTAACATATCCGGTAATTTTTAACTTCAGTGCTTCAACATAATATATAGTAGCATACGATGGTAAATAAGTAATTATCGAAATTTTTACAAAAACAAAGAAGCCCGATAATAATATTAGTTAGTAGCAACAAACTGAAGAAATTAAGGGCAAAATCACATATAAAAGTTAGTTTGCATTAGTAAATACATCGTGCAACCTCAATGACCTATGAAAAGATAATAAAATTACTTAAAGTTTTTAAGTAAAAAATAGAACGGTCTAATATAAGTAAATGTATTATCTTTTAGTATTTACGTTCTTTCAAGTTTAAAAAGCGACAAACTACAACATCATTGGTAATTTTCTTTAAGTTTTGTTTCTCCACATAGCAAATAAGTCTATAATTCATGAAATCATTGCCAATTAATTGAAAAAGTCAATTAGATATTTATATGTTCAATAATTCAAGAATAATATAATGGAAAAATACGTTCAATGTCTTACTTAATTGATATTGTAGTCAAATACTATAATTTTGCCTCCAATTTGCAACGAATTAGACCGGTATTCCGAAAGTCTAAATTGTAACCCTAAGTTTTAACCATATAATTTGATAAAAATCAATCAACAATCATCATATTAAATTAACCATATAATTTGATAAAAATCAATCAACAGTCATCATATTAAAACCATAACTTATAAATTTAGCCCATGTTCTTGAAACTAATTGAACAAAAATTGAGAAAAATTTAGAACAAAGTATATACTGATCGGGTGGGCTAGCTCAAGGACTGGCTCGGTCTGCTGCAGTTACCTTATAGGTTGAGGGACAACTTAAGCTCCTCATGGACTGCTACTAGTTACCGAGAATTTAGGATGCTATTACTTTCTTCGTTGGGCTTCAAGAAATAGGTCGAGTGTACCAAGTTTAGGCTAGAAGTACACATATGAAAAAAATTAGACTCAGTATGCAATGACACCGGGTGAGCAAACTTGCTCCGCCCCTGCGTTTATATAGTCCCGTGACTTGCACCTGCGGCGATCGTGCATATAGATTAGGTTGCTTATGTAACGCGCCCGTTTCCAGGGGCGCCAGGACCCGGCACTCCGCAACTACCCAAACCTGGTCAGTTACGGAGCGTCGAGTAAGAGAATATCATCACAGAACATGCTTACAACAAAAGTACCAACTTATAATACAACATAAGTGATGTGACGATGACCCGATCTTCCGAGAGGTACTGATAAGTCAATTGTGGAGATCTCGACGTTGATGATCCAAAGGCTCCGACTAAAACAGATCGAACCCCTCGCAATCACTACACCATTGCTCCGTTGGTTATCAACCGTGCCGAACATGGTTGACCTCGCCAAGAAGGCTATCTCCTGCAAGTGAATCGAGAACACAAGCAAGAGAGTTTAAGATGCAATCTGAAATTGTGTTGTGAATAATGTTAAGTTCACAAGTTGGGGTTCCTCAACCGAACATGCGGCGAAACTACTAAGCAGAGTAATCTCTTAAGAAAACCCAAGGAAAACTAAAGGGGTGCGACCTCCTTAAATAGGGGAGGGGGAAGCCGCACTTATCTAATAAAAAGGGATGTGGTACTATTCGAAGTTACTGTTCACGTGGCCGTGGTACTGTTCATATGAACAGTACCGGCCCAAATAGTCTAAGTTACAAGGCTCTCAGCCCACTTTGACTTGGGCTGAAAAAGTAACGTGTCTTCTTTTGCAGTTTCTGATCTGCTCGGATGGAGTTTGGATGTGAGACCAGATCCATATGAAAGTAGACTTCAAGAGCTTTCCAACGAGTACTCATGGGCCCCGAGAAGCCTTCTGGATCAAAAGTTATGGCCGTTTGAAGTAGACGCTGTTGCAAAGGCCGAATCTGAATCGAACTCGCGAACAGGACTTGGATTGCGCTTGACGGTTCCACTTCTACACTTGAGCTCAAGTGGTTCTTCACCATGGTTCCAAAGGACAATTAAATCATCACAAGAATTAAGTAGTATGCCATTCTTTGAAACATTTGTATGCAAACTTAGGAACGCATTCACCTGATGGTTAAGTTGACGTGCTCGTGCTCGAGTTATTGGTCCTTGAGTTTGTGGAGTTTGTTGTGGAGTTAGCACAGTTGTATCTATGGAACGGATGTCCTCATCAATAAGATTTAACAACCTAGTTTTATTGCAACGGGCGTGCAAGCCCAAAGTATATTACAATACACAAAACCACCAGGAAGCCTGAGCGTGACTGAGACCTAAAACCAGGAATCCTCGTCGTAGAACGACTCTTCTGGAGCTTCCTCGACTGGGAGACCTTCGCTGGCTTCTTGACACTCTGAAGGGTTTAGCAAGCCGTGAGCTATCCAGCTCAGCAAGTTACAAGAAAAACCCTAACTTAGCTAATTTGCAAGGATCAATAAAGGATGGGAGTATACTTGTTTTATTAATTGAAGTGGATGCACTTTTATTTGTGAACACCTTTGAAAAACCAAAACCTGATACTACTCCTTAAGATTTAGGGGGTTTCTTCAAAGTTGATTATCCAACTAATCACTTTAAAACACTTGCGAAAAACTACTTATGCCTCGCTGCTGGAATCACCCAATAGACACAGCTCCATTAATCGGGAGCACGTCGTATTTGAATATCTTTTTATTGACTTTGCAGAGCTACCCAACTTTACCCACAAGCATTCTTAACCCTTCATGATTGAGTTAAGGAACCGGGTCATTTCACTGCTCAATCCTTGATATACACTCTACCCGATAGGTTATGAGCTCGCACAACCTCGGGTATCTGTTGGCCAGCACGGAACGCTAGGCCCGAGTTGTGGAGACCTATCGTTGTCCAGTCTGGATCTGCCGATCCACACCAACTCCCAATGTAGGGTTTCACTCGAGTTGAGCCGCTACGAAACTAGGGTTGACAAGTCAACACCTGTGGTTGAGCGGTCAATATGTCATTTGCTCGGCGTAAGGGTCTAATCCTTACATTTTCACAGGGCGACCAACTTTCACCTCCGGGCAAAGTGGTGGGCGCAGATCGTCTCGCGGTGTCCCACAACACCTTTACCCTAATTCCCAACTTTCCAAATCTACCGGCCCGCGGCCACAACCTTAGTAGTGTGAAATTTTGCATGAGATATACTACAGGTGTTTATACCATATTTAGAGCAATTCTAGGGTTAACAAAGGTAGGGCTACAATTTGACATGGCATTTGTCGGTGGCAGGTATTAAGTAAGTTTCAGGTCATTCTAAACATTTTAGTTTAAGCAATTAGCATTTCACAATTAACAATAATGCAAATACCATAAATACATAATTTAAATGGCATGGGGATTCAACATGGTCAAGGTTTTGCAACTTGCCTTGGTACTCGACTAGCTCGGCAATCTCGTAAACAGCGCTTCCTTGATCTTTCCCTTGAACCGTCGCCTCCGAAAACTCCGAAGCTAGTGTAAACACACAAAAATAACATAAGTCCGGCTTGAGCCTAATCAAACGAGGAAAAATAAATCTATGAAAAAGGAGTAAAATGCATAAAAATTCAAATGAGGGGTTTTTGAATTTTTCTAGAATGAACTTGGTGGATTGGAGGCCAAAAATGGGTTCAGGGCATCAAGATGAACAAAATGGTGTAATTTGGGAATTTTTAGGATTTTTCTAGAATTTTCTGGGATTTTATTTGATTTTCTGGATTTTTGGAAAATGGAAAATTTCTGGAAAATCGGGTGAACAGTGATGGGCCGGCCCGGCGCTACAGTGCAGCCCGGGCGGCGATTCAACCGGCGCAGCCGAGTGGGCTGTGCGGCCTCGGCCCAGCGCGCGCGCGCCTTCCCTTGCCGGATGACTGCCACGTTGCCATTTGACGAGGACGAGCGCTCCGGATGAGGTTCGGTAAGCCAGATCGAACGGCTGAGAGACGTCGCCATTTGACGGCCGACATTAGATGGCAACAGAGGCGAGGAGGGTGGAGATGCATCCACACCACCCGGGGGGTCGCTGAGGAGTCTGATCCAAGCGGAGAGGCCAAATACCTCGATGCCAAGTCTCAAAGAGATATGGCTCAAGGATCTGCATAGGGAACGCCAGATAAGAAAAATATAGGCCGCACTGCTGTCGACACCGGCGAGAAACATGGTGGGACAACATATCCAAAACCCGAACCGAGACAGCAAATCCAAAACCGAACCGAGACACAACCGAGAGGAGGAAGAGATCAAGGAAGAAGAGGACTCACGGATTTCTTCTGTGCTCAAAAGGAGGAGAGGGAGGTCGCCTTATAAAGAGGAGCAAGGAGGTGGCCGGCGGGCTGCAGCCAACGGCCAGCGCCGAAGCGCACAGGCCGGTGGCGTCTCCATTGTCGCACAAGCTCGGCCACGTCAAGCCGAGAGAAACGGTCAGACCGGGCTCCTCTTCAGCACACGCGAGGCCAACGCCTTATCCCTTCTCTTGTCCCACTGACAGGTGAGAAACGGTCAGACCGGGCTCCTCTCCAGCGCACACGAGGCCAACGCCTTATCCCTTCTCTTGTCCCACTGACAGGTGGGACCACCCTTTTCTTTTTTTTCTTTTCTCAAATTGGGAAATTACCCTAATGCCCTCAGAAATCCAACAATTTGCTGTCCTAGTGGCACTCTTCCAATCTACCAACCAAATAACGTTTTCACGCAGTTACATTTCATAAGCAAAGCAAGCTGCGGGAAGTACAGAAATTGAGCAAATTCACATACATAAAAAGATCCGGTCTCATCCAATATGCCAGAAGAACCAGAAACAGTTTACTCCACTGTTAGCCATTTCAGCACGTGAAGTTGGAGCTAAGTATGGAGCAAAAGATTTCTGCCCTACGGATTCACCTGAAAACTTAGTGCATTAAAGTTTAGATCAAGTATGATTGTATGAATAAACTAAGTAAAGTTTGTCATGCAGTTCATACTTGACAAAGTTGACATTACCAATGACATCTGCAATGGTCCTCCCATTTGTGAATCTTCCAGTTGGCTTGCCACCAGAAGATGCAAAATCAACACCGTATGGAGGAGCCAATGCTTTCCAGTTGGCCTTGGAAAGGATCACAAGATAGTCGTTGTTTCCTGCATCAACATCGGAGTCCCCGAAGATAAACAAAGCATGAGGCAACGCTGGAGATGAACGGAACAAGAGCAGCATCATTGCTATGAAGAGAGGAGCAGGAGAGGCACAACCATCCTATGTATGCTGCAACCTTGAAACATTCTAAGATTGCATATATGCCCATGCACTAGACACTGGCATGGTTACTGTTGTACCATTTGACAAGGTCATTGTTTTGACTGCTTCAAGAAAAGATAGAAAAGCTCACATGAAGCCAGTAGTGCCAACTGGGGTGACACCTTGAGATCTGAACGAGAATATTTTCAGTTTGCAGTAGTCCAGGCAAGCAGTCAGACAGAGCTGCTCTTATCATGTTTTGGCTAACAGAGAATGAATCCCTCCTCAAAAAAGAAAGCAAATGCATTTACACAGCCATTCACTGACACAATTGCTCTTATCATGTTTAGATAACCGCTAGTGCATCCCTCCTGAAAAAAGAAGCAAATGCATTTACACAGCCATTTACTGACACTGGTTGTACTGGCTGGTAATGTTACACAACAAATATCAGAAAGTTCGTGTAACAATCAAGAGATGACTCACTATCTTCTGAGGTATACAGTAGAGTCCAAGTTCACTGTGGCTTTCGTTTACTCAGCAGGAACAACATGCGATGTGTCCAGACGCTTTCGTCAGAAGTAAATGAGTATAATATACACTCAAATCTGCGGTACTACTGCCTAACTGGCTAACCATTTCAACTCACACAAACTAGAGGAATGGCTAATAAGCTAAACACAAAAGCGCAAATAGTTGCATCACCATCTGCATATACAATATCATTATCATATCATGCCCAAGCTTGCCTTGCTTCTCCGGGAGCATCGAAGACCACAACATCTGCAGACTTCTTCATGGACCTACTCAATTGGAACACTGGGTGCCTGCAAAGCCTCTCGACACCTTTCCTAAAACTAAATTTGTCGAACAAGCCTTCCACATTTCCATCACCAAATTCTTTTCCAGAACTGTTGACTTGGCTATTCGAATCATTGCGAAGAGGAGAAACTTCACCGTGGCACTTCTTATGGTCCATATCACACTTCCCTAGTCCTTCAAAACAATTTTTTTCACCATGATGGAGAACTTGTCCAGCTCGAAATAGGAGCTGATCGCAAGTAGCCTTGTCAATCATAGGGTGATCAATGTTTTTCTGACTTGAACAAATGAATGGCTTCTTCAAATGCTCTGGCATCTGAGGTTCATCTTGGTCATTTGGGGAATCAGAGCATGACTGCAATATCTTAGGTGTTCCAGGCGCCTCCTCTCTTTCCTTTAAAGTCTTTACGATTAATGTCTTGAGGAAATTCATCACCTGAACTGCATGTATCAGGGCAGTTAATGGATCGGCCATCTGGAAGAGAAATATCCTGGCATTAGTGTATACCCATGGTTGCCTTGTATTTAAACAAAAGTACACACACGGTTAAATCTGCAGATAAGTAAAAGAGATATTTCCAATAACCTGAGTCATATTTGGTGCAAAAATCATAGCGATATTTCGAGCATTCATTTTGTTGTAGCTTTCATGCTCCACAACATCGGCCATCAGATTAATAGCCCAATCAAGTAATGCTGCTTCCGCTGGTGGTAGCATAGAAGCAAGGAAAGCACACTCCTCTTCTGTGTTGCAATGCATTACTTGTTCTGGTATCAGTGAGTCCAATACTCCTGTTGGGAGTTCCCGAAACCATGCCTACAAAAAGGCACCACAGATCACAGAATGTTGTACAAGAAAAATACGAAAATAACATGTATATCTAAAAATTCATTGCACACAAGTAGATTTTCATTTTTTACTTTCATGATATGTGTTCCTCGCACCGACTTTTTGTGCATTCCTTCCTGACTATTGATGTTTTAGGCTCTAAACATGTTTGAGTTGCAGAAAAAAAAGGTGAGGTCTTATACACATAGCCTAATTGTCTGTCAGTCCCAGGTAATTCTTGACGCTGACAATTAAAGAAAGCAAGAGCTAATTGCAGATAGATTATTACTGGGGAAGTTCACAATACCTTTATCAACCCTGCAAGGCAGTGTAAGTCAACTTCATCTGGAAGCACACCTCTGTTTAATTGGTCTCTGACACAGACTTCCTGGCTATTTTCTGCGTTAATTCTGAAGATCCCTTCAATCTAATACCACCATGGACATATCAGCATTCCGAAGGATTGAATACTGACATTTCAGTTGCTAATTTATTAGCTTACAGCTGGCCATACCTTAAGTCCCTCTCGTGAATACAAGTTCCTCTGCATCATTAACAGTATTGTGGGCACACTATTTCCTCTATGATCAAATGAACATTGCAAAGAGGTTGGTGAAACGCCAAATACACTCGCACTGCATACAAAATTAGACCTAGAAAACGTTAGCAACTAGCACTAGATGGTAAATGGGATGATCGTGTTTAAGGTCTTATGATATTTAGTTGCTGTGAATATACCAGATGAACTTTGAATCTAGAGCCACTATAATATTCGAGAATTAACAGGATTTTTTTAGTCAAAAGGTACCACTTGTCCTTTTTTTGGAGATCCACTTGAACATCCATAACGAATTCCCCTCTCTCCTGTGTCATCTCAGTGCATAAACATAAGAAAAGAAAAACACAACTCAGCTCATGTCCATCGTCCTAAAAACAGCACATTTCCATCAACTTCCTTACAAGCCTTCCCTGAAAACAAGACTTGTACTTAAATCTTCAAGTGTAATTTTTTTTAACACTACGAAGTTGTACGCTAATTGAATTGGGGGACACCAAAAAGAAAAAAACGCATTTTTCTGTCGAAGTAAACATATCTATTGGTGTTGAAAAGTATAACTCGAACAATATAGGATTTATTGATCCTCCATTTAGATGGAAATTCAGGATTTACCCTTCTGATTCACATATCAGTGACTTATGATGACCCCACGTGTCATTGAGATGAGGAGGTGAGAGCTGAGAGCTCACCTGGCGCTGGGCGTGGGGCCGCGCACGTCGGGCTCGAGGTCGGCGGGGAGGCCGAGGAACCCGCTGAAGCGGTCGAAGGTGACGTGTGAGACGTGGCGCACGTCCGTGGGCCGCCCAATCTCCATCCCCTCCTCCCCCTCGCTGTCCCCTTCCTCCCCCACCGCGGCGCCGGCGCTGCACATCACCAGCGACCTCCGCAGCGCCCCCACCACCGCGCCCACCAGCCCTCCCCCTCCCCTCCCGCCCTGCAGCATCATCGGTGGCGAGACCGTCCCCTCGCTCCCCACCTCCATGTCCTCCTCCTCCTCGAACTCTTCCTCCTCCTCCTCCTCCTCCTCCTCCTCCTCCTCCTCCTCCACCTCCTCCTCCTCCTCGTCCATCTCCTCCAGCTCGTGGTAGGAGTGCGAGGGGGAGATCTGGAGCCCGAACCTCATTTGGAACGGCGCCATGACGAAGTGGCGGGAGCGGGGAGGCGCGCGGGTGCCGAAGGTGGGAGCGAGGCGGGTGGCCTTGGAGGTTTCTTGCCGGGTCGGCTTTGCTTTCCGGTTTTTATAGTACATGTTTTTTTACGAAAATACTATACAACCATATACCGTTGTCCTCCAAATTAATATACTGTCATCTAAATCAACGGAATAGACATAAACCGTTAGATTTTGTTGATGTAGGCTTTTTAATGCCGTCCATGCGCACCCTACAAACATAAGTGATCTAGTCCTTCCTAAATCACCCAGATTCTTGCCCACTTTCCTCATTTCTCTCTCCCTCTCTCTATCTACCTACAATCTCCAATCTTTCCAAAATCCAGCAGGGCAGGCTGCCAATCTCACCACCAATTCGGTATTGGAGTCCTACTCTCTTCAATTTGAGCTAAGCAACATCACAACATATTAGCAGCATGTGCGTGTAACGATAAGGCAATACGGATCTTCGGTGACGATGAAGATGAATGCATATGCTCTCGACATAGGGCGAGACCCGGGTGAGTCGGTGCGAGCACTTTTACGCAGCAGTGAGTCTGACAACTTGCATCTGGCGATGGTGACTCTGGCAATCTCACATCTAGCGGTAGCTGGCTACAAGGCCACGTCCAAGTTCGCTGAATTTTTTTTGGTACTTTTTGATATTTTTTTTGTTGAAACTTGTTGAAACTCGTCAAGTTTGCTAAAAACTTTTTGAAACTTTTGACTTGAAACTTGATAAAAACATGTTAAAACTCACTAAAACTTCTTAAAACTATAAGGTTAAAACTTGACGAAGTATGTTGAAACTTGCTGAAACTTCTTAAAACTCTTTTGCTAAAACTTATTGAAACTTAGGGCCTGTTTGGTTGGTGCCTAACTTTGCCATGCCTAAGCTTAGACAATATGTGGCTGCCACAGAAAGTGTGGCTAACAAAATCGAAGCCATACTTGTGGCAAAGTTTGGCAAGAAACTGAGTCTATGACGTGTGGGGCCGGGTGCTAAGAAAGTGTGGCATGCCACAGTTACGTCAGTGAACCAAACAACTACTTAAAAACTGTGGCACGCCTAACTTGTGGCTAGACAATTTCTGGTCATGAACCAAACAGACCCTTAAGTTTGAAAATCTGAAACTTGTTTAAATTTGGTTTTGAAACTTTTTTAGAATCTTATAGAAATATGTGGAGCTCACTGAAATCTAAAGACTTTTCAAATGTTTTAAGAAAATTCCTAAAACTTGATGAAGCCTATTATTTTACCATCAAAACGTTATACTATTCTCTATTCTACCCTAGTTTCCGAACTGTGGTACTAATCCCTCAACTTTACCTTATTATCTTACTGCCTGCTTACTGCGTGCGATTGTCCCCATGTGGTTACTCATGTTTGTTTTTTGCTTTCATGTGCTTTAGTGGGTGTTGTATTAGTTTTTACTGATGGTATTTGTCTCTCCACGAGACAAAGTTAGATGTAGCACTGTTTCCCATCGTATTTACAAAACTAGCCACATGCTAAACATATTTGCAAAAATATCACTTCCGTCGTCCGCGATCGGCAAAAAGACTGCTAAACGACAGTGGCGAGGCCATGGCGGCAGCGCCGCCACTGCTAGCAAACGATGTAGCAGCCGCCGCTGGTGGGGATGCGGTGATTAAACCAGCTAATTAGCTGCCCTAATTTTTTGTTTAGTTTTTATTTGAATTTTAAATATATCGAATGAGCTGTAAAAATTACAAAAATTTATGTACAGTCTTCTGACACAACTTACTTTATAGTGTCATTTTTGGGCAATTTTATCCTTTGTGAAACTTGGTCAAAAATTCATACAATTTTGATATTTGCTCGGCCTTCTTGATCAAGACGATGATCGACCACACTTGCGTGCTCAGTGAGCCTCTACACCATCATCGGAACGTGACTTCGGCATATGTGGCAAGCATCATTAGTCACCTAGTTGCGGCGGACGTTTCTGTCTCCTTGAAGATGCTTATGTCAGAAGTCGCTAATATGGTTGGCTATCCAGTCAACTACAGCAAGATTCGACGAGACAAGCACAAGATCATCGAGTCCATGTACAGAACGTACGAAGAGATGTACAACCTTGCACCGAGATTACTTCACCAGATAGCCGAATCAAATACTGGCACGTATGTAAACAAGCTTGAGTGTCCAGATACTGACGAAGGGCCCAACTGTTTCATACTGGACCAGCTATTCTGGGCTTTTGCCCAGGCCATTAAGGGCTTCAAGTTTTATCGTCCTATGCTCACGATGGATGACACTTTCCTCACAGGGAGTTACAACGGAACCATTCTCATCGTGGTGGCGGCCGATGTGAATGATCAGCTACTCCCAGTGGCATTTGCCATTGTGGAAAGCGAGAACACGTCCAGTTGGCTCTTATTCCTGGCGAACGTGAAGCAAGCGGTGGTTGGCGACCAACCCAATGTTTGTGTCGTCATGGATCGCAATGCTGGGTTGATGGCCGTGCTGAACACCATGCAGCATGGGATCGAACCCCCTCACCAGTGGAACGACGTGCGAACCCAATGGTGTATAAGGCATCTTGCATCTAACTTGTTCGCACGATTCTGCAGCCAGGAAGTTGTGAAGATGTTCAAGTCGTTGTGTCTGCAAAACCAGAGGTGAAAGTTTGAATCTATCTGGACAGAGCTAGAAAGGCGAACTACAAAGGGAGAGCAACCTCGCGGTGCCATACGTTTCTCCGAGTGGATTCGTCGGCATGCTCCTGAATTACATTAATGGTCCCTTCTCTATGACATGGATGGTGTGAGGTATGGGATTATGATGACTACCATGTCTGAGGTGTACAATACAATCCTGAAAGGCGTGTGGTGCCTCCCTATTACTACGATTGTGGAGGAGACATGGACTCGCACTGTTGGTTATTTCGTCAATAGAGCCACTGTAGCCAGGTGTCAAATATACAAAGGAAAGAAATGGTCTGAGAACATGTAGAGGCATATGGAACTAAAGATGGAGAAAGCCCGAATGCACGACATCCGGGTAATCGATGGCCTCCAAAGGAAGTACGAGATCAGGTTTCGGCAAAAATATATGAATAGTCTTGTCAGGGGTGAAATGAAATAGGCATGCATTCTGAGTGATGTGGTAACATGCACCTGCAACAAGCCGACGCTTCCGCACAAGCCATGCTCGCATACATACAAGGTATGTACGCAAATGAGGCGGATGTCCGAGGCGTATATCTCAGAGTACTATGACATGCAACACCTTTTTAATACATGGAGTGCAGAGTTTCATTCCTACGGCTTGGACATGAACTACAGAGATTTTTGACTGGACATGCTGCAATGGACCCCCAACAAGGAGTTGAAGATAACTACAAAGGGATGTCGGCAAACACGGTGCTTCCAGAGCAACATGGATGTGAGCCAACATACCAGCATTACCCGCACAGTGAAATGCAGAATATGTAAGACCTTCGGGCACTCAATGAAGGATTGCCCCAACAGACCAAGCTCATCTGGTCACCACTCAATGTCATAATCTTATGTATCTTTTAGTGTATCACATTAATCCATATTTGTACCCCATTTGAGATGTAATTGACAATGTTTGTTCAATGCATATCGACCCCTCTAGCTTAATGCACGCGATGCAGCATTTGAACAGTCCACTCAAAAACAGCAATCACAACAACACATACACCATTCAATTACATGCTTTACGAGATTAAACATAACCACGAGCTACATGTTATAAGCTTCTTTGTGAGTGCCTACTGGTAGAAGGTGCCTCATGGTACCCAAATAGAGTGTTGTAGTGAAGGGCACCTCAGACATGGCTGACCGTCATTGTAGTAGCACGCACATATGTAGCTAGAGTTCGTGCAACAGCATGTGGGATCATACGAACTTCCTATATTAACGACCTCTTCATTGCCACTCTCGCTGCATCTGTTGCCAGAGGTCACCGTTCTCCTCATTAAGACTGTCAATCCGCGCTTCCATCTCTAAGATTCGCTCCCACAGTGTATCCACGTACCTTGCAACATAGTGTTCATGGGGAGGATCGATCCAGCGGAAGAAGTCATATTTCGCCATCTGCTGCAAAGAAGGGTTAACATGAAAGCTTTTTTAGCAATAAGAGAAAATAAATTATTGACTAATTGTACCCCAGAGTGTGGGTATTGGAAGAAACGTCGTCCGCTATCGAAATGGCCTTCGACGACCTACACGACCGCATCCTTCCTGTGTCTACATTTCAGCCATATCGATTGAGCCCTCCTGTTTGGCATCAAGTGATAGTTACGGCTGAAATCCTCCCTCCTTTCCAGGGGAAGGTCTTCTTTTGGTGACCCCGCTCCGACTGACCCCTCGATGTTTGCCATGCTATGTTAATGTATGATGCAGAAGGTTCTTCTTCTTACAAGAAGCAAAATGTAGTTTAGATGAGCAATGCGCGATTGTGAGAGCGCTGTATTTGAAGCGAGTGAAAAGAGAATACGGTGCGTTGCCACCGGAAATTACGGACGCGTTATCGACATGCACCACCATGGGTGACAGGGGATAGCATGGTAAAAATGATATATGTGTGCACGACGAAGCAGGTGAGGTGGGCTGATATAGCCAGACTAACATTTGTGCAGATGAGAGAGCGGGCGATGGGGGTAGTATGTCAAGCCAACACATGTCCGAAGCAGGGAGCCGGCAACGGCATATAGTATGGACAGACTAGTAATTCAGAGCACATAAAATTTCTAAAAAAATTATAAAATAACTATGAGTGTGTCGGGAGGCTTCACATAAAATTTTGTAATTTTTGGAGCTAGTTTGCTATATGTAAAAACTTGGACAAATATCAAAATTTTATGAATTTTTTAGCAACATTCATAATAGATAAAATAACCCAAAAATTACACTATAAATTACATTGTGTCGGGATACTATACATAAACTTTCATAATTTTTGAAGCTTATTTGATATATTTAAAAATTCAAACAAAAATTAAATAAAAATTAGGGAAGGTAATTAAGCTGGCTTAACCACCTGCCGCCCCCTCACTCGACGGCAGGCAAGCCTGCCATCCCCCATCGGGCGGCAAGCCGCCTGCCGTCTGTTGACGAGGCGGTAGGAGCCTGCCGCCGGCGCCCTCGCCACCGGTCATCTCGCGGGTGCTATTGCCTGGTCGCCAGACGGCAAAAACGATATTTTTACAAATACGTTCGGTATACGACTAGTTTTATAAAACAGTACTAAATATGGCTTTGTCTCTCATTTCCACGGACGGTTTTTACCTTCCCTCTGTAATTTCCTTTGCCTTTTTTTCTCGTACATGTTAGTTACTACTCCTGAATTTGATTGACCACCACTTAGGCCAGTCTCAATGGGGTTTCATAGGAGTTTCATTCCCATTTAATATAGTGACACATCAGCAAATTAGCTGAGTTGGCAGTGTATTAATGAAGAAAGAGAGAAACTGGGTTTCATCCGGATGAAACCCATCCCGCACGAGTACCCAGGCGATGAAACCCCCATTGAGGGCGTCGAGTTTCATTTCACAGCGCTCGGCGGGATCCCCTACGGCAGCGACGCGCGCGGATTTTTCTCGCCTCCCGCCTTCCCCCTTCCTTTCTCGCGCCAACTCCAATCTCCAATCCCGGTCGCCTCCAGCGGTTGAGCGGCTTCCAAAGACTCGGGTGAGCGGCGGGGTTCGTCGGCAGCGGTGGGCGTCGTCGTTGGCGGGCGTCCTGGTCAACAACGACGATAAAGCGAGATGGCGGGCGACGGAGCGGTGAATGCAACTTCACGCCGCAGCAAGAAGGGCACCAGCAAGTCCACTTCATCTCCCTCTCTCCGAGCGCTCCACGCCGCCGCCAGTGCGCCACCGCCGCCACGCCATCGCGGCCGCACCGCCTCGGCCGCACCTCCTCGAGTTGGATTCCCTTCCCCGCAGCCACCGCCACCATCAATTGATGGTTTTGGCCCGATCTAGTGGCAAGAATGAATCAGTCACTCACCGCAAGGAACTCAATCTGCAAATATGTGGTAATCTCACATGTCTTGTTCGAATTAATTTCTATACGAGTAGAGTAGAAATGCAGAGCAAATGTAGTAGCAAATGTGTGCAGAGCAAATCTGCATTTTTCGAATTGCAGTAGCAAATGTGCGAGAGCCTTTCGAATTCGATTTGTTAGATTTGCGGTTTCGAATGTGCTGAATCTTATATTTCTGAATCCTACATTATTAGATTTACAGATTTCGAATTGCTAGTTGAATTGCACACTGTCAATCTAGTCCATCTATCTATATTGAAATAGCTAGTTGAATATAGTTGGATCATTCCTACTGTTATACATTTCAGTAACTTTAGTGCCTTGTATGTTCATGCATTTCTGAAGTATGCATCTGCAACCATGGGTATTTCTAAATTCACTAGTGGCCAAATCAATCTAGCAGTACGGATTTCTGAATATATAGACAGAGACAATTCTTAGAATGAAATGCAGAGCATGAATTTGCAATCAGAAAACAAGGCTAGTAATCTCTCATGTCTTTCTTAATTCGATTTGTTAGATTTGCCCCGATTTGGCAGTAGCAAATGTGCAGTTTCTGAATTGCAGTAGCAAATGTGCAGTAGCCTTTCTTAATTTGATAGCAATGCTATTTTAGTAGCAAATTCAAATAGCAATGCATTTGCATGTGTGAGCCTGAAACCTGACGCATTTTAGAACCTGATAAGATTGTTCAGGCGTGCGTGCGCCTGAAACCTGTTGCATATGCTTCTACTTGCAATATATTAATACAGTAACTAGATTACCTTCATGTGTCAGGGGATATCCGCAAGGTGGATTTGTAAGTTTTATAAATCAACCTCAATTTACTGTGCGCCTCCGGAGAAAATTTCCACCATGTTGGACTTACTCGTGCCTTCAACCCATTCTCTCCAATACCGCAGACACCATATGGCAAAGGAGTCCACCAAGAGTAAGCACCACCCAAAGCAGCTGCAGAAAGGGTTGCCAACATTGACAATGACGAAGATGATGTTGTTGAGACAAGTAGGACAAACAAAGAAAAGGCACTGGACACTTGATGAGGAAGAAAGATTGGTAATCACATACATATAAAGATGTTCTTTTGTTCTTATTGCATTATCACATACTCTTTCGGTGAATTTAGTACTTGTATATTTTCAGGCTAGTGCTTGGTTGAATACCTCTAAAGACCCGATATATGGGAATGACAAGAGTCGTGATACATTTTGGGGTCAGATCAGCAACTTGTTTAACAAGAACATCCAAGAACATCTTAAAAGGGACATTAACCAATCAAGATCCATTGGGGACGCTTTGAACAAAAGTATGACTGAATTCAATGGCTTCTTTAGTTCACTAACTAAGATCCATAAGAGTGGTTACTCTGATGACATGCTGATAGATGAAGCACAACAGATGTATAAAAAGAAATATGGCAAACTATTCGCATTGGAGCATTGGTGGAAGAAGCTAAAAAAGGAACCAATGTGGTGTGCATCAGTTGCACAATTGCAGAAAGAGAAAAGCAAGATAGTGGATGTGGATGCTACTGATGATGGGGAGGAAGGACGTCCTATCGGGAGAGAAGCAGCCAAGGCACAACGCAAAGGGAAGCGAAAGGTGGAAGAAATTAAGGATGGTATTTCCATGCTAGGTGATAACATAAACAAGATAGCAAAAATTACAGAAGAGCGTAAGAAGGAGCGCGAAAAGGTGACAGAGGCGCAGCTTGAGATCTCTAGAAATCAACTAAAGACTGCAATAGAGCAAAAGGAAGTAAAGTTGCTCGAAGCTTATACTTTGCTCATGGTTCAAGACACAAGTCAGATGACTCAAGAAGTGAAGGAAGGTCATGACAAAACATTGGCTTTGATGGCCAAGAAGTTGTTTGGGAACCATGAAGAAGTGTAAGGTGAGATAACTTGCAACAAGTACAATTTTATTTTGTTGGTAGAAACTGGTTGTAACCTCTATAATTTACTGCATTTTGTGCAGATAATGAGACTGGCTTAGGCAGCAGAATTTTGAAGAACACTTACCTGCAGCAGCTAGTTTCTTAATTTTCTTTGTCTCACCAGTACCTACTCTATTAATCTCAGCTAGAACTCCGAGTTAATCTTATATATATATATGTATGTGTATGCAAAAATCCTGAGTTATTCTCATATATATGTATGTGTGCAGTTGGACAGCAGTAACTTGATGCTTGTTAACTTGAATTTGGTACATTTCAGTCTTCTCGGCAAACAGAAGTAGCAGTAATACACTCACTGTATTTCTTCAGTAGGGCAGCAGGTAGACAGCCTGTTTCTGACTTTGTTCAGTTCGGTGGTGGCAACAATTGTCGTAGCTATCTGTGCATGTGCTATATAGTTTACTTGGTACATTTGATCACAACACCATACATGCATTAAATGCTGCAGGTTGTCTATGAAATAGTGAAATGAAACCCCTGGCTGAGAGAGCCAGTTTTATTTCTCAATTCAAGTGTGCAAAGCTGATGTGGCAGTCTTGGAAACAGTGAAATGAAACTCCCCATTGAGACTGGCCTTAGGCGGCTCCAGCTCATACATAGCCTCTTGCAAAGCGAGAACGCGACCTGCATGCCTCGGCGCCAGCCGCACGATCTCCGACGAACAGAAGATACCCTGTTACTGGAAGGCAGACATGTAGTTGATCCATAGGCGTCCTGCTTGTTGCTTTGTGTGAAAGGCAACCGGGACCGTGCCGCTCCCTAGCTAGCTCGTATTTATGATCGCTACGCGTATTTGCTAATGCAATTGTTGTCTTGCCTCATCCGGTCACCTCTGGACAGCGCCTAGCGCACACCAAGGACCACTTCGCACAGCTATCATCATGAACTCATATATGGGGTAAAAATCAGCCTATTTCGGAGTGGTACTTGGTAGTCCGAGACAATCTATTTGGAGCTTGCACTTATATATGCAACGATCAGAATACGCCGAGCTTAACATCGCCTCCAAATCTGCAGCTTGTTAGCGAGTTAAGCACTTTGACAGCGTGTAGTAATCCTTTCTCCTCTCCCATTATTACTAGCTGCTAGTACTAGTTTCTAATTAAGAGCATGTCAGCATGCCCGTTCCAACTGGCTTACGACTTAAGCTTCTAGTTGTGCCTTTTGATTTATAGCTGAAATTGTATTGTAATAGCTATTAGCCTTTTCTAAGGAAAAATAAAGAAAAATAGAAGAAAAGAAACCGTTATATTGTCACGGACAATACAAAATAATAAGGGAAAAAGAAAAGGCCAAAAAACACTAAAAAGCTGAAATAAATCAAAGTTAAAAGTCGATACGTTTCAAGTGACTTCTAATTTAAATAAATAAAAATCAAAATAAGTTAGAAGTTGAAACCGTTAAGAACGAAACCGCGTGCTATAGTCATGTGGTGCACTGTTCCTAGTAAGGTAAGTACTATAAATTTTGATGGCATATGCATTATACATTCATACTCACACAACAACAACAAATAGTAGCTTTTTTTAATCTAAAAATTGGTGAGTTAACAAGGACAGGTAGATACGGGAACTTCGCATGCATTTTCTTATACCGAGATGACATTTCAACTCACCCAGTCACCCGTGCACATGCATGCATATCAGCATACATGCACGGTAGCTGCTGTTTTGTGCGCATGTCGTCGTACGTGGAGGTGGCGTGTCACTTGTATTCAGTTATGCCGATCGAGCCACCTCGACAAGACAACTCCAGTGTATATATATTAACTATGACATCGTGGTACCAGGCACCATGATCTAAAATGTAATATGCCAACTTAGGTGATGATCGGTTGTGCTTTTTTTTTTTTTTGGCTTATGGTTGAAAAGCACTGCAGCGGATTGAAAAAACACTATAACTGACAAAGGCTTATTTAGCTTAATTAAATTTTAAAAAAATATAAAAATATAAAAATTATGTTAGCCCATTACGTATAATACAAACAAATACGGGAAAAAAGAATTGGCAAAAAAGCTCAAAAAAAGCCAAAAGTTCAGAAGAAAAAACGAAATTTATGAATAGTGAAAAATAAGCCAGAAGCTAAAGCCAAAACGATCACAACCTTAACAAAGCTCATAGTACTATCACTACACTATATTACTACAAATCACTTTCATCGCTACTAGGTTTCTACAGTGTTTTTTAGTTATACTACTACGAAATAGAAAACAACATGCATTTAATAATATACATTAAAATAACTGTGCTACAAACAAGAATACGTCACAATTGAACCTTAGGACCATGTGCCTAAGAATGCTTGGGACTTTGTGCCTGAGAACATTTGGGACCTCGCGTCAGAGAACGCCAAAAACTATACATCCGGGAGCTTAATTAAACTTGCAAATAGAAATCCACTGAGAAAACAAACATTATCATAAAGACATTCCGAAGTTCATCCTCGGTTTACAAAAGTTTTATTAGCTAAGTTCCAGATTAATAAGCTAGTTTACTAAGGTAATATTCAAGTGAGTATGGGTGATGCTCTAAATCATTATCATTAGATATGGTACCATACCCATGCATAATGTCCTCAATAATCACCTAAAACAACAACAAAGCATACACAACTCCAAGGCTCAGCAAGTACGTAGCAAAACAGTAAACATTAACATGCATATGATTCCATCTTAGACCACATTTCATTTACCGTCCATTATCCATTAGCTTTTTCATATATATTAACACTTTAATTTGCATTAACTTTTTATTATTGTTAATGCAATGCAAATACACATGCATACCTCTACTCTTTGCTCTAGCTTATACCGATATAGTTGAGTGGACACCCGCTGATGTATCACCCTCTTATTCTTTCCATCTCGTGAAGATACCATTCCCTCCATCTTGTGAAGGTGCCTCCATCCTATAGAGGTGTCTATCGAAATAGGTCTTTCATGTCCACCGAAGTAGGTCATCTCTTTCATGACATGAATATACACATTATGCAATGCATGGGTTCTATCGTTAACTACCATATTCCATCATTCTCATCATCATCACATAATCATCTACATGTAATCATCATAATAAGCATAAATAGTAAGGTAAATATCACATAGCCAATAACAATTATCGTCTATCATTCTATCATGCACTTGCTTGTTTAATCTCAGGGACGGTGTATCGATGGCACCGATCCCGAACCTCCACCTAGATAACCCATAAGCCATCCAAAACATGCCACAATAATGCAAACACACAAAGAAAAGGATGTCGCTCCTACGTGGAACCCAACCTAATAAATCCCCTTCTCACTGGGGTGCCCTGACACCCTGGGGTGTGTGCGTGTATGCATACATACATACATACATACATACATACATACATACATACATACATACACACACACACACATAGATATATACATAGATGTGTGTGTGTGTTGCCTTTTGTACTTTGGGTATAATTACTCCCTACGTCGTATCTTACAAAGTAGAGGGTATCTCGCACAGCAGATGGTATGTACGTGTAGTATATCTCTACTAATATAATATGGGAGTTTGTCCATTCACCTGCCCCTTCCCTCGCTTCTCTCGCTTGGTATTGCACAGTGCAACCCCACATTACACAACCTTCAATTCTGCTGGCATATTTGCCAAGAATGTCATCTATAAAAGATATTGTTATGTCCTAGATGTCTTATGTATTTTATTTTTGCTTATGTTGGACAAGAAACAACGTCAATTATTAAATGTGAATATCTATTTCCGACTTTAATTTCTTTACGAGTTTGTACATGTATGCTTTGCCGGATACATGTTTTTGTAAGAAAAATTGATGTTCACAGTTCAGTTTGGGATCATGTTTGATAATATATATATATATATATATATATATATATATATATATATATATATATATATATATATATATATATATATATATATACTCCTTTTATGTATAAATATGAAGGTATTAGCAAAATATGTCAAAAACTATATTCTTCCTTGCAATTTTTTCATGTGGTTGGCATTGTAGTATCTTAGAATTAATATATAAGAATTCCTAAGGTGATAAAAAAAGTATGTTAAATTCGTTTAAGTGGTATATCATATGTGTGTGTGAAGCATTTGCTGTACTCCTAAGGTACATACTCCCATCTTTCAATGTATTACTTAAACGAACGTGTTATTCCTCTTATACACTTTTGCTATACTTAACTACTAATTCTAAGATATTTCAATATAACTTGATTGAAAATTTTTATTAGAACCCTTTATTGTTTTACTATATACCCTTTTCCATATATAAAAGGAGTATATACACAAATTATACTATAAAAGTAGATTTTGACAAAATTTTTCTTAGAACTCATTTTGGAATATCTTATAATTATCATTAAATTATACCCAAATAGATAAAGAGATATAACAACACCATTTAAGCATTATATAAGAAGTAGGAGTACGTACTCCCAGAAACATGCGATATACCACACTTAACATACTCTTTTATCATCTTAGATATACTTATATACTAATTCTAAGATTCTCCAATGTCAATCACATGAAAAATTATAAGGAATACTTTTTCTTTGTTTAAGGGTAGCTCCGAATTTTACTTGGTTTCTAAGCATGGCATACACCAGTCTCTCTCTCTCTCTCTCTCTCTCTCTCTCTCGGACTCCATGCTTTTCTGCAATCCCACCGTCCCTCACCTGCACGTCGTCCGTTAGGGCATTGCTTCTGGACCAAAAAGAAGATCGATATAGGCTACGTGTGTTTGCTTTACGGTTTTCTGAGTTAATAGCCCCCTCGAACGCTAAGTTTTGCTGTATCAACAGTGATGTCAAATCTACAGAATTCGAGCTGATTATCTACATAATCCAGTACAGGACTTTGAGGGGAGTAGAGCATCTCTGATAAATAAAAAAAAAGGAATCTTGTATCTCAAATTTCCGCTGCATTATGATTTATCACGTACGTACGGGTTTGACAAGGAGCATGTTTCCAGGTATTGAGTATTGTTTCAGTCAAATTAACCACTGAAAAATAATGGGTGTAGAAACAGAATGGACTAGTAGTCAAATACCAGGCAAACGTACGTCATTCAACAAGAAACTAGTACACCATGAGTCGTATATGTGGCCCGTGTCGATCCGTAGCAAGCGGTTGGTTGCACCAAATTTTTGGACACCTGCATGATACGTGTATGCGTACGAGCAGACAAATTAACTAGGAGAGGTGAGAGACACAGAGCCTTTCGGTGAAGGTGTGGTTAGGTCTGAAAAAAGTAGCATGTTGATCGTGCAGGCTAATTATCACAGCAGGTCACAATTCAGAAAGCATGTAGTGCTCCATCGATCAGGATTCAGGAGATAGGATGGAAAACTAACCCTGCTTTACATGATGGGTTAAGACCTAATCCACCATTTCTGAAAACCAAGTGGACGAGCTCGAGAGAGAGAGAGAGAGAGGCAAAAAGAAGAAAAAAAAAAGAAAGCGTGCTACCTGAAGATGATGTGAACCTAAAGAAGACAACGAGACGATGCAAAAGCTAGTGCATGTTGCTTAGCCTCCAAAGCATATCGATTTCAGATTCCTGGTGCATGGCGCCTTTGGATTTGACAAATGGTCACGAGCTTTGGACTTGTCAGTTGTCAATTCGACCGGTGGCCCTGCCACTCCCAACAGCAGAAGCTATAGCAAAGAACAGCTCGATGCAAATTAGCAAATGAAACGAGGACGTCACAAGGAGTCAAGGACGTTGCCACTTTGCTTGCAATTTGATGTGTGATACGGCAATTAGATGTTGTCCTGCAGTGGAGCACTTGACAGAATGATGTGCGATTTTTTTTGGGTGGGGTGGAAGTACTGTAGCCCTCATTTAATTTGACAGGACGCACTCCCATGGGAGTAACACTGGCAGATATGCATGATATGTTTTCTGACTTTATTGTAGTGGAGTAGGATATTGTTGTTGCTGCAGGGTTAGGTCAGAACTGGTAACTTAGCAAGCACAAAAGCTGTGGGACACCAGTCTTTTGCCTGTTTCTCCATTTGGTTAAGGCGATGTGATCATTTCCTTTACTGAGTGGTATCCCAAGAAGTTGATTTTCCGGTGCTTTCCATAGTCATGGTCAGAGAACCCGTTCTGTACATGGCAGAAGACGCAGGGCTAAAGTGTAAAAGTAAAACGGATGTAGATGCAAGGTGTAAAGAAGGTATACAATTAAGATTGGCAGGTTGGTGATCGAGATGAGCTTGTTTGGTTGCTCCTATATCTTCTCAGCCCAGGCAGCTAGTCTGGACTTTCGATGTATTGATGACAACTAGTCTGGACTCTGCATATGCTGCATATATAAACATGAGTTAAACATTTAGGAAGGAAGCTAGGGGAGTTGAGAGGGTTAGGGTAGGTAGATCTGAGATTGATAGCAAGTCGCAACAAAAATTCATCGGTTATCGAACGTGGTGAACTTTACGACTTATAGTATGATCTTAGCGGTAAGCACATTACTGACGGGACATTATGGCCTAGCTACTCATTTAAACATTAATCCAAAAGCATTTAGACGGCATGCATGATGCATGGACCATGCACGGTGCCAAAAGTACTCACCTACGAAGAAAAAACGAGCGCAAAAGAGCAGAAAGAGCAACCAAGGCAGCGTGGGGAAACTGATGATGGCCTGAAGACACTGAACCCCTGCAGAATGTCACTTTGTCAACTTCCCGAAGGAAACTTTCAACGAAGTGTTACCACTCTTGTTTCTGTCAATAAAGACCACCGATACCATAGCCTTTTCCATATCATTTCGATCACCGATACCATAAACTTCTCCATATCATTTCGGTCAATATAAGGGGTATTGATGTCATAAACTTCATATTCGCTTGAATGGGTTGAATCTTACTATCTGCTCGCAAACAAGGTTCCACTGGCATCCAGATACTACTACAAAGTTTACAACAACGTTAAATCAACAGTAATATTTGTCAATTAATAATACAGAGTTAACGTTGGCCTGCACTTCCACTGACAGGGGCCCTATGCCGCGTACCAGCAGAGTACATTATTAAGTATTCAGCAAGCTGGCAGGGTTTTATCACTTTATGATAGGTAGATAGCCAAACTCTCGGGGCCAACATTGATTGTTTCAAGTCCAAAAATAACTTCTGGCCTGCCACTGAGATCCGTAGTTAATGGTCCTGTTTATTGGCTTTTTTCTGCATTCTGTTTCTAAAAAACTAAAAACTGAAACAACTTGAGAAAAAGATGAATTGAATTGTTTTGAGTTTTGATTTCGTTTGGGTCTTCACTCAATTCATCACCTTCCTCCACCATCTAAGCTTCCCATTTTCAGCCAAAGCATCCTCCCTATCCATCTGTCCATGACATGAAGAGATGGCAGTATTCACTGTCAAAAAAATCACCGCTCACCTGGCCGCAGCCTGTTTGCTGCCGCCATGACCTTGCCGCCTCTGCCATGCCTCTGCACCCGAGTCCATGCCCGTACATCTTGACCTTCCCGCCCCTGACAGCCCTTAATGACCCCTGGCTACGCATCGAACTAATCATGACCCAATTCACCGCTGCCTCCCCTGGTTCGTCTCATCACCGATAGAGGACGCCGCAAAACACGTCGCCCGCCCTGCCAGCTACTGCCAAACCAGAGTACGGCCTCCCTGACACCTTATACCCACAATAATGAATGTAATCCCCACTTGATCAAACCGCCATGGCTATTTCACCGACGCCGTCCTCTCTGCTCTCACACCCTCACAGCCGACCTGACATACCCTGTATCCTTTTGACCGCCACAATGCCCAGCCCGAGGAAGCACAAAAATCCCCTTAGCCAGCTGCCCCGCGCCTTCTCGACTCTGCCACGGGCCATTGCCGCCATAAACCGAACACGGTGCCAAGCCGCCTTCTTCACCCTATTTTAAGCCCCAAGTCCCTTCAAAGCAAAGCACCAGTACCCAGTGAGCTACCCCCACAGCCCAATTGAGCCCTCGACCACAGCTTCGTCGGTGATCACGGAAAACCCCAAAGTAAGCCAATTTCCAATTCCTGTTATCTAGTCGATTACTTTTTAATTGCTTTCGCCCATAGCACCCTTATGCTCCTGAGAACACCATCAAACTATTGCCATAGCTTACCGAGCCCCTTTCTTCCCGGTCACCGAAGTTTGCCGCCCAGCCAAAAACCATCACCGTGGGCAGCCCAACTCGGAGATCCCCGACCCGAGTTGTCACTTCCCTAAGCCTCCTCTAACCCTAGAGATGCTTAAACTTTAATGTTATTGTCCTCTTAGCCCACCATTACCCCTGTGCCATTCAAATGTCCCAGGAGGAGAAACCTCACCGCCGGCGATCACCTGACTTTCAGCCACTTCTGAGCCCAAAAATGGAATCCTTGTAGCACCAGGAACCCACCTATGGTCGCAAATTGTTATCTTCGGTCACGAATTCTTCAACCATTGTGTGCCCTGGAACCTCTGACTGCTCCTCCACTTGGAATCCCCGACCGCTTCGTAATCGAAAAAACTTCGACCGTACCGCTTCGAGTCCTGAGCAACCCCACTCGAATGTCGTTCGATGCTCCCAAGCCACTTGAACGTCGTTCGATGCTCCCAAGCTGCTCGAACGTCATTCGATGCTCTTAAGCCACTCGATTGTCGTCCGATCTCCATAGCTATTTAGACGTCGTCCGACCTCCATCGACTTCACACTCAAAGTCGAATCTCAACCATCCACTCGAACTCATTAGTCGTACGCGAACTCACCCGAGTACTCGAGACTCCTCTGTTCTCCTAGTATGACGATGACAACATGATAATGACTGTAGCAACCAGACTCGCTGTAAACAGTAAAAACCCACGATGAACAGTACCAAACTCGTTGCTGTTCACAAAACCCTAAAATACATATATATGTAGTACCAAACTCGTTGCTGTTCACAAAACC
>JAYEVI010000512.1:0-370000 GCA_036346575.1 Dendrocalamus sinicus
CGTGCTGATTTTGTGAAAAAGCTCCATGAAAAGACTAAAGAGGTAATTGAAAAGAAGGTACATGCTTATGCTTCTAAAGCTAACAAGGCTAGAAAGAAAATGTTATTTGAACCAGGTGACTTAGTATGGGTGCATCTTCGCAAGAACGCTTTCGGAAGCGTAAATCAAAATTGATGCCACGTGGTGATGGTCCTTTTAAAGTACTTGCCAAGATCAATGATAACGCATACAAGATAGAGCTTAGGGAGGCGATTACAGGTGAGTACTACTTTTAATGTTGCTGATTTATCACCATTGTTTGGACAAGATGGCACAGTCGAGCGACTCCTTTTCAAGAGGGGAGGATGATGAGGACATCTCTATTACACATTCTTCATACACTCCAAGTGTGCATGACAAAGCTAGTGATGAGGCTCCAAAGGTCCTATGACAAGAGCAAGAGCTAAGCTACTTCAACAACAGGTGCTTTTGTTTCTTAGAGAGTCTTCTATTACATTATATGAGAATAGCGTACTACCTAATGCAAATATGTTATGTGTTCTCAGGTTTGAAGCAATCGAAGATCAAGTGGAGAAAGACCAATTGGCCACGAGTCATGAGAGGAAAGAAGCCCATGCAGTGGGAGAGCAAAAGGGAGGAGCCCAAGGACTTAAACCACAAGTTTTGGATAAGATTTTCAAGCCAAATTCAGACTTCCCACGTGCTCAACCCAATTCAAACTCGGATTCAACTCAGGATTCAACTCGGATTCGGTTCGGGACAGCCTGATAGGCAGTTACTAAAAGGCCATAACTTTCACAAGCGGAGTCCGATTCAGGTGTTCTTGTACTCGTTGGAAAGATAATTTCAAGGGCTACGCAATGGATCTGGTCCCACATTCAAATTCGTCACGGATAAAAAGTTATGACCGAAAAAATATGACGGGTGAAAACTGTAGTTTCCTTTTTGTGAGAGTTCGTATCTAAAACCATATAGGGTTGAGTTGTAATTGGTTTGGGGACCATATGGACGTCCCAAGGGCTATATAAGCCTTGTAATGGCAGCCTTTAGGGCTTAGACCACGTTTGAGAAAAATCAATCTACTAAAGTTTGTTCGAGTTTAGCATTGCTGCGAAGTTCCATAGGGAATTAGGAGCGTTCTCTTCAATCAAGATCGTTCAGCCTTTCCGTTGGGAATGGGTGCACGATTGATCTTCGCTGGTGGTCGGTGAAATCAACACGAGTGTGTTTTGGCGGATTAAAGAGTGTTCGTCCCTTGCGCTGGCATTGGAGGATCATTACGATTCATCAAGACTCCCGTGAGTATCCATCCTCGTCGAGAAGATCGGCGACCGTATCACTATTTCTCCACCCCACAACGCAGCCTCATCGCTAGCCCCCACCACCACCACTTACCATCGGCCTCCTCACCTTCTTTGCCCTCGGCCTCGCTAGATCTGGTGAACTCCTTGCAAAGGAGACCTCGGATGAGATCCACTATGGCGAGCGACCTAAATCAAGCACAAAGTGGAAGCAAGCTCAGACGAGCGGGCAGCGGCGTGCTTGGGATGCTGTGGTAAGCGAGATTGGAGCAATTTGTCGGTGGTGGAAGCAGCTCGGTCAAAGCTAGTTCGATTGGTCGGGAGGAAAATTTTTGCTTTTAGCCCAAAAATTGAAAGTTTTTACATATGGACCCCGGAGAAAAGTTTTGCAAAAATGGACCCTTCTCTGCGCCAAATCATATGGCGCCTATGGTACATGTCACGGCGCCATATTCTTTAGTGCCGTGAATTGACACGTCGGGCAGGTGTGGCACGAAGGCGCCATGGTATGTGGCGCCGTGATATGTACCTAGGCGCTAACTCGTGATGGCGCCGTGCTTGAGACTTAAGCCAGCGCGGCCCCGCCCCCAGCCTCCCCTCACTCTGCTATGTTCAAACAAGAAACCGCCGCAGCCTCTCCTCTATTCCCCTCCAAATCCTCTCAAATCCACCGATTTTTCTCATGGTTTTGCTTCCAAATCGAACAAGTAAGGTGAACTCTCTCCCTCCCTTGATTTTTGCAATAGATATGGATTATTTGAGCTACATTTTGTGGGGGAATATTTGAAACCCTAGATGAAATTAGTTCAATTTGGATCAGTTTTAGGTTAGATTTGCAATAGAAATGCGTAATGTAAGAGTAGTATTGTGTATAGAATCGTTTTTAGGGTTTGATTTTAGTGAGATTGATGAATATTTAGACATTTGAGTAAGATTGATGTCGGAGAATAGATGCATTTATCGTTTATTGGTGAGACTTATATCATTTTGTTGCCCTCATTATCAATAAGCTACCCATGAAAACCATTCATGAATCGGAGCTGCCAATCAAAAGTTATGGGTAAAACAAGAAAAGAAACATTTTAGTACTAATAAGGAACTCATATTTGTTTGTTGGCCATTACTAATAAGTATATACGTGCAGTATATGAGCATATAAGACCATCTAGGTGGTATGTATATTTTTGGCCATACTTCTTTTTATAAGCGTATATAAAGGTATTTGCAAAATACGTAAAACTATAGATTCCCTTTCAATTTTTGTTTGGTTCATATTGACATATATCTTATAATTAGTTATGAGTATATCCAAAGTGATCAAAGAGTATATCAAGTTCATTTAGATGGTATATCAGATTTGAGCATAACTACATCGGAGTATAAGGTATTTTTCATATATACATATATACATATATACATATATATATACATATACATATATACATACATATATATATATATACATATATATATACACATACATACATACATACACACACACACACACACACACACACACACACACATATATATATATATATATATATATATATATATATACATATACAAGCTCACGGATATAGACACTAATATGATCATCACATTGGGGAGAAACGTGCTGTAAACAAAACCTATATCAACTTTGTAAATGGGACAGGGGATAGAGAAGCGGGATGGAGGGTAAATCATATACAAGTGACATGTATTTAACCAAGGGTAAATCTCTAATACTTTCATTTTGATTCCAATTTCATAATTCAATTTGATTATTATTTTTATTTATAAATCATGTTTTATAAATTTCTTATTTGAATATTTCTTAACCATTGAATTCTAAAATTTATCACGGGATGGCGAGATACAGTCATGCTAGGCGAGTACTACGAGGCGAGCACCATGGCGAGCTCACGGAGGGCGGCAGTGCGTGTGTGGTCGAAATGTACATGTGTTCAACTTGATGGTCACGCAGCTAACTTTATAGCAATTTTCAGGAGATACCCATACGCCGTCCTCGAACCCATGATGGGTTCGGTTGATGCGCTACGACGACCGCTATACCCTTCTGCTCGCGCGTCTTTGGGCTTCACACGGTCGCTAACCTATTACTGGCGGGCATGCCGGTCTTCAACCCGCAGCTTTGACCGCACTTTCGGCAGTGCATTTTCTATATCGGGTCTATTTGTTTTCGCTTCTATATTCTTACGCACGTAACTAATTCTTTTCTCCTTGTACTACTAACGGTGGAGGCGAGAGACACACACTTTCCACCTTCCCGTGGGAGATGACCGTCACGCTGCGGGGCGTGGCGATGATACTTGACTTCCCATCGAGGGCAGCCGGTGATCGGCCGCGGTGTCGAGGGCCGAGAGCACGTGTGGAGCCTTCTGGCACGCCATTGCCTCCCGCCCGAGATAATGCCAGGCGAGGCCGTGTCTCGGGTCCACCTTAGATGGTTGCGAGTACCTTTGGCGCATGCCACGATGCATGAGACGACGCCACGGTGAACTACCACTGCCGCGCTGGGTCCTGCACATGTTCGGGCGTCGCTGTTCCCGACGCCACGGATGCCGCCGTGGATGTACATCCACCGCCTCCGGGGCGGGGACGCTGGGCGATTCGGTGGGGCTCGGCGGTCCTCGCATTCCTCTACCGCTTGACTTTGCGGCCTGCAGACACAAGGCCTCCTCGTCGGCCTCGGCACCATGTGCGCAGAGACTCCCATATTTGGAGTATGAGGTGTCCGCTGATCGCTTCTATGCCGTGGAGATTCACCTCCTCACGAGTTGCTTGGCAGTTCGGCCTCGTCGATTCTTCCCCGCAGAGGATGTCGACTTCGTTGAGTTGCACAAGTAAGTAACAATTTAAAATTCTTTTGGTTCGTACTAACAACTATTATTGACATCGCTATATGCGAGTTGGCGATGGTCCGCCAGCGTAAAGGTGACGGACATCGATCACCACCGAAGTACGTGCGGTGGTGGAGGAAGATGGAGGACAAGCTGCGGCCGGACGGTACCCCACGATAACGCCCGACTTCCGGGTTACTTGTCCGGTACCACACTACCACGCGCTCTGGTGAGGCGCGATGGACCGATGTCGACTACGCGGACCTCGCCGTCAGGGGCGAGGACACTGCGTCGCACGAGCGTGCGAGGAGGAGCACGATGGTCGAGGCGCTCCGATTCTCGATCGAGTGGTACGGAAAGCATGATATTTGTAATACTTTGGTTCCATACGTTTATCTCGCACTTACTTGTGTTTCCTTATTTCTTTAGGGGACTTCTCTCCAAACCTCGGTGCGGGACATCGACGAGGCTCTCACCACCTGGTTGGTGACACGATGGGCGAGCCGCCGCCGAGGACCTCTGCGGTACAAAGATAGTTTGTTAAGTTAGATCCATTCAGCATGTATACAATTGTGACATATCATTACTTGCAGAGACTTGGCGTCGCCTCGGTCGGGCGGCAGTCGGTGTGGTTGCCGCGCCTTCGAGCGTGATCGTACCACCGCCTCAGCGCTCGGCCGATGCAGGCGTCGTCATCACACGTCGCGGCGCCCGATCCACGAGGAGCTCGTCACGCGCTCGACTTTTAGTCGAGCGGCAGCGGCGGCGACGATGGAGCAGGTGGACGGCGTCGAGAGGAGCGGTGTACGACGTCGAGGAGGAGCACGAGGACGAGGAGGCATCTACCACGACGAGATTGGGATGTCGCAGATGCCCGACGCACCATCTACTCGAGCCAGCGAGCGCCTCGTCGTTCGGCTTGTCCCCGAGCACGTATACTCAGGAGTGATGCTCTCAGGCAAGAGGCAAGGGAAGGCCAAGAGCGATGATGTTTTGAGACTTTTTATAGACATGTGATATTTTCAGACTTATGTCATATTTTGAGACTTTGTATAGTTAAGTGGTATTTTGAGACTTATTGGTATTGTGAGACTTATGTCATACGATGTTGTTATTTAGGTTTTCAGATGTTTCATGTGTGAATGTATGTGTATGTCCAGTATGTGCATATGTTTTACACAAAAGTTTCTTTATTTCTTTGTTTTTGTCAGTGTACGGCGCCATACCGTTTGGCGTCGACACGTGTAATATCTGGCGCGAGTGTTTGGCGCCAAACACTCTGGCGCCGTATTTACACAGGTCGACGCCAAACGGTATGGCGCCGTGTAAGCTACGTACGGCGCTCGCATGTTTGGCGCCGAGCTAGGTGGACGCAAGGCACGGCGACCACGTTTGAGTGGCTAAGTCAACACTCGGCGCCACAACCTTTAGCGCCGTATATACATATTACTGCGCCGTGTTAATTGGCGCGTGCTATGCCACCACAGCTCGACGTGTCAGTGCGGCGCCAAAGCATATGGCGCCGTGACATGTACCATGGGCGCTATATGATTTGGCGCCGAGAGAAGGGTCCATTTTTGCAAAACTTTTTTCCAGGGGTCCATATGTAAAAACTTTCAAATTTTGGACTTAAAAGCAAAAATTTTACTCAGGGGAAGGAGAGGGGGAGAGAGAGAGATAATGCAGTAGGGGAGGCAGGCACTGGGAAAGGATTTGGTGGTTGGTGGCATTGGGGCGATGTGGTCCATGTAGATAACGACATCCAATTTTTTTCTCTATCGGACGTACGAGTACAAGCAATATTGCAAGAACATACATGAAAGATACAACAGAAAATTGTATTGTAGTCGAAGGTTGTCTGTGCCACATTTTGATGATAGGAGTGTAGAAGTAGATATGATTAAAAATTAGACAAAAGTAGATCGGATAAAAGAAGACAAAAGCAACACAAAATACTATACAACTCTCCCGCACGGGATAGCCCCACGTCCAAGGGCAGGACAACATAGCCCAACCATCTAACTCTTGCCTCACACTGAAGCTCTGAACCGGCTATCAAACATGAGTTAACCATTGCATAGGATCACCATTGCACAAAATATTGAAAGAACCATGTCTCTTGCAGGAGCTTGAAGTGCAGCCATCGTCTCCAAAGCACTCACCATCATGATCTGCTCGCCACCTTGATAAAAAACACCCACCACGGCAAATGACAACACCAATGGACTGCACCAACAAATGGCAACACCAGCACGACAAGCCATAACAAGAGCACGTTGAATGGAAGAGCAATGGCATGGTGAACCACAGGGTCTACAGCAAGGACTTCACATCATCAGGACAATCAGTAAGACGACTTCAAATTGGGACTGGCTCCAACTCCTCCCCTATCCTCTGCGGGGCTTTCGCACCGATGGTGACCTGCTGCTCAAGAACTCGGACCAACTGCTTCAACCAGTGGTTCACAATTTCGCAAAATCTCACTGAAATTTCAAAATTTTTGGTCCTTTTGCTACCAAATGAAAAAATTCATTACGATCAAATATTTTTGTTTAAGTTTGAATTGTGAAGGGTTAAAAGACCTTGACATCCCCGCCGAGCAAGATATTCCATCTAGCCCAATGGCTAGTCTTCTCTCCTCCCACACCAATTTTTTGGGATTTTATTGTATTTCTTTCCTAACATGTAGGTCCCACGTAAAGGACAAGTGAGAAACAAAATGAGTGTGCTTGGGTGGAATTGAACCCAGGAAATCGGTCGTGAGGCAAGCCCATTGTCACGAGACAAGAGGACAACTTGTGAAAGGTGTCTTGTAACATCCCAAATAGGGAGCTAGTGTAATTTCAAAATTTTAAAATCTTTTAATCGTTTCTTGATGCTTCTCAAAAGTTTTTGGCGAAGTTCAAATTTCTCGAGTTGGATTTCTTGCCAAAAGCCCGATCAATAAAAATCAAAACCTCGAATCAAAACCAAAATTTAAAGTTTAAAATTAAGAACATCCAAATCCCTCTCGAGTATTAATTTCCAATTTAAAAATTGAAATATGGTCATTCAAAGCCAAGAATGGAAGTTTTAAATTAATATAAAATCTTTCCATCCAATTTGCATATCTGAAAAATTGAATTCGGAAATTAAGATTTATTTCCCAAAACTCATTAATCTTAAAATTAAATCGTTGAACCAAAATTGTGAACCAAGCTTTCAAGTTCAAACTCTAATTGCAAAACCAATTTCTGAAATTTCCTAAAATCACCAAAATCCCTCATGCCGCCCATCCTCTTTTTCTTCTCCCCGCTGCTACCTTTTCTTTTCTTTTCCTTTCCTCGGCCCGCTTCTTTCCTCCGGCCGTTTTCTTTCTCCGGTCCAACCGACCCACCCGCCCCTCCTTCTCTCGGCTTCGCCCAACGCCTCGCTTTCTTCTTCCTCCCCTGTTTTCACCGCCTCCTTGCTCTGTTCATGGCGCTCGCCGCCCAGACCGACGGCCCAGCCGCGCCGCCCCCGGTATCACCTAGCTTTGCCCATGGTTTCGCGCTTCGCCCCTGGTTTCCCCAATGCCCATACCAGCAGTACACGGACGCCCATGCCGGCGTTACCTCCGCGCCATGCACGCACTCGCTTCGCCGGCGCCGTCTCCCCTGACTATAAGAGAACACTGGGCTCACCTCCTCTCCATTCTTCCTCCTTCAAATGCCTCCCCACGCAATGAATTGGAGAACCACCGCTTGAGCCTACCGCCCCCTTCCCATCTTCGTTTCCGCGAGCCACCGCCAATCTCACCGCACTCCTCCTCGGTGGCCCGTCCGATTCCGCTGGCAAGAGCAGCACCCCGCACTGCAGCCTTCCCGCGTCGGCCAACTCTCCGCCACCCGAGGCCTCCGCCACGGTCGCCTCCGGCGCCACCGCCGTGCTGCGCCGTCGGCTCGCCTCCGCCACCCTCCGCCAGCTCGGCTGCCTAGGTGAGCTCTCGGTATGGTACTCAAGCTCATGCGCACGTCATCTTCTCCTCTCCTTCCCGCCGCGGCACCCATTTCTCCCTCGCGCGCGGCCGCCTACCGCCGCCGCCAGCTCATCCAGCACCTCCCTGGGTGGAGCTACTGCCACCAGGAGCCTCCTCGTCGCCGGGGCGTTCTGTTTTCCCGGTCGCCGCCACCTCCCCGGCCGCTCCCGTCGGCGCACGCCGCCGCCCATCCTGCGTCTTCCTCCTCTGTTCGGTCTGAGGCACCCTCTGCTTCTCTGTTTTGTTCCCAGCCGAAGGCGGTGCTCCCCGTTCTGTCTCCCTCTCTCTGGTATTGTGGGCCCAACTAGAAAGTGTCCTCAAAGCTCATGTGCTCCCACTCTACTTCTAAAGTCTTGAAATTTCTATCTAAACTTTCTCATTTGATCAAGGTAAATAAAATATAAATTGTGAAAGAGGATATCAATTATAATGGAGGCTTGAAATTGAAAACTTATCTTTAATAAATTTCATGATAACAAACAGTAAAAAAAATATAACATATAAATTCTCATGTAAAACTAAAACAAAAATATGCCGGATCTATTTCAAATGATGAGGAAATCAACATGGATTACATGGATGTTACTATTAAACTCTAATCTGTGGAACTAATTCAAAAATCATCTTTTATAAATCAAAGGTACCAGACGTAAATCCTAAATAATTAAAGTAGCATATTTGAAGCCTTATAAAGATAATTCCAACGCTTTCAAACTTTACTCTAGAAACTTGAATAATAACTTTAATCTTATCTCGAGGGATTGAGATGCTATCTTTCATCCGCCGATCTAAATCTATTTATGCAGTAAATCGATTTAATAGGATTTTGCCACATAAAATATTGACCATACATTTCTCATGTCTAAAATCATGCCATCTCTCTTATTAGTGCTTAAAATAATCATTGGCAAGCCACATAAAATATCAAGTATAGTTTACTTATCGCTAAACTCATGACAACTATCTTTTCAAAGAGTGCTTAAAATATTTATGGTAAAGACTTTAAACTTTCTCTTAAAGTGCTAAGATTTAAAATAACAGATGTTTGCGGTTGAGAGTTCGTGAACAAGAAAAGAGCAATAACCAATATTTGGCTCGCGCCCAAACCTGCAATCATCATCTCAGAATTTAAAGATCTAAGGGTCAAAAGTGATTAATAATAAAAGAAATCACTTTGTCAAGAAGATCTTTGTTAATTCATAGCTCTCCTTTCCGGCAAATCACAACCTTTGGCCATTTCAAATAAAGTTGTCAACCCAGCAGAATAATTGACTTTGGACATTGGCAATTGCAATCTTAAATAAGTATTGCCACATGAAATATCAAAGTTACACCGAATAATTAAAATTATACTCATCTCCTGTAACACCTCCGCACCCTAAAATCATGAAGTTCTATTCCTCTTTACTATCTTCGCTAACCCTTTTTATCTACCTGTAAGTCCTGTCTGACTCACGAGACTTCTTTGATAAATATAAATTAATAAAGAGAAAGTCACCAAATAAAAGATCAAACCTCGCCTTTCCCCAATTGGCTGTGTTTGGCCACTTTCTTCTCCCAAGGCAGGTAATCCCTGTAAAAGACTTCTTCACCTCAGATCCCTTCTTATCCTAATTTTCCCTCACAATAAAGCTACTCAGCCACCTCATTCCTTCGCCCAGTTCATCTGCCGCTGTGTTTACAGCACACTAATCTGAATCGTCCTTCTATTATCAAATCGTAATAAATGTATAATTTAAATTAAATTGGGCATTTAAAGTATTTGGATTTATTTGGTCTTTCCTTTCTTTGCCGTGTATTAGAATCAAGACTCGATGAGGCGATGGATTGAACATGATCAATACTTGGGTAAGCGAAGATTAGCAAATTATAAGCAGCCATCGAGAAGGCTTTGAATTAGGCCAACCAAGGCCATGGTACCCCAAGCAAGGCAAGTCATCACTTTGATCATATTGATCCTACATTTTATGCAAAATTATGTTCTTTTAAACTATCAACTTGTATGCCTAATTGATTATGCAAATATATGTTAAAGCTTAAGGTAGCTACATGCCCACTTGATGTTGTATTAAATTTATTATGCCATCCTTGATACTTGAATCACCTGATCCTTGTCACCATAGATATTAATGATAACTTTACTATCTATAAGTCATATTAAGTGACATGCTAGTCTTGTCAAGTCCAGGCGCTAGTTGCCACGATCATCAATCTTCAAAACATGAGAACTTGTTTTGGGACAGTCACGGGATGTACATGGCTGAATACTTTAAGACTACTTATTTTATGCTTCTCAAAACACGCTATACATGCAGGCGGATGGTAAGAGTGGTTGGTGCGGAAGTAGCACGAGAATATGTGGTTTGTGGACTGAACGCTGGACACATTAAGGACTTAATCATGTGATGACTTCTCCGTGTAAGCAGTACAACCACAAGTCCGCAAATTGCAACTTGGCTAAGTAAATCTATCGAACCCCGAACTCATCTCACCGGTAGGGAAAGGAGGATGCTACAAGGGCAAGAGAAGGCCTAAAGGGACACCAAGTGGAGGGTGACGTTTCCAGTGTGCTAGCGTTGTGGAGTGGAGTCAGAATGCGCTAGTTTAGTGGTTACATCTGTGCAAAGTGAGATGACAAAGGGGCTAGGTATTTTGAAAAGTCACTTTGTGAGGTCTACTCAACCACATGACTAAGGAATCATGTGGAGCAACGAGCGGATCGTCTCTTGTGGGTAAAGTGTACAATCTCTGCAGAGAATAAAACTATTCGAATAGTTTGTGCCCACAGTTAAGGGCGGACATGGGATTCTCCTTGTGTTAGTTCTATTTCAAAAACCTTTGTGGGTGGGACTGAAGCCTATCAGAGGGATGTACTCTGACTTTGAATTTTTATCTGGAGGGACGTACTCTAGCGTGATTGATAATATGAAAGTAGCATAATGACCAAAAGCTAGCATAGGTGGATGGAACCATGTAATCGGTGGATGGAACCGATACTGCTATATTTATTGCACAATTTCAAACTCTTTAAAGCATGTTTATAAAATGCCAAGTCATAGGAATTTTAATTATGATTATTGCAAATGTCGCACTAAGCAAATAAAAGAACCTCAAGCCTCATTTGTGACCTTGCATCTATTATTATTGCATCTGTGTGGTGGCTTCGAGTACCGTCGTACTCACTTTGTTGTAATTACCATCATTCATCGAGAAAGGAAATAAAGTTAAGCCTGCGATGCCTAAAAGGGTCGACAGAGTGGAAGACGATGAGGCCATGGACTAGGTCGTGAACCCCGGTTGGTGCTGTGGGCAAGTCCTGCGGCCCCACTTGTGTGAAGTTTCATTCTTTGCATTTTATCGTTTTAAACTTAACATTGCCCATGAGTAAGTATTCTTTGTATTATTTACGCTTCCGCATGATATGTTTTGATATCTGATAATGTATCTGTGAGCACTATCTACTGATCCAGGGAATAGTGCGGTGGAATCACAGAGGATCTGGGTTTGCTAACCCGAGGTCCGACATGTACACTTTACTTTTCTTTTATTCTTAGTTTCAAAGTTTAAAATTCAAATTTCATTTGAACCGTTTGACCAAAATTTTCACTGAAATACTGAAATTTCGGTCATTTCACCTCTTTCATTACGCTCCCAAATAAATTTCACAACGAAGTAATTTCCCCTCAGGACAACGACGATCTAACAGTGGATGCCTCATCAATGACCAGCCTGCTTAACCTTAGGACAACATCCCACAATGAGCGTCCCCAACAACGCAACTTCGCAGGGCCTTCTCCATGAGCACGCTGGTCGACAGAGGAAGACTCCGAGCAACAATGAACGATAAATAGCAATGGATTCGGAGAGAACGTAGGATGACGGGGAGGCTTTGGATCTAGCGGCGAGGAAGACTGCCGGGCGATGGCGGATCCAGAGAGGAAGAACAGGGAGGCTCCGGACCCGTTGGGATATGAGGCCAGCGGCGGTGAGCAACACCAACAGCCCAACGATGAGGGCTCAAAACCCATACCTTCTGCCCAGACAAGGGGGATTGGTGGTGGGGGATAGCTGGGTGAGGCCCAGGAGCTCACCACCTCCGTCGCCAGTGTGAGCTTCAGCAATGGCGGCAAGCCACCCGACATCAACAAAAGCAAATTTGAGGCAGAGGAAACCAAATCTGGGAGAAGAGGGAAGGGGGAGGAAGTGGAAGAGGGGGGCCTGCAGCAGGAGGCCCCGCCACCGCCTCACCGGTGGAAGTGAAATTCTGAGGTGGACTGAAAACCCACAGGCTTTTGTATTAGTTGTTGATGATTCTTACTTGTTTATATTTTGTTTTACCTTAAGCTTGACAATTAATTATTATTAATGTGTAGCAGCAAGTTACTGCTTTATGCAAAGTAAACCATATTAGCTTGTGGCTATTCAGTTCGAGAGGCTGCCTATAAACAAAGCTTGTAATATTACTATTTGGGATCAGTTACTATCAGTTATATATCGCGTTGGATCCTAACATTAGTACAGTAGTAGAGACTACCCTGCACAGCATAGTTACGCGGAATGTCGCTACGAAAGTGTGTGGACATCCATGGTGCAATGATCCGCTTGTCCATCCCTGAACCCTCCAGCCAGGCGCTGGGGCTGATTTCGCCCCTGTGCAGCAAGAATCATAGCCACTTTTAACCGTATTTAACGCGTTATTTATAAAAATAGCACCTACTCGGTCTCAATTACAAAAATGACATTGTCTACCATCTGGTCATCGGACGATATGTTCCTATGAGCGACATATGGCACCTGCCACCCCGTCATTGGGCGGTAGGTTCCCTAAGGTGACACATGGCGCACCTGCCATCTGGTGACCAGGCAGTAGGTTCTTCGGGCCGACACGTAGCACGCTAATGCGCACGGTGAGCCACTACGTGTCATTCTGAGGAACCTGTCGCCCGGTTACCAGGCCGTAGGTGCGCCACATGTCACCCCGAGGCACCTACCACTCTGTCACCGGACGGTAGGTATCACGTGTCGCTTCGAGGAACCTGCCGCCCAGGGATCGGATGGCAGGTAGTACTATTTTTACAATTGAGATCGAGAAAGTGCTATTTTTATAAATACGAATTCAAAACATGCCAAAAGTGCCAAAATTTCATTCAGCAATGGTGGGTGGCGCTGGTCAGTTGATCATTTCGATGCCATGCGGGTCCAGTCCATCAGTTATGATAACTAAAACTATAAATAGTAGCACTGACGTGTGGACCCCCCCTTCATTAAGGGTTAGTTTAAAATCGATATTTCAGCCGTACCTAACTACTCTTTTAATCGATTATTGTACAAATAATAATAACAATGACAATAGTGATGGTAGTATCCACAGTAGTAGTAATAGTAACAACATTAATATTAATAGTAATAATAGCAAATGATAAACCTTCATGCAGGCCCATATAGGGTAATTAGTACTGTGATTAATTAGTGGTTAATGGTGCAATAGTATTTCGATGTCACGTCCATGTAGGCCCATTAGTCAATCACTACTCCATTTGTTTTTTTATTTGACGTTTTTAACTTTTTACGCTCTTTAAGATGCAACTTTGACTGCTATTTTGTATAACTTTACACTAAGATATACTAATAAAATTATAATATTATGAAAGTGTTTTTAATGATAAATTTAATGATATAATTTTCGTATAATTAATCTAGATAATTTTAAATCTATTAGTGGTTAAATTTTAAAAAGTTTGACGGCACAGATTCTAGAAAGTCAGTTAAAAAAGAATGGAGGAAGTATTTTAAATCCTCAATTATATTTGATGAGACATTTGCACGTAAGCCCCACAAGGAGTTAATTAGTAGTTAGGCCTGTGATTAATTAGGGCACGTACAACGCGTTGCCAACAGCCGTCTGTATGGTATGTATTTTGCAGATCGGTCCTCCTTGTACAGCAGTGAATGAAGAGGGAGAAGCGAGTTGTCGCCTCGTGAGACGACGGTGCGGACACGTGCTCCTAGGACAAATTGCCGACACAGTCGGCGTTGTATGACGACCTGCTCCAGTCGTCGCCGTCGTCCGAGATCCATCGCGCGCGGGAGTAAATCCGAGGGTATGGCGCCAAATATTCGCTCGCGCTATTTCTCCTCTTCCCCTTCCACCGAAACACCACGAGCACCATGCCGCAGGAGCAGCACCAGGCGGCGGCGGCGGCGCAGGAGAGGAAGGCCGTGGCGTCGGCAGGAGCGAGCGGGCGGCAGCCGTGTCGAGGGGAAGGTCTGCCGCTTCATGGCGACACCGCCGAGCGGACTGGTGCAGGCCGCGCGCCCGCCGGCCGCGCCATCCTTCACCGGCGGGAGCAGCGTCTTCACCGGCGCCCCCACCTCCCTCGACTGCTTTCCACACCCGTACACCGGTAGCCCGATGAATCTATGGACACATCCTCAATCTACGGAACCTCCAACCTGGTATCACATTCGTTCCCCATTCGTTCCCCATTCTGGATTGGCCTTGATAATTTGGATCAGATGCATGGAGCCTTTGATGATTGGAATGCCCGAGTGAACAAATTTTTGCTAGATTTTGGCTACTGCTATCGATGTTTGTTATGTGCATTTTGGATGGAAGCATGGTTGGACTTTGATTACTTGAAATGTATGTTAGATGTTACACAATACATATGAAAAAACAATCTTGGACATGTTCCTGTTTGGAAACAATTGATTACTTGAAATGTATGTTAGATGTTACACAATACATATGAAAAAACAATCTTGGACATGTTCCTGTTTGGAAACTTGTTTGCATTGCTACTGGTTGTAATTACCTCTGCTCTGGTTGGGAACAATTGAAGTGGTTAAAAATAATAACACCGAAAGCAATTGGAAGATGCCAAAAGAACTAACACCGAAAGCAACGAAGCAAAGCTATATGTCAGTTTGTTTCCCTTCGATTGTGCTCTTAGATTTTCATGATCAAGTATAAGCCAATGAGTATATTAAGTATACTGTCAATCTTTCCAGTCCATTACTGTCAATCAATATTAGGTCAATAGGAGGAGATTCAATGTCTTGAGCTGATTTAATCTGGTATTTATCTACATTGTGCCGCTGTAGTACTTGATAACCCAGTTACATCAGACGTACTGGCACTTATTTGAATATAAAGATTGCTTGGTAGGAAAACAATTGTGAATAGCCTGACATTTTCTTGGCAAAATAGTTTACTTGATGGGTTGGTTTTCATGATTGTTTGCCAATGGCCAACGATGATAGTGGCAAGGTTCAGATCGATGCAAGGTCCATATTTGTAAGTTGGTACAAAAAAATCCATTTCATTACCTACAATGATATAGTTCAGATCTTACTTTCTGTCTGTTGTCTGCAAACTTGAACAGCAGACTGAAGTTTATATGTCAGGATTAGGGAAAAATGATATAGCCTCCTTGTTTTTTTCTCGACACTCCATTTCATTACCTACAATGATATAGCACAGTAGTATTCTATTTTTCCTAATTCCGTTGGGAAACTATAAAGATCTGCGAACAAAAGGACTTCAAAGTAAGCCTGTAACAATAAGATCACTATATGTCCAAGAATTAGTACAGATGACTGAAGGCTAAACAAAATATTCCTCACTGTTTTTGGGAAACCATACCTTTCATTGGTATTTTAGCCCCAATTTTAGTTGATACCTTTCAGTAGCTACATTTTCTCTTATTTCCTTCACATGGGGGAGCTTGAAGTCAGATGGGCTGTCCCATGGAGAACATGCGAAAGACTTACATGGCTAAGTTGAGCTTTGTTCCAGACAAAACTTATTTGTTGGCTATCATCTGCAATGGGCAATGGCATTCCAACATCTGATACAATGACTGACTAATCATGATATGTGATATGTGATTCTAATTTTGATATGTGATTCTAACTATTCATCTACTTTTACAGGGACAACAACCCACATCCCTCTGGTGGATTTTTGAGTTTTTTCAATAACCAGTCGCAAATGTCACAAAATTTCCATTTAGTCGGTGGTCCTTCTCATTGTGCACCTTTCAAGGCTCCAAGGCCTGTGGACATTGGAGGTTCTTCACCGCCACTCGTGGCGACGCCCACTCCGCAGCCAGACCAAGTTCCCATTGATGTGGACAGCGGGGATGAGGTCGGTAGGACTGAGAAGTGAATTCTATGGACACAAGAAGAAGATGTTAGGCTGGTGAGTCTCGGTACAACATGGTTCAATAAACTTGCATCTCATTTTCGATATGATAACATTTTTCTATACAATTGCACATGAGCTCTTGGTTGGAAAATTCAACGGACTCATTCTGGAGCCGATAGGAAGAACGATCGATCTTGGGTGATGTTGCTAAGACATACAACATGACAACTCCAGCACATAGGAGAAGGAATCCCAAGCAAGCTAAGGACCGGTGGCACAAGATTAATAAGTGGACTGACCTTTTCCAATGTGCTTGGGTGAAGGCTCGCAGAATATATACTAGTGGTTATTCAGATCAGCAGTGGATTGATATGGCCCACAGGTTCTATGTGGAAGACAACAAAGAGCTGAAGCTAGGACATTTTGTGTTAATGGATGTTTGGTATGTTTGCCAAGACCAGCCAAAGTGGGTAATATACAATGATGAGCTCAAGAAAGCACGTCAAAGGAAGGCGTCGGGACAGAAAGACGTAATGGAAGACATAGAGCCTAGAGATCCTGTTGAATGCCCACGACCAATGGGGCAAAAGAAAGCAAAGAAAGCTACATTTGAAGCTAAAAAGGAAGGCAAGTCGAAGGAAACTACGATAGATGTGGAGAATCTAGATAAATTCAGCAAAATTCAAACTTAAGCTCACACAAATCGCTTAAAGGTGCTGGAGGTACAACAAAAATTATCAACTGAGAAGCTTGAAGCATCAAGACTTGCCCATCTTGCAGCAATGGAGAATAAAGAAGCTAAGAAGCTGGAAATGGAAGCAAAGATGATGGAGACATACAACTGTCTCCTCTCACGAGACACAGGAGGGTTCTCTGCTGAAGAAAAAGATGAGCATGTTGCTGCACTGAAGTGTTTGAGGAAGCGGCTGTTTCCTAACTGAAATTTCATACAACAGCGCTTGATGCTTTTATTTAGTTGAGGTATGGTTTCTAACTGACGTATGAACATGCTGCTAGTGTTAATTTTTGTCAGATACAAGATAGCATTACTTTGTCAGATACAAGATTCCTAACTAAAGTATGAACATTTGAGTGATGTTTCCCTATGGTGGTTGGTTGATAGATAATACCCTGTTCAGTCCCAGCTTTGGGAGTCAACTATGAGATGTTTGAAATCAAGGCTGGATTCTGATGACTTAATTTAGTTTGATCATTGTCAAGTGTCAACTGCATACAACTTTACTTTTGCTCTGGAGTCTCAGAATTTCTTAATTTAGTTCCATTAGTTTGATCATTGTCTGTCAAGTGTCAACTGCATACAACTTTACTTTTGCTCTGTACAGCGTACCTCACTATTTTTTAGAATTTCTGAATTTAGTTCACATTAGTTTGATCATTGTCTGTCAACAGCATACAAACTTTTTTTTTGCTCTGTACATCATTTGATTAGTAACTTGGTAGATTTTAGCATTTGATGTCTTTGCTCTGTATATCTGCTTTACTCTGTTCCTTTTTCATCGGTAGTGATCAACCATGTCCCTGCTACCAATAAATGAATTGCAGATATGGTTGATATTTGTTGATATATTCAACAGATATATGTGTGATTTCAACAGATATTTGCTTTTTTTACGAGAACAGATCATTTATGCAAAGCATTCTAAGTTTGTTTGCTCATGTTTAACCACAAGGTTCTGAGGCCTGTCTCAAACAATGCTTCATCTCATCATGGCCAATCACCTGAAGACTCTTCAAGAATTAGGGATGACGAGACCAAAGAAACTGGAGTCACAAAATCCTTGAGTGAAAAGCTAGCATGTGAACATTTTATATATTAATATATCATTTATATTGATGGTTCTAAAAAATATTGTAATTATGTTCATCTTATTTATGCTTGATCTATTTTGTATCAAGAAGCAACACAATGGTATACAGGAATCATATTCATGCTTGATCATGGCTGTATGCATACATTAAACAGTTTGCAGACAGTCAAATAGACGACCCATTGTACAAGTTGTCTGTTCAGTTGTCTGTGTGTGAAGTGGAAAGAACTTGCAGACAAAGCAACCCGTCTGTGGGTTGTACATGCCCTTAGTACTTAATACAGGATTAGTAATAAACTGACCCGGGCCGTGGTAATTAGAAAAGTCTCATTTGAACCCTACTAGAAATTGAGTCTGTGACAGCCGGAACCAACCATTTAGAATGCGATGCATAAACCAGGTCCGTAGACCGGTAATTTCCTTATATAATCAATTAGCAAAGGAAATAAAATCCTAGCTTGTGCTACTTGTCATATACTTATAAAATAAAGCAAAAAATAAATAAATTTCCTTGGCCTACATGTAAGTCACTGAGGATCATTCTCCATTATAAAATAAATTAAAGTTAATGAACCCCACTCATCGGTCTAACCCATCCAAATAAATAACCCCAGAAGAATATTTCCGAGAATTTTTCTCCCTTGCTCACCCTATGATGTGGATATCCCGAGCATTAACACATTATCTACAACTACGTTTAATTCTACACTTGATTATACTATTGATAAAGTGAACCTGTTCTTAACTAGCTCTAGTTTGAATAAGAATGGATTGCTACTTAAAAATGATGATCATGATTGTAGGATCAATGATGACATCCAGCAGGAAGTGAGAGAGGAAGGGCACCAGAAAACATATGTGAAGGGCACACAATGTAAGGAGGCACTCATAATGTAAGGAGGCACTCATGCAATGAAGAGGATCACGCAACGCTGGTTGATGCATTAACGTAGGAGAGCGAATGGGCCAAGCGATCGTATGCATAGAAAAGGAGGAAGAAAAGACAAGGGAAAGAGGAAGGAAATAAGAGAATACTAAGTATCTAAAGCCCAAGTACTTTGGATAAGATTTTCAAGCCAAATTTAGATTGAGCTTAAGCCCATCCAACTTCAAATTCGGAATAGTCTAAAATAAATTCGGACTCAGTTCGGAATAACTAGGAGACCATAATAAAAACCCATAACTTTCACAAATAGAGTCCGATTTGAATGCTCTTATACTTTCGGAAAGCTTATTCCGATGCCCACGCAATGGATAAAGATCTAGCTTTAGAAACATCATGGATCAACTGGTGGCCAAAATTTATCTTTTGTTTTGTATTTGTATTCAAGCCCAAGTCTTGTTTGATGTCTTAGGAGTGCTATATAGCCAAGAGGTGTGCATCATGAACCAGATTGGATGTTAATATTTTAGATTAATCATATTCTTGATTCTAGGGTTTGAACAAATATTGCCCCCACTAGAATTAGGAGTTCTATCTGTTTTGTCGTTCCATTGTTCTTGTGATTTTCTTGTAAATTACAGGAGCACGTCTACTTATTTGCATGGTGAGTAGATAAGAATCAGAGCATGCTGTTAGGTGAATTCAATGTCACAGGTTTCGGTTAACCATACCATTATAGGCGACACCACCATTCGTCAGGTTTCACAGGTTCTTCAACATAGCCATACTAGTTATCCCTAAGTTATCAACAATCCTATGTCGTGAAAATCGGGCATCCCTATATCATCTTGGTATTAGAGCCAGGTTGACACGGTAGGATCATCTATCCTTTAGTTTTATTTGCATTTTTAATTCTATCATATAGTCTAAAACTAAAAATACCATAATTTCACCAAACCCTAGTTTATTAATCTATTATTTCTTGTGAGTTTAGTTAGGTTTTGATCCATTAGAATTTTTTGTTTAGCATATCTTGTTCCTCGTTTCTATCCTCAAACCAAAAATCCCAAAGTCAAATTCTGTTCTTGAATCAATTTTCATTGAATCTGAGTTCAATTGGTGCACTGTTCTGTAAATCAGTCTTTACTTTTGTGTTCAAAATCCAATTTTTGTGTTCTTTGATTCATTCGAAAGCTTAGAATGAAACCTAAGGCTTTCTATTTTGGTCAAGTCCAAATTCGGCTTCCTTCTTAGTGTTTTTACCTGACAAGTTTCAGCACCTGTAGATTCGAATTTTGAGTCCAATTCTAATTCGAAGTTCATCACGGATTCAAATCCGTGTGAAGTGTTGGATGGAAGTCACATGGAGGCTATAAATTCTAAGCCCCGCCATCTTTTGGAGTAGTTCTCTAGTAGTATTTGCTAGTTGTCTACACTCATCTTTGCTGAATTTTATTATGCATTGCTCTTAGTTCTATAGTAGTCTTTGGTAGTTGTCTACACTCATCTTTGCTAAAATTTATTGAGCATTGCTCTACACTTATATTCTTGTGTAGCGCAATTCTTTGAGAACCATATCTTTCTTTATGAAAACTTTGCTCCTATTGAGACTAGCTATTTGATATTGCTTTGGGCTACTCATATCTAGCTTCATGCAAATTTGGAAGCAATTTTGTTCGAGTCTGTGCTATTTTTGAGAGAAAATAAAAAGTGTGTGGCTGCATAAATAGAAAGAAGCAAAGAGTGCCAAATAAAATATAGAAAACAGAAGAGAAAAAGAAAAGAAAATGGCTGAAATTTGTGCTATATTACACTCTTTTGTCTGTAAATTTTAGAGTGCCATGGTGAGGTCTACAGCTCACCGAGGGAATCGCCGCGAAGGGCTCAACCACAGTAGAGCATGGTGGTGGCATGTGCACTGAAACGAAGGATGACAGCGCATTCTAGGTGAAACGGAGGAGGAGATGGAAGGGCAAGTGGTGAAATGGAGGTGGCGTGCCCAAGAGAAGAGAATGGCACACTCGAGTGGCCTTAAATAAAATTGAGGGTGTGGCTAGACTTGGAGATGCTCCCCGGGCAGCGACGAGAAGAAGTTCATGGCAGCTCTAGCGATGGGATGACTCGGGTAGGCTTGCGTGGAGTCCATGGTGATGTAGCAATGCACAGAGGCAAAGTGGAGGCCATGGCTTTGTTAGTGGAGCTGCTTGTCACGGTGTGTTGGACCGAAATGGCGACAGATGGAGTGTGAATGTCGTTTCTTAAAAATATTTCCCCCACAAGGTGTTCTCAACACATTTCACTCCGATAGCAATTAGATGCTATGAAAAGAAAGAAGGCAAGCTCTTTGGAGAACCAAATGAGAAGAAGAGAAAAAGAAGGCCTCACTGGAAACTTACTGAAAACTTACTCACTAAAACCTCAAACACCCAAGGCTCAAAACTGCAGAGGAAAAACAACTGAAATGAGGCCGGTCAAACCGCCCGTACACTGCTGGTCTGACCGCCGTGTATAGGCCGGCTCGACGGCCAGTCCGACTCGACCGCCGTGCCTTCTCCGGTCTGACCGCTTCTCAGGACAATAGACCTGACTGCAGGCTGAAAACTGCTGAAACCCAAAAATACTTCAGACTTTCAGAAAACCTAAGAAATCAAGGGATTGCTCCCAATCTTTTGGCCCAAAGCAGCACACAAGCACTCTAAATAACTAGGGAGGCTTGGGAAACAGAGTAAACCAACACAAGGCCAATAATTTCAGATTTGGGCAAAAACCTGAAAATCAACAGGGACTCCACCAAAAACCAAATTACTCCTCAACCTTTAATCGTTTGGCCATGAAACTTTGAGGGTAGCTAATGGATAGCCCCTGGACTCTAGATACCAAATTTCATGCCATCTCAAGAGAGGAAACAAATATTTCACCAAAACCCTAGAGGAGAAAAGATGAACAGAGGAGACCAAAAGGCAAAATCTGAAATCAAGAATGGGTTCTTGGGATTTTAACTGATCAAATGATCTTGAGGCATCATCCCAACATACAACAACCCATTTTGGCACTCTCCAGCAAGAAATGAGCCAAAACTCAAAAAGTCAAAAATCTCACATAGAAGGCATCGAAGGAAATAAGCAACAGAGAGCAAAAGACTCAAACAACACCATCTCATATTGATAAAGAGGAACGGAGATACATGATTGATACAAGAGGAATGATTACAAGCTCATCAATCCATCCTCTCCCACTCCCAACTCAAGAACACAAGCACTACATGTTTCTTGGAAGAACACACACAGGGAGGAGATGCTACGATGGAGACAAAGCCTCTGCCCACACCAACTCTCCAACCACTAAAGTCTAAAGCCAAAACAAACTTCACAAAGCCTCTTTTGACTCTAGCAAACCCTAACTCTCTCCCAAAGCCATGAGGGGGCATGCAGCCACTCCCTCCTATTTATAGCCCTTGGCTAACGGGTCTCCACCCCGTTACGCCCGCTAAATCCAACGGAACCCGCTCCCGCTTGTGCAGCCTTGCGAAATTACCATTTCGCCCTTCCTGCACCTTCCGGGAAGCTTCCACGTTCCTTGTCGTCCACGACTCGCAACCACATCGAATCTCCGCCGTCTTCGACACATCCGATCGTTCTGACCTCAACGCCACCTGCGCCTAGTCCGGTCACCTCGTGTCTCACCACGACTCCGCCTCGACGTCCTGCAGCCATCACAGATAAGAAACACATCAAATAGCACCGCTCGATACATGAAAGCATAAATACATTAATGAAACCACATTAAGCATGAAAATAGCCCAAACCTGACAAGTCATCATAATATGCATCCTAATCGCTGACCAGTTTGACCAAGTCCGACCGAGCCCGATTGCACCACGCAACGCGTCAAGGTCCGAACTAACCAAATCAAACTCGACTCTTCTAAACCGATGTCAATTACTCATCATATACATGGGGTCTCAACCACAAGGTCTCTCACGGTGTCCCTATCATGGTTGAATGTGCATTGTAGATGCAAACAAAGGTGGAAGAAAGGTCGTAGCGAGTGGGTCCTAGGCCCAAAGAACATAGAGAGAAGGGCGAGGCGAGAGAGAAGTCGGGTCAACCAAAGTGCATCTTCGCACAGAAGAAATGGGAAAAAGAAAGCGGCTTCGGCTAAGGATGGCTCACAGGCTAAACTAGGACAAAATAGTGCCGGGCTAGCTGAGGAGAGAGAATTCAGCCCATAGGTAGTTTTACATTTTTTTTAATTCACTTTCCAATTGATTTAATCACACAAATTGAATTTGAATTTCAAAAATTAGCAAACCAACTCCAAAAATTATGAAATTTTTGGAGAGGCACTTTAGAGTAATTGGAACCCAAATAAATTATTTTAGAATTTTTTTAATGTTTTAATTAATTTTATAAAATCATTTCCTACTACTAAAAATCAAAAAAACTTTTAATAAATGCTCATTTTTTTTTGAAAATTCACCAAAATGCACAACTAAAGATTTGACATGATTTAATTAGTTTTGAAAATTGTGGGATGTTACAGATCTACCCCCTTAGAAAGAATCTTGTCTCCAAGATTTGGACAACTCAGGAAAAATATACGGGAACTTGACTTTAAGGCGATCTTCACGCTCCCATGTTAAGTCATCTTTGGTGTGGTTGCTCCACTGCACCTTGCACATCTTGATTGTCTTACTCCTTGTTTGGCACTCAACTTCTTCTAAAATGCAAATTGGGTACTCTAGATAGGTAAGGTCTTGTTGTAATTCAATTTTTCTAATGACGTTTGCTCAGTCGAAACTCAAAGACATTTCTTGAACTGAGACACATGGAACACATCATGCATACCTGAAAGCTTGGATAGCAGCTTCAATTGGTGTGCCACTACTCCTCTTTTTGCCACTACTCGGTGTGGTCCAATATACTGTAGTGCTAACTTGCATTTGACTTGAAAGCGACAAACGCTCAGAGTGGGGTGACCTTAAGATACACAATCATTTGGTTCAAAGCTCAACTCGTGTAGTCGATGTTCAGCATAACTCTTTTGTCTTGATTGTGCTTTTTTCAAATAGCTTCTTATGAATTGAACTTGCTCTTCGACTTCTTTGGTTGATGCTGGTCCAAACACTCGTCTTTCCCCTATCTCGGACTAGTTGAGGGGTCCTAAACTTCCTTGCATACAAAGCTTCAAATGGGGACATTTGGAGACTTGATTGATAACCATTGATGTACGAAAACTCGGCGTACGGTAAGCACTTCTCCTAGTTTGATCCATAGGACAACACACATGCTCTAAGCATATCCTCTAATATTTGATTGGTCCTTTCAGTTTGTCCTCCCATTTGAGGGTGGTATGCTGTACTAAAACTCAACTGGGTGCCCAATACCTTGTGCAAACTGTTCCAAAATTGAGAGGTAAATTGGGTACCTCAATTCGAAATTATTTTCTTTGGCACAAGGCATAAGTACATATATAACTCAATTTGTCCATTGCGCCAAAACTTTTTATAATATAGATCATAGAAGTAGATACACGTTATGTATTTTATGAATACTAGTACAATAAGATATAAAAAGTCCATTATTAAAGGAAACAAATGCCATGTAATGTACATGGTACTCTGTAAAAAGGACATGTCAAGGGGAAATCACCTTGCCCAAGATGGAAGTCCATAGGGAGAAGTACATATACACATGCCTATTTACAAAACTGTATTTTGATAGTAGGAAAAGTAATTTCGCACTCAAAAGCTATTTTCCTCAAAAATTCATGTGAAATTCTATAGAATAATTTGAGAAAATTGTGTGTTGTCCCCAAGTATCTCCACACCCTTCATTTATAGTGCCAAATATTACAATTGGATCCTAACACGGACTCTATTAGATTACAGATCGGAACTCTTATTGATCCCTAATACACTTACTGGACCCTAATACTAACTCACCAACAAATTCCAATAGCACAAATGCCCTCTTAGCGTGGAAGCCCGAGAGATGACACGAACTCCTGCTCCAAGCTATAGCATTTTCGGCTGTCTCGAGACACTGAATTAGCAATTTCACCCAAGTTAATAGCGAATGACTCATGTCTAGCTTCAGCTCTTGTACATATCAAAGATTGCATCTCTTCAATATTTTCTGGAGCAACATGGCTTGAATTTGACCTTTTTGTTCGCAAGAACTGCAAAGTCATCTCAACATGCTTCATAGTTGGTCTCTCTTCTCCTCGGAGCCTCAAGCACATCTTCGCAAGAGAGGCAACACTGTTAATCTCTTCATCAGTTGCTTCCTCACGAACTTGAGTAGAAACTATCTCTTTGATTGGCCTCACCTTCAGCTCCCAAAGAAAGTAATTGGACAAGTTCTGCTTTGAGCCTGATACGCTTGTAAAAATAGGCTCCCTTCTTAGAAGTAACTCTACAAGTACCACACCAAAGCTATATACATCGCTCTTCTCATTTAGCTGTCCAGTATGGTAATACTCTGGATCCAAGTACCCAAATGTGCCCCGCACATTTGTTACAACATGAGTTTGATCAATAGGAACCAATCTTGAAGCGCCAAAGTCTGATACTTTAGCAGTGTAATTTGCATCTAGGAGTATATTAGAGGACTTCACATCACGATGGAAGACTGATACTGAAGCTGCTGAGTGGAGATAATATAGAGCTCCTACAGATTCTGCAGCAATTCTTAGATAGTCGTCCCATGACAACGAGAAACCACTGCTTAAACTAGAATGAAGAATTCCAAATAATGAACCATTTGAAATGAAATCATACACCAATAGTGGGACCTCAGTTTTGAGACAACATCCAAAAAGTTTAACTATATTTCGGTGATTTATTTGAGAGAGAATTGCCACCTTATTAATGAATTGATTGATTTCACCTTCCGCAGTGTCCTTAGACCTTTTTATCGCCGCCACACGTTGGTCGGATAAGATGCCTTTATACACCATGCCATGCCCTCCATGACCCAGGATACGTGTGGGATCAAAATTATTTGTTGCCTTTTCTAGCTCATCCAAAGAGAAAATCTTTGTCTTGTGACTTGCATTTTCATCAGATGATATTAGTTGTTCTAGAAGAAGGCCTTGGTTCTTCCGAAAATGCTTCCTACGTAGTTGCTTTTGGATGTCTCTTTTCCATCTACGGATGAGATACATTGCACTTAAGCTGAATAGTAGAACACCGAAACCAACACTAATCCCAATAGCAATACCTGCAATAATTATACTCCTTAGTCTTGTCCTGCTCATGACTTCATGTTCAATATGAAATTAATTGGTGTATAGAACTCACCTAATAGAAGATTTTGCTTTTTTGTCAAGGTGCACTACATTGTTATATTGTCATATTGTGTTTTGTAAGGACAATTAGTGCAATAGTATTGTCCTATAGTATTATGGCATACTCCTTTGCAGATGCCGGTGTGTTGCACTCGTCAATATCTGCAGCCACATCTTAGTAAGATGAGACAGTTTACACAGCATGATCCGAGAGTAGAGATCATGACTGCTTTGGAGATATAGAAATTTCTATATTAACTTAAAGAAAACTACGTATTCCCATGTTAATTGGAGGATAGAAAGAAAATCGTATTTCATAATCCATGTGAACTTCCATGATTCCTAAGATGGTCCAAAAAGCTTGGCAGCAAGTGTATTTGTTTGATTGTTTCTGGAAAAATAGATGAAAACATCGAGATTCTGCTTTTAGAGGGAAAGAGAATCATATAGGCAGATAAATACATAAAGCCAACAACATGGAAATGCTATTCACTACAATTTGTCAAGATATAGAGGGATTACGGGCTAAGTTTAGATAATGTTTTTTCAATGGGGCGGATAAGAATCAGAACTCCCCCATGCATGGGGATTTTTTTTTCTTTGCAAAGACCATGCATGCGAGAGTCAAACTGCTGAACATTGAAAACATTACCGTTTCTAGAAGAACATGTTAACGTATGAACTCTTGAGAAAATTTGTTACTTTAAAGCATAGATTTCCCAAGATGGGAGATCTCTAGACCTCTATTTTTTAAAAACTTAAAACTCAATTGGCCTCGCTCAATCGCTCCGTGCTATTTAGGAGTAGTTGTGAGTATTATTTCAAATGCAATCAATATGTTAAACCAAAATGATCATTATAACCTTAATCCGGCATAAGTAAGAGAAATTCATGATTCCTTTCCTGTACTATCATTAAAGTCCAATATCAATGTTTTTTGTAGGACCGAAATGGCGACAGAGGGGGGTGAATGTCGCTCACTTCAAAATCGCTTCCGAGAAATCGAACACTGATTTTTCAAAAATATGCAAAACAAAGCAACTCACAGAAAATTAAAATTAATTTTGTTGAAATCTGGAACGCATGCGATACCCAAAAATTCAGCATAAATCAGAGAGTAATCAGTAAAAATTTCAGCTGAAAATAATGCCGTTTGATCTGCATGCAAAATGGTCAAAGATCAGCAAAAGAAATAAAAAGAAAAGGCACTAAATGGAGTTCACTGCATGCAGCCGAGAGAGAGACAAATGCAAACCAAAGGAAACCTGCTGGACTGCAGTAATTAATTATCAAGGAAAAGAACAAGTACTACTTGGGCTTGCAAATTCCTGCTTGGCCGAATACATTATATGGAGAAGTTGAGCTGGCTGCAGGAAGCAATGAAGAGAAATGTAGGAGCAGTAGTATAGATTTTTAGAGCTGGCCGAAACACACAGGAAGGCAAGAAAGCCAACCGAAAATACTCCAAACCTTCAAATAACTTGAGAAACTAAAGGATTGCTCTCAAGCTTTTGGACCCAGAGCATCATAACACTAAACCAAATAACATGAGAAGCCTGGAAACCAAAAGAATCCACCTTAGAAATTAGAATTTCAGATTTGAGGCCAAGATATGAAAATTACAGAGTGCAGCCATGAAAACTTCAATTCCCTTTAAACCTTTGATCCTTTGGAGCTGAAACTTTGCAGAAATATTGACAATAGTCAAGAGCCTCTACAAGCCAAATTTCAAGTGATCTCACGAAGGGAATCACAGTCTACTCCAAAACCCTAGAAACTTGCCAAACTTCAGAGGAGAAGCAAAAAATCCAAATTTCTCACAAGTCCTTGATCCTCTGGCCATGAAACTTTGAGGAAGACTAATTGATAGTCCAAGGGTTCTAGAAACCCGATTTCAAGCCATCTCAAAGAGGGAAACGGGATTTGCACTTAACCCTTAGAAATGGTTGCAAAGTTCAGAGAGCAGCACACAAATCTCAATTTCCACTCAATCTTTGAATCTTTGGTCATGGGCTTTTGAGAAAAGGTTAGTATTAACCTTTGGACAACATGTGCCGAATTTCAAGTCATCTTGAGAAGAGAAACAAGAAGGATACTGAAACCCTAGAAGGCCAAAAACATGAACAGAGGAGGAGAAGAAGCCAAAACTGAAATTAAACTTGGTTTGCTCTGAAGATTAACTAGCCAAATGGCTTTTGAGCATCTCCCATGTCATAGCAACCCATTTTGAGCCTTTCCAACAAGAACCAACTCAAAACTCAGAAAAACAAGAAATCACTCAAAAGAAAGAACGAAGAACAGAGAGCACGAACAGGAGGCATAAACTTCAGATTTTTCATTCCTGGAAAACAAGAGATACAAAGAACTACGTCCCCATACGCCTGGACATTAGAACAAGAAGTTTGATTACAAGTCTCTCAATCCCTCATCTCCTTCTCCCAACTCAAGACTACAAGCCCTACATACTATCCTGGAGGGAAGACTCAAGAATGCATCGATGGGGCACAGAACCTCTTCCCTCTCCCTGCTCTTAACCACTAAAGAGCCCTACCAACTAAAGAGCAAAAGAGAAAACCAACCTCTAAAGCCTCTTTTGACTAGAGCTAACCCTAATTCCCTCCAAAATCCATACATGGGCATGCAGCCCCTCACAAGTATTTATAGCCTACGGCTAACGGGGTCTCCGCCCTGTTACGCCCGCTAAATCCAACGGAGCCCGCTCCCGCTTGTGCAGCCTTGCGAAATTCCCGATTCGCCCCTCCTGCACCTTCCGGGAAGCTTCCACGCTCCTTGCCTCGCACGCCTCGCAATCACCTCGAGTCCACGTCGTCTTCGACACATCCCGACCGTTCTGAACTCAGCGCCACCTGCGCCTAGTCCGGTCCACCGTGTCTCGCCACGACTCCGCCTCGATGTCCTGCAACCACACAGACAAGAAACACATCACATAGCACCGCTCGATACATGAAAGCGTAAATAACATCATACTCACCAAATATGAAGTCCAAACCTGTCGAAGCACATAATAGGTATCCTAATCCCATACGACAAAGTCTGACCAAGACAGACCGAGCCCGTTGCACCATGCAACGTCAAGGTCCAAACCACTCAAACCAAACGCGACTTACCTAAAACGATGTCAATTACTCATCATAAACACGGGATGACCTCCACATGGTCTCTCATTTTTAGAACCATATCCATTATTAGTGGTAAACATATAAATGTATATACAACATGTGTGTGAGAGAGAACCTTCGCAGCCATTTCGGACATATGGATTTCCGTCAAAGCCAGGCATACATTTGCATCGATAACCAATGTAACCATCTGTTGAGTTGACTCCCAAGCATGTGCTATTGATGCTGACACATGCATATCCAGAGGTGTTCTGATGTGCCTCAAGGCAAGTTAGATTGGCAACGGCCCATTGTACAGATGCCGATTCCCCAGAACCCATATATAGTTGAGGTTCCTTCGGTACATACAACCTAGACCTACCCTAATTGTAATATGAGGCGTCTTCACAGACCATGAGCCCGTCGCTGACATTTATGTATGTCACAAGACATCCATCGTTTAGTTTGAGGCTAGTTGGATGTCGATATGTTCGAGCAATAAAGCTGAAATAGCTTCCTTGCAGAACAGCCCTCTTCTAGGCCGAATGGAAATGGAACACTGATGTTTCCACACTGTCGAGAACAGTTTACCTTCTGCTGGACCGGATTATATCCTATCCTCAAAATGAAAATCAAGAGGCTGATATGGAAGCCATCATTGCTGATCCTGTACAAGAAGGGCAAACACCAAAAACTCATATTGAAGTTGTTTCTCAAGTTTTGCCAAAATCAAAGTTTCTTCAAAATGTTGGCCTTGAGTCAGCCACCTCTAAGAGAAGTGGCAAAGCTGTTGTTGCTGCACGTGTTGAAGAACTTGAAGCTGAACTTGAGGCAGAGAAGCAATGTGCAGCAGATCTTAGAGACACACTTGATGGTCAGCAGGATGAGTTGGATTCCTTGAAGAAGAAGGTAGACGAATCAGAAGCAGCAAGAAAGCAACAATTGGAAGAGATTGAAAATTTGAAGAAGTCATCAGAGGAGACCAATGCCCTTATTCGTCGTTTGATTAGCCTCAATACTACATCTTTTGGTCAGCCCTAGTAAGGTTTGTTAGACCTCTTCATGTTGCTTTTTCAATTCATGATGAGATGGTTGTAGTCTGTTGGTTAATGTGATTTGGACTTGTGACTTTGTTTTGGTTGGTGGCTGTGAATTATTTGGGCATGTGACTTAGTTTTGGAAAGTGACTTATGGCTGGACAGTGATGTAATGAACCTTGTGGCTGAACTTGGTCAGTGATGTGCTGAAATTTTATTTTGCTATCTAGGCTATGGTCAATGTACCGATGTAATGGAACCTGTGATGTAAATAATGATTATTTTGCTGGATTTGGTCAGTGAACATGTGACTGACTGTATTCGAACATGTGGTTGGATTTGGATGTTAATTGGGCTATAAATATTGTGTTGCATTAGATGTGATGGTAACTGGGCTATATAACCTTTATGTTATATGCGCTGTTACTAGCCATAATGCTTAGGCCTATATGGGCTTTTGAAATGGACTTGGCCCACCTATTATTTCATATTAATGCAAATGGATATAATGCAATTGGGCTGAATATTGCTACGCATTAGATGGGCCAGGCCAAAATGTAATAAGGCTTGTAATTGGGCTTAGCGTACATGGCCCTTGACAGGCCACAAGACAATTTATGACGAATAAAATTGTCACAATAAACCCGCCATGTCAGCTCCACGTCACACTGTGATAAAATTTATGACGTTTCGTGTCCTACGTGGAAATTGTACAGTCATCGAAGCTTAGTGATTTGTGACGTTTCTTGGACTCGTTAATGACGAAAATGAACGTCATAAACTCAATGACGAAAATGAGCGTCATAGAAGGAGCGTCATTAGATCAATGACGAAAAAATACATTTTCGTCATAAAACATGATTAGAGACGCATGATAGGTGACGAATAAATTTTCGTCACGTGAACGTCACAGATGTTGAAACATGACATAATTTCTAGTTTTCATGACGTAAATGAAACGTCACCTATCATAAGATTTCTTGTAGTGTTTTCATGCGTCAAAACAGCCGAGAGTAAAGCCGGATCATGAATTTTGTTATTTTGGGGTTGTCAAACGTGGAGCAACTGTTATGTTACTTGAGTATGATCATGAATTTTGTTATTTTGGGGTAATGTTATCTTCATTGTAAAATAGGTAAAGCCGGATCGAGATGAGCAGGGTAAACTACCTCTATCACGCGAGCAGCCATCGGGTATGTATGAATTGCCTTCATACCCAGCATCACATAAGCAAATGTAACCATGATCAAGTGTCTTGCCACTCAAGCATTTGCTGTGGCTGCTGACACAAGCATAGTTGGTCCGATTAGCCAAGGTGGCAGTAGTTATATTGATGCTGTCCCACAGGAGTCTTTGGTGCCCTTCAACTCGGAGCCTGGGGTCCCTTCGGAGGACAAACTGGAGCTGCAAGGTGCGAAACGGTTGCATCGAGATAGAGCAACATCCAGTACCATTGCAGTCCTGCCTAGCAACAGTCTCCGTGATTTCCTTGTTAGGGCAGGTAACTGTACAAAGCGGCACAGTCGCATTTGTGGCTGCTTGATCGAGCACCTGGTATACGTCAATGTCACAGCCGGTGATGTTTATATTGGCGTACGAAATGGTGAAAGATCTCCCAGGTGCATTCCATGACATGTTGTAAACGTTGACTCCAGATCTCATGGGGATATACTGTGAATATGAAACGCCGAAACCTGTTATGAGAAAAGCACACGAAGTTATAGTGAGTATGATTGCAGAGATAATTAAAAGACATAAATATAGTAATCTCAAATCTAATTAAACAAAGGAGAGAACTATTTATTGCTTTCCATAATTTAAATTTTCAAAACAATGCTTTCAGAATTTTATATAGATCCATAATTGAAATTTCAACAAATTGTACTATTCAAATATATACATACATAAATTCGAATTTAATAGTCAATAGATTGTTCCATTCAGAGAGCGTGCACAATTGTGGAAACTTTTTTAGTTAGATCAGGATAACCTTATAACACCATTATATTCCTAATCAAACCATCTCACCACCCCTTAAAAACCACAAAATGATTTAGAAATGGATATAACACTACTACAGAAAGCCTAATACTAGACGTCAAATCACAGACGATTTTGTGAAACCGTCTGTGATGTACACTATTACAGACGGTTTTAATTTGGAGGCCGTCTGTGGTATTTGTGGCGGGAAAAGGGTATCACGCATTCTTACCGCTGAACGTCAGGATATGGAATATCACGACGGTTTTATAACATAAACCGCTCGTGATATTCCGATATCACATATGGTTTTATAATAAAAATCGTCGTGATACGTTTCCGCCTTGCAATCCCTCAAAATTTCGTATTTTCCGCTTAAGTCCGAGTATGATTCAGTTTTGAGACACCTTGATAAAACGGGCATAACTTTTGCAAACGATGTCATTTCGACGTTCTTGTACTCGTTGGAAAGCTAACGACAAGCCCGATCCAAAAAAAATTGTAGATCTAAACCTGCATCGCAAGTTTTTGGTTTCGGTTTTTGCCCTTTTTCTTAGTCTTCCTTTCGGAATTTGGATTTTGCTTCAACTGAAAAGTTGTAGATCTCATCGAAACCTTTCAAATGAGTATATATAAGCCATATAAAACTTTGCTATTTTATCTTTTCAGACTAGTTGTTTATATTGCATCGGTATATAAAATTTTGTGCTCTAATTCATGACGATTCTGTATATAAAACCGTCATGATATTCATTCATCACTGCAGTTCTATATATAGAACCGCTCGTGATAATCTGACCATTGGGCCCGTCGATCCTCCTCAACCCAATCATAGCCAATAGAAATCCACCAATCCTCGCCCCATGAATCGTAGCTCGCCTCCCGTTCCGCGCCAAAAATTTCGAACTCCCGCCTCTCCCTCCCTCTCCCTCCCCTATAAATATAACCAAAACCCAGCCTCCTTGCTGGTCTCCTCTTCCTTGCTGTCCTCCTCCTTGCTGTCCTCCTCCTTGCAGACGACGCACAAGTCTACGGGAGGCAAGACACTGGAGAAGCAACTAGCTCGTGCCAACCGTGTAGACGCTCAATCAACGCCGACGATGGTGGGCGTCAAAGACATCCAGCTCGTGCGTTGCATCAGAGGCGAGAAGGCATAGAGGATCTTTGCTTTTTCTCTGTTCTTGTTGTGTAACCTGCTCGTTGTTTTGGGATATTGTAATGGTAGGCTCCAATCTTAATAAAAATGGATGTTTTATGTTTGTGAAATGAATTGAGATATGAATTGGATGTATACATGTACATGTTGATCTGTTTGTTTCAGAGGGCATGGCTAGCATTTCCTAAGGCTAGCCAATAAATAGAAATAGGTTTAGGAGTAGAAGGAATATCACAGACGGTTTTAACTAAAACCGCTCGTGATAGTTATAATCACAGACCACGCACCGTTTTAGTTAAAAACCGTCGTGATTTATAAATATCACGAGCGGTTTTAGTTAAGAACCGTATGTGATATTTACATATCATGACGGTTCTAAACTAGAACCAAATCTGTAATAACTATATATCACATTATAACTATCACGAGCGGTTTTAGTTAAAAACCGCTCGTGATATTTGCACCATAGACGGTTCGAAAGCCATCGTGATGACCTCGTATTATCGACCCATAAATTCAGATAGTTCACAAAACCGCTCGTGATGACGTTTTGAACCGTCTGTGATGACCTTTTCTATAGTAGTGTAAGCGGATAAGATAATATCTTAAATACAAAAATTGTGTCCCTATGCATAGATTAGAAACCTTTTTTTCTTTCTGAGTTATAATGGATCAGACTAAAAGACAGACTCCACATTAAGCATAATCTTAGAAAATTAATTTGTATATGAGTATACACTCGAAACTAAAATTTCCAAAAGTATACAATTTAGGAATTGAAAAATCAGAGAAATTGCAGTGTCCAAAAAAATCAATATTGAAAGTTCCTAAGAAAATTATGTTGTTTAAAAAAAAATACAAATTTGCAATTACTAATCCAAAAAACTTTTTTATTTCCAGAAATACATAGAATGAGGAATTAAAATTTTAAACAAGTTGTTGATTCCAAATATAGTTAGAACTTTTAATTTAATATTTTCAAGTCTCAATTAAAACTTACAATTCTAATCTAAATGTAATTTATTATCCAAATTTATATAAATTCTAAATTAAAATAATAGATTTGTGCACAATTCCCTATTCTTTACAATTCTACATACAATCCTAACCAGTATCAAAATCATATCTGTGAATGTTTCCACTCCCTAGTCCTACTAGGATTTTGTATTGCTCTATGAATGGTATTTTTTTCATTCATGCTGCTTATGGTTTATCTTATTTCAAATCTAACTTGGATAAAGATTCGTGCTGTTGGTAGTTTTTATCCTAATCAGGCTTAGGTTCACAGTACTAAAAAATTTCAATTCTGGTCCTTTTCTAGATAAGAATAAAATTTTCAATGATATTTCTATCTAGCGCTTTATGGCTATGGGCCTAGTTGAAATGAAGGATTTTGATGGAAATTTTGGAGGAATTGTCCCATTTCCTTTAAACATATTGCATTCCAACAGTGCCCTAAAATGTTTTATTTGTTAAGTTAAAATAGAGGCAGTGAATCATACAGGTTAATGACTGGCGCATTTTAATTCAAGCCTTCTTATTTGGTTCCCGAGTGGATGTTTTAGAAGAGCCAATACACAATTTCAACCTATATTTATAACATTTTTTGCCTACCAATATAGTCAACATTTCAAAATATCCTCAATAACTGGAGGATGATTTTCCAAAAACAAAAAGAAATTATATGCAAGAGGATCGATTGCAACAGTGTTCACCCGTATAAAATATTTGAGGATTATATGAAGTTGTCATGGTCATTCCATATTTCCATGTGTACTTTCCCATGCTAAAAACTAAACTAACATCTATCGAGGAGTAATTTAACTTGGGACAAACTAGAATGGAACTTGTATCGGTGGGACAAGACTACAAGAGGTATGGTGATGAAACCCAAAGAGACTTAGTTGTATTCCCTACCGTAATCTATGACATCAATGCCATGTTGGACTTCCGTGACTCTGTCCCTGAAAAAGAGCCTGGGAGTTGCATGGTGTCGTTGCAGATGAGCTCAAAGTCGGGCTGCCGGAAGCAACGGGATGAGCCGATGCCAAAGGGATAGTCGAAGGTCAGATCACCGCAGCTCTTTTGACATCCTGTGAGCGTTCAGATGCCACGCTCATATTGCCGTTGGAAACTTGCACTGATAGAGTCGCAGTAAATGGGACTAGGAGCAGAGGAAGTACTGCGTCGAAGAGGCTCATCTCCACCTTTCACAAGTGTATAATATATACTTCGAAGTTGTAGACCTTGTGTTAGAGTGTTTGGGAGAGCGTAGCACAGGTGTAGATGGTGTAGTTCCTTGAAATGGTGGTGAAGATCTTGCTGCTTTATAGTAGTCTCGAGTCTGGAAAGATGTCACGTTGAAAGGACCAGGCAATTGCACAGGTGTAGATGGTGTAGTTCCTTGAAATGGTGGTGAAGATCTTGCTGCTTTTATAGTAGTCTCGAGTCTGGAAGGATGTCACGTTGAAAGGACCAGGCAATTGCACAGGTGCAGATGGTGTAGTTCCTTGAAATGGTGGTGACGATCTTGCTGCTTTATAGTAGTCTCTGGAGATGTCATGTTGGCAACACTGATTGCCAAATGGCAACGGCACAAGAAATGATCTCTGTTCGAAAGGAAAGGGGGGACGGGGCTTGTCCATTTGTCTAAACCCTCGATGGCCATGACTTGTTCTTAACCAATAATCAGATTCAACAAGTAGGATTAATTTGTTTGATAACAGGGCTCAACAGCAAACCAAGTTTCCAAATGGATTGCGATGATCAAGTTTGTTAGTAATAATTTCTTGGGAAATTGCCAAAAAAAAATCATAGAAGTCTAAGCAGTTTGATGAACGCCTTCCTCCCGCCCCTACAAGTACTTTTGTATTTATCTTCTTTGCAAGCTCCCTCATTAACGCTTTTATGAAATTAGTACGTCCTAACTGTGCATATCATTCATTCATTTGCCGTTAATTTTGGATAGAAAGATAACGTCAATGCTGTATTTCGTAATGGAAGAAACTTATATTTAAGTAAATTCTACAAAATAAATTGTTGGGTATAGTTTATCAAATTTACCCTGATTTGTGTGCGGGTGCTGGTTACATATTGAGAAGTAGGGGAACTAGCTGTGATACATGCACAACATTTATAACGCTTGGAATTTTGACATTGTATACTAGGTAGCAAGATGCCATGGTAATTCGATGTTTCCTCTAAACTTTGTTCTTCCACAACGTTGTTACTCTTTTTTATATATTTTTATCATCTCATTGTTACTGTTATCTTTCAAATTTGTACTCGTTTTCTCTTCAGGAAACTAATAATAATAAAGTACTCATTTCACTGTAGACTAGTACTCTTTCACGAAAGATCCACTTAACAGGCCAAGTTACTTTTCGCTTTTACTTTCTCTCATAATTACTATTTATTAAATTAATAAACTGTATGCAAAAACCATAAGGTACATCTCAAAATAACATACCCTTTAATCTGCGCCAAGGTATCGTCAGGCATTTTCGGTGCTACTTGCTACGAGTTTCCACGGCCAGCAACATATTACTTCAATTACCGTCCATCATTTCTAATTTTTCACAATCGCGGCTCCATTGGAACCGGAGACTCCTATAGCTGATTAATAACAGAAAGCATGTGAGTAATATTTTCCAAAAAATAGTACATAAGTACATATATAACTCAATTTGTCCATTACGCCAAAACTTTTTGTAATACAGATAATAGAAGCAGATACACGTTACGGATTTTATGAATACTAGTACAATAAGATCTACAAAAGTGCATTATTAAAGGAAACAAGTATTATGTAGTGTACATGGTACTCTGTAAAAAGAACACGTCAGGGGGAAATGTAACAGCCCAGCTGTTTATTTCTACATTTTTAGAGAAAAAATTAATTTAATTTAAAATAAAAATCAAGTGTTCTTTCGTTGCTTGAATTTTGGATATTTTATTTGTCTATTTTTAGCATTCAAAAAGGCTTTTGTTAAAAGTAATTTAATTTAATTTAATATATATATATTATTAAATAAAGGGTATTTTGAATTTCTATAAAAATACTATTTAAAATTGATTATTTTGAAGCATTTGACTTTTATCTGGATTTTATGTGCTTTTCTAGATTTTAAAATCAATTTCTCTCTCTCACTCATGACATATGGGGCTCGCATGTCACCCTTCTTCTACCTCTCCGTCTTCCTCCTCCAGCTGACGCCATTAACGCCCCCGCCCGAGCTCATAAATGCCATCGTTACCTCTCGCCTGGCCAGGGAAATGACACCATTAAGTGCCCTATTCACTCCCGCCTTCACTTCACCTGTTTCCCCTCCATCTTAAAGCCCATTCCGCCGTTATGCGCCGGTTCTAATCGCCTTAACTCCGGCGAGGTCGTGCTCGGCCGTTACTCCTCCCCGCGCCTATTTAAACCATTCCCTGAGCCCGTCCTCCCCTCCTTTTGCCTCCCTCGTGCGCCGAAGCTCCTTTTCCCCTCTCTCCCGCTCCCGAGTCGTCCCCGTGCCGTGTTCCCCATTCGTCGCCTGAGCAAGCTCCGGCAAGAAATTGCTGCCGCCCTGGTTACTTCCGCGCCTCACCGACGTCACCTTTGTCTTCCTCGTGCCCCGGCGACCGACCTTCGCCCCTCCGCTGAGCGAAGCCGCCACCGGAGACCCCTCGCCACCGACACCCGTGCGCCGCCGCCTTGTCTCGTCGTTGGCCAGTTCCTGAGCCCCTTAGGCACCGCGCCAAGGTGAGCTTGTGTAACATCCTGAAAAATTCAAATTTGAAAATATAAAGTTCTTAAATTATTTTGCAATATGTTCTGTTGAAACTTGGATTTTATGGCGATTTTCTGAATTTTCGTGGAGGATCCAAAAATTTAAGAAAGCTTCAAAAAAATAAAACTAATATTAATAATGCCATAAAAGGAAATATGCAAATAATGGAAACCCAAAAATGCTAAATTCAAATCTAAAAGGGAGGGAGAAACTTGAACTAAAATATAAAATTTCATTTTGAAAATAATAGTATAAAAGGGCAACAAAAATAAATACATAAATTATATGCAAATATGTGTACAAAAAGGCCTAGACAGTTGAACAAAGATATAGAAATGAAAATACACAAAAGTAGAGATAAAGGGAAAATAAATGAATATATATATACAAACACAAATACAAAATATACCTAAAACATAAAGGAATGAATAAATAAAAAAAGACAAAGGGAAGAGAGAGGTCAAGCCGGCCGAAACAGCCCGGCCCAACCCCCCACCTCCCGCTCCTTTTCCCCGCACGGCCCAGCTCGCCCCAGCATTTCACTGTGCCGCGGGCCCCGCTCCCACTCCCGCCTCCTCTCTCTGGCCTCGCGGGCCCGCGCCCCCACCCACGCCTCTCCTCCCTCTGCCGTGTGGCCGCGCTGGCTCTCTCCCCCTTCCCGCCTTCACCCGCTGACAGCCGGCCCCACCCCGTCCGCTCCTTCTTTCTTTCTCCTTTCTTTTTCCCTACCGAGCGCCTGTGCCTTCGTCCTTCTCCTTCTCTTTTCTCTCACCGCGCGTGCTCCGCTTCCTTCTTTTTCTCTGACGTCGCAGCACGCGTGCTTGCCTTGTCTCTTCGCCGCTCCTCTACCCTTTGTGCAGCGCCACTCACCTCCACCCTATGCGCCGCGCCGACCCGTCCCCATAACCTCAGCCCGACCAACCCCCTACGCGCCCCGAGCCCCGCGCCGGGTCTTTGCCCAACGGTTCTCCACCCCGCTGTAGGATCAAGGATGTTGGAAATATGCCCTAGAGGCAATCATAGAGATGATGATATTTCGTTGTATCCATGATTTAATAAATGTTCCTTGAATATTGCCTTTGTATTGATTAACAAGTATGTGACTTGTTTGTGAAACTCTTTACTTGTATGGTTATTCTAAAGTTGTCCCTAGTCGAAGTTCATGTGTGGACACACGTGAATAATGGATTAGCACATGTATCGGTTGATGACCATGTTTCACAGGTCATAGACATGGAGATGTTAAACCAATAATGTGGACACATGTTTAGAACATGGGGTTGGACCGACCCAACATGAGACATAACAATTATACTTATGGTTCTCTCTCTACACAATGTGTACGCCTTGTCCTTAGACCTGAGATTGTCGCATGTACTTGAGATGTGAATCGACCTACTTAGGGGCTATCAAACGCTACTCCGTAACTGGGTAGTTATAAAGGTAGCTTTCGGGTTTTGTCATGAAGCATGCTGCGAGGCATGGTCAGTCGAGATGGGATTTGCCCCTCTCTACCTGAGAGAGATATCTCTGGGCCCCTCGAGTGATCGGATCCAGAAATGCATGGCCATGCTACTTAAGGTTAAGAGTTAACCTAGTAAGGGATTCCGGATCACAGGATCGAGAAAGAGTGGTCAGCTTGAAGCTCGACCAAATATCGTGAGGCAAAGGGATTGGCATGTACATAAAGTTGTGATGGTTCGTCCGATATGATCTTTGTGTATGTTTAGGAGTTGGCACGTCTTGCTAGAGGCCGCTACCAACTATTGACCGAGTAGGTATACTTGCGTCATGTCTAAACATATGTGAACCTATAGGGTCACACACTTAAGGGCTGAAGCCTAATTCGGATTGGATCCGGGTTAGACTGGGTATTGAGTCCTAATGGGCCTCCATTCGTACAAGCCCATTGTAAGGACATCTATAAAAGGAGGGCAAGGGCGCACAGGGTTGAAGGTGAATTCCGTAACCTCCTCAAACCCTGGCCGCCATCCCTCCCACGCCCTGGTCGCTCGCGCGGATCTAGTAATCCGGCGTGCGTCGCTTCCTCCCGTACGTGTGGATACTTATGGCGGCGCTGCATCTGTAGCGTTTGGACGAACCGCAAGAAAAGAGTTGTACGTGGGACGCCGCGACGTGGACGAGGAAGTAGTACGACTACTCTGCTCCGACGTGCTGCATCAACTTAGTACGACTACTCTGCCCCGACGTGCTGAATCACTTCCGCACCTGCGCGTCTAGTGGTAAGACCGTGATCTATAACTGCAGTGATCTTGGTTTATGGGTAGAATTTTTGAATTTGCGCTAGTGTAGCCTGCCCGTAGTCCTTCAAAGGATACCGACTAGAGGGGTGAATAGGAGGTTTTTAAATTTTTCTTGTTCATTTGATTAATTCTTTACAATTTAGATGACAAGAATGTAAAGCAATTTATCCTTTTCAATTCTAGTTAATCATATAGTAAACTTAGCTCTAATCAATCAAATGATCACAAAGATGTAATTAAGTAAGAGCTAAGAACAAAAGAACACAACCGATGTTTTACCGTGGTGATCGGAAACTTGCCGGTTTCCCCTAGTCCACGTTGAGGTTAGCCCGGATGAGTCGGACCGGCTCCACGAATTGAGCCAAACACCTCGATCACTAATGTAGCTCTTCCCCACTCCGGGTAGGTGAGCTCCAACCTTCACAAATTGCCAGGTCTTCTCACAAGCTTCTTGAGAAGATCACCAAGCCAAACTTCGCCCGATCGTCCAAGTGCCGGCAAGCACTAAGAGTAATAGACCTTGGGCTTCACTTGAATGCAATTCTTGTGCTAAGTGGATCAACAAATGAAAATCTTGCACTAATTGCAAAACCACCTCAATTTAATGCTTAATGAGAGAAAGTGGGTGGAATGAATGCTCTTGGGCTCAAGGAATATGCAATGAGTCACTAAACTATGCCCTTGTGCAGTGGTGGGGGTATTTATAGCCTCCACCAACCAAAACTAGCCGTTTGACACAATTTCCAGAAAAAATACTGGTCGAACGGTACTACCGCCCGCAGGGGCCGGTACTACCGCTACTAAATCTTTGCGCCAGAACGGCTATGTCAGAGCTCTGCAGTGACCGTTGGATTTGGCGGCGCAGTACTACCACCGTTGATATTTGCGGTACTACCGCTCTCCGGTAGTTCTGCAAAGTCGGCGCAGTACTGCCGCTCCAGCCAAACTCCAAAAGGTCCCAAATTCTGGTGCTCTCTGGAAAAATTGATCTGCTCTCGGGCCGGATCTTCCGGACTCCGGAAGTACCGCTCTGAACAGCGGAACTACCGCACACAGCGGTAGTTCCGGCGTTGAAATCGCCGGTACTTCCGCTCCAGGAAAATCCAGACTTTATCCGGAGGGTGCTCTCTGGAAAAATTGATCCGCTCTCCCTCCGGATCTTCTAGGCTATAGAAGTACCGCTTCATAATGCGGTACTACCGCTCGGTGCGGTAGTTCCGGCGTTTAAATGGCCGGTACTTCCGTTCCCGCAAGAGCTCAAGTGCATCCGCGGGTGCTCTCCGGAAAAATTGATCCGCTCAAGAAATGGATCTTCCGCTCACCAGTACTACCGCATTTGGGTGCGGAACTACCGCTCTCCGGTAGTTCCGACGTTCAAAACTGCGGTACTACCGCCCTTCCAGACAGAGCACAGATTTTGTTTAAAAACTGATTTTTGATGGATGCAAGTTTCTAATATTGATCCAGATGGCACAAGAAGTATGTTTTCAAGCTACTTGCCAAGATCCCTCTTGATGGTACGATCATCTATCCTATAATCCGGTCTTCCACCATTCACCTAAGACCAGTAAAAATAAAAGGGATCCTACGCTAAGTATACCTTTGTCTTGATCTAAATTGGTCTTCATAGATATCCTTTGGCTTGCATCTTTTCACTCATATGTAGACTAACCCATAGCATGCTCATAAAACACGTTTGTCCCATATTCACATAATTTCATTAATTACCAAAACCATTTTTAGGGGCTTAGATGCTTTCAATCTCCCCCTTTTTGGTAATTGATGACAACCCAAGTTGTATGAGAGATGAATGTTTTGAATATATCAAATTGTTTGACAACAAATTGTATATTCCATATTGACTTTAAATGAGGGAAGTTCTTTGCAATAATTCTTGAGAAGGTATAAAATGAACTATCTCTATTTTAAAGTCCAAGAGAGGAGATGACTCCCCCTAAACATGTGCATGGATAAAATATGACATTTCATACAAGATGCAAAGACAAAGATATTACATAAAGAGAAAGTAATTAAACATTTAAGCAACAGATATTAGCATAAGCATTTATGACCATATAGGTTCAGTACATCCATAAGATCAGATGATAAAACGAGTTCATTACATCCAAGCGACCATCAAACAACCATAGGTTCATTACAATCAACCAAAACAGTAAAAGAGATATAGCCCCATAAGTCCCAAGCTATAGCCAACTATCTTCTCCCCCTTTGGCATCAAGTACCAAAAAGAGATCAATCCTGAGAGGTACGGCGATGAGTGTAGCAACGAGGCGATGGAGGGTGCTCCAGAATTGCAACTCGAGCATCTAGCGAGGTCAGCCTGCTGCCAATGGAGTCTAGATGCTCATCAACCCTATCCATCCTGGAGTTGAGAGTGGAGAACCCCTCAAGCATGGAGGAGTAAACCTGAGAGAGAGAGGGCTGGCCAGGCTCCTGTGGCTGAGCTGCTGCTGCTGCTCCTGCTGCTGCTGCGGATGAGCCTACTCCTGGGTCCGTCGTCTGTCGGGCTTATGTACTCCACCCCGTCCTCCACGATAGTGAAACTTGGTATCAATCAATGCCATGATGTAGGGCGCATAATTAATGCGCTTGTAGCGGTCATTTTTGGAGGAGACTATTTCCCTCATGATCACATCAACGGCATCAAACTTCTCCCCCTTCATAATATAATCAATGATGTTTCCGACATGACCTCGAATGGCATCATAGTTGCCGCCTTTTGGGAGAATGGTGTGATTAATGATGCGATTGATCAAGCTTGGAATGGGGAGTAATCCAATATTCTTGCCAAGCACATATTTCTCTTCAGTGTTGTAATAGGGGTACATGACATGAATGTCAAGAGCGGGCTTGTCATATACCTTCTCATAAGCACTTAGCTCTGCTCCTAAGGCTATCTCAAACTCATGCTTAGTGGCCTCATATTTTGTGCACACTGTCATCCATGTCATATGCTGAAGATCGGGAGTAACGTGCATAATAGCATAAAACTGACGTATAAACTCCTCATTGTAATCACGTCCCAGGGCCACAAGCTGCCAAATACCGGCCCTTTGAAAGAGCCTAAAAGTCCCATCATACTTATCAATGCTGTCAATATGATCCCAGTCAATGTACTTATGATCGGCAAACTGGCGATCTGGTCCATACATCTCATCAAATATCTTCTCCTGGAACTTGGTGTGGAATTTTGGATTAATTAAGTTGGAGGGGAACTCATACTGATTTGTGTGACGAAGGCGAGCGTACTCATTAGCGGAGATTTTCTTGAGATCAATCTCAAGGCATTCTCTCCCAGCTATATCTTCCTCAAATTCCTCCATGGGAGAGCTCGCAGGCTGTGGCAGCTCAGACTCCGTTTCATATCCGGAGTCGGATTCAGGCTTAGGTGCAGGCGCTTTTCTTTTATCCTGAGCTGCCTTTTGGACCGCCTCAGGGGATGGAAGTGAAGGAATGCCCAAAGAATCCCCTGAAGCATATGATTTTCTGCTAGCGGCTCTTGTTCTAGGCATCTAGAAACAAGAAGAAAGGATCATGAGAATTAAAGGAGTATAGCCAAGTTATATTGAAAAGAAATGGACTAAAATTGCTGCACTGTCAGGAAAAACCGGTAGTACCGCCGTTCTGGGCCGGTAGTACCGCTCAGCGGTAGTACCACACCAGACGGGCGGTAGTTCCGCTTCCTGGCAGATTCTAGGGTTTTGGAAATGTGAATGGATTATTTGGTGTTTTCTTGGATTGAATCCATGGAATATGTTTGTAGATACCCTTAAACACCAAATATACTCAATTTTCCTAGAATTAAATAGCAAAATCAACTACATTTCAATTTAACCTAAAACATGACCTAGGGTTCAAGAAATGAAGATCAAAAAGAGATTTTTGATCCGAAATACCTTGAGGATCGGAGGAGTTGAACCCTGGGGAGTTGATTTGAGTCGAAGAATCAAAGAAATTACTGCTATATTTGTGGATCTAGAGTGCGGTTTTGGTGGATCCTTTTGTGAGAGAGAGACAAGAGGAGAGGTGTATGGGCACGGGCGGAAGAGGAGAGGAAGTACCGGAAAAAAAATTTGGGGTCGAACAGAGGAAAACCCTCGGGCGCGGGCAGTTGCTCCCCCTTAAATGCAGGTCCGGTAGTACCGCAGATGCGGCTGGTAGTACCGCTCAGAGCGGTAGTACCACTTCCTCGACCGGAAGTACCGTTCCCCGGAAGTACCGCAGGAGACAGCGGTAGTTCCGGTTTTTCTGGAACTTCGCAGAATTGGAATTTTAAGAGAATAGATGCAAATGACCCCTAGTTTTTGCACTCAATTAAAATCTTTAAGGATCATTATGCATTAAATAGAACAAAATATTATCTTTAAATAATTTTGCCTTTCCCTTTTAAAATCAAAAGCTTTGGCACAATAGCACAATTGCAAGCAACTTTTCAAGCTTCCTCAAATGAGCATACATTTAAATTTGCCGTAATTTTATGCAACATTTGAGTAATCCAAGACATTTAATTCACTCCTAAGTTTGCAAAAGTGGTTTTCATCTAATGGCTTGGTGAAGATATCTGCTAATTGGTCTTCGGTCCGGATGTGGCTAATGCAAATATCTCCCTTACTAACATGGTCCCTCAAGAAATGGTGGCGAATATCTATATGCTTAGTTCTTGAGTGTTGGACGGGATTATTGGAAATTTTCACGGCACTTTCATTATCACACAATAGAGGCACTCTATCAAAATTTATTCCATAATCCAACAATGTTTACCTCATCCATAATAATTGAGCACAACAACTCCCAGCGGATACATATTCGGCTTCGGTGGTTGAGAGTGTTATTGAGTTTTGTTTCTTTGAGGACCAACACACTAATGATCTACCTAGGAATTGACAACTTCCTGAAGCGCTTTTTCTATCTACTTTGCAACCCGCATAATCGGAATCCGAATATCCAATGAATTCAAATTTAGCACATTTGGGGTACCAAAGCCCTATATTTTGGGACAGTTTCAAATATCTCAAGATTAGATTTACGGCTTTTAAATGACACTCCTTTGGTGAAGCTTGAAAGCGAGCACACATGCATACACTAAACATGATATCGGGCCTAGATCGGTAAGATAAAGCAAGCTGCCAATCATGGATTTATAAAGCTTTGAATCTACTGACTTACCTCCTTCGTCGAGGTATAGATGCCCGTTGGTTGCCATTGGTGTTTTGATGGGTTTAGCATCTTCCATGCCAAACTTCTTGAAGAGGTCTTTAGTATACTTTGTTTGGCTTATAAATGTCCCATCTATGTGTTGCTTGATTTGGAGTTCAAGAAAATAGTTTAATTCTCCTATCATGGACATCTCAAATTCCCTAGACATCATATCACCAAATTCTTCGCAAAAATCTTGGTTAGTAGAACCAAATATAATGTCATCAACATAAATTTGGCAAACAAAGAAATCATCACCAATGATTTTTGTGAATAAGGTTGTATCTACTTTACCAATTTTACATCCCTTCGAAACAAGGAAATTTCTAAGGCGTTCATACCAAGCTCTAGGAGCTTGTTTTAAACCATATAACGCCTTTGAAAGTTTATAAACATGATTAGGATATTTAGGATCTTCGAACCCCGGAGGTTGTTCAACAAATACAAGTTCGGAGATTGTTCCATTCAAGAATGCACTTTTAACATCCATTTGAAATAATCTAATATCAAAACTAGATGCAAAAGCAAGCAAGATTCTAATTGACTCAAGTCTAGCAACGGGTGCAAATGTCTCATCATAATCTAACCCTTCGACTTGAGTATAGCCTTGAGCTACTAACCTTGCTTTGTTTCTTACCACAACGCCGTTCTCATCTTGTTTATTTCGAAAGACCCATTTAGTGCCAATCACATTATGCTCTTCGGGTCTCTCCACCAAGGTCCATACTTCATTTTGTGCGAAATTATTTAATTCTTCATGCATGGCATTAATCCAATCCGGGTCATCTAGGGCTTCATCTACAAGCTTAGGCTCAAGAGAAGAAACAAAGGAGTAATGTTCACAAAATGAAGCTACTCTAGAGCGAGTTTGAACACCCTTACTCACGTCACCCAATATTTGATCTATTGGATGATCCTGGGCAATTACATTGTGAATCTTGAGGTTGTTTTGTTGTTGATCCTTTTGCTCATCTTCAACAACTTGAATATTGCTTGGAGTAGACGATGTGGGTGGCTCTACTTGTCTTGATGAGCTTGGTGAAGATGGATCTTTCTTTGGCTTGATGTCTCCAATTTGCATGTTTTCCATAGCTTTACGCAATCCTTAATCACCTACATCATCCAAATTTTCTTGCTCCTCTTGAGAGCCATTAGTTTCATCGAATTGTACATCACATGATTCTTCAACTAAACCCGAATTTTTGTTATAAACTCTATATGCTTTGCTATTTGAAGAATAACCTAAAAGGAAACCTTCATCACAACGTCTTTGAAATTTAGAGAGTCGAACACCTTTTCTTAGAATGTAGCATTTGCAACCAAATACTCTAAAGTAGGAAATGTTCGGTTTTCTTCCAATGAGAAGCTCATAGGAGGTCTTTTTCAAAATTCGATGTAAGTAAAGGCGATTTATGGTATGACAAGCGGTGTTAATAGCTTCCGTTCAAAATTTATCGGAAGTATTATACTCATCAAGCATTGTCCTAGCCATTTCAATTAATGTGCGATTTTTCCTTTCTACAACTCAATTTTGCTCCGGAGTGTAGGTTGTGGAAAGTTCGTGCTTTATTCCAAGTTCATCACAAAAATTCTCAACTTTTGTATTTTTGAACTCGGAACCATTGTCACTCCTAATTTTCTTTATTTTAAAATTAAATTCATTTTGAGCCCTTTTTGAAAAACTTTTGAAAATCCCGGAGGTTTCGCTTTTGTCATTTAGGAAGAAGACCCATGTGTATCTAGAGTAATCATCCACAATGACTAAGCAATAGTTATTTCCCCTGATGCTCTTATAGGTTATTGACCCAAACAAATCCATATGTAAGAGCTCCAATGGCCTAGAGGTTGACATGATACTTTTGGAAGGATGAGAACTAGCGACTTGCTTTCCGGCTTGACAAGCACTACAAAGTCGATTTTTCTCAAACTTCACATCCTTCAAGCCAACAACTAAGTCATGTTTGAAAAGCTTTTTAAGTTGCCCCATACCCACATGACCTAGCCTCATATGCCATAACCAACCCAAGGAGGTTTTTGCAATTAAACAAGTTTTTAAGCATGCATCATTTGAAGTAAAATCTACCAAATAAAGATTTCCAAATCTAAAGCCTTTGAAAACAAGTTCATTGCTATTTTCTTTTGAGATGGTTACATTTTCTTTAGAGAATGAACATGTTAATCCTAAATCACATAGTTGAGCAACGGATAGCAAGTTAAAATTTAGTGTTTCAACTAAGGATACATTAGAAATGGAAAAATCATTGGATATAGCAATTTTACCCAAACCAAGTACCTTCCCTTTGCCATTGTCTCCAAAGGTGATTCTTTCATTGCTTCCGCTCTCAAATGTTGTGAACATTTTTCGGTCTCCGGTCCTGTGTTGAGTGCATCCACTATCCAACACCCAATGCCTTCCACCGGTTTTGTAATTTACCTACAAAAGAAAATCAAGCCTTTTTAGGTACCCAAATTTGTTTGGGTCCTTGGAGGTTAGTGACCAAGGTTTTGGGCACCCAAATGGATTTGTTTTTAGCACCCAAAATCGAGGTGCCAATAAAATGAGCAATTACATTTTCATTCTTAGATTTCTTAAGCATATAGCAAGAATCATATAAGCCAATGGAATGCATGTTGTTTTTAGAACAATCATTTAGCATATGTCCTACATTCCAGCATTTAGTACAATACTTACCATTCTCATTTACAAACCTTGGAGGTTTGTATGCCAGCTTCTTACCTTTCTTGGGAATGTACCCAAGTCCTTCCCTGTTAAAAGAACATCTTTGCCCGCTTAGCAACTTATCAGGGTATCTTTTCCCTTGTAAGCTCTCTCTAAGCTTTTGTTCAATTTTAGCGCTTGTTCTTTTAAATTTTTGTTTTCATTTTCTAGCACATTACCATGAACATGAGATAAGGCATTATATGAATCAACATTAGATGAGCATGGCATAGAAAGTAAATCATCACAAGAGGTTGACATGCTAGATGTTGATTTTTCTATACTAGACATCTTATTCAAAATATTACAAGATATACCAATGCTAGTACTAGACTTCTTTTGATTTTCTTGGAGAAGCAAGTCATGAGCTTCCTTTAGCTCCTCATATGATTTTTGAAGAGATATATGCTCCCTCTTCAAAACCTTAAATTTTGACTTCTCTTTTGCAAGAAATTCATTTAATTCTACTAACATGTCCATCAAATCATCATAAGAAGGCTCATGTCGTCTAGAGTTTTTACCTTCTCCCCTTTTGCCATAAGACATGTGAGAGTGGAGAATAGCGATGGAGCTTCCTTGATGGCGATGCCGACAAGTCCCTTCTTCTTGGGAGACTCATCCTCGCTTGAGTCGAAGTCGGAGTACTCCGCGTCGGAATCCCACTCACCAATGTGGGCTTCGTTCTTGCCGTCCTTGTGAAGCTTCTTGAAAAGCTTCTTCTTGCCTTGATAGTTCTTCTTCTTGGACGACTTCTCCTTGTCATCCTTCTTCGTGGGGCATTGTGATGCGATGTGCCCCTTTTCGTCACATTCATAGCAACGGATGTTGCTATATTTCTTGTTGGAGGAGGATTGCCACTTCTTGCCTTTGTCATAACTTGCGCCTCGGTTTGAGCGTCTTCTCATGAACTTGTTCATCCTTCTCACAAGAAGGGCAAGCTCCTCTTCGGAATCCTCCTCTTCATCTTCGGACTCCTCACTTGCCACCACCTTTGCCTTGAAGGCGGTGATCTTCTTTCCTTTGGAGGTGGATTGCTCCAAGAGTTCCTCCTTGTCCTTCTTGTACAACTCATTGGTAATTAGATTACCCAAGAGTTGTGTTGGGGTCATCCTTGCCAACTCTGGTGAGTTGAGGAAGAGTGTCACCAACATCTCATACTTCTCCGGTAAGGCCCTAAGCATCTTTCTCACAATATCAAGATTGAAAAGGTTAGTTCCAAGGCCTTTGAGCTCATTCACAATGTTGTTTAGCCGTGTGTACATCTCATTGATGTCCTCATGGGGCAACATTATGAATGTCTCATACTTAATCCTAAGCCGATGCAATTTTGCCTCCTTAACCGTGGATGTCCATTCGTGTATTTCCGAAAGGGTAGTCCAAATAGCATGAGCCGTCTCAAGATTGCTCACTCTATTGAATTCATCCGCGTTTAAGGCTCCAAAAAGAGCATTCATGGCTTGGGCATCTAAATGAGTGTTACACCCATCTTGTTCCGTCGGATTCTCGGGATCAAGTGGCATGACGTAACCATCATTTACGATTTTCCAAATGTTAGGACTCATGGCATTTAAATAGATTGACATTCTAATTTTCCAATAAGCATAATTAGAGCCATCAAACAAAGGTGCCTTTCCTACCGCAATCCCCTCACTAGCCATCCTTTTCTCTCTAGACGGTTAAGTCTATGAGTGAGAGACCAAGCTCTGATACCACTTGTAGGATCAAGGATACCGACTAGAGGGGGGTGAATAGGACGTTTTTAAATTTTTCTTGTTCACTTGATTAATTCTTTACAATTTAGATGACAAGAATGTAAAGCAATTTATCCTATTCAATTCTAGTTAATCATATAGCAAACTTAGCTCTAAACAATCAAATGATCACAAAGATGTAAATAAGTAAGAGCTAAGAACAAAAGAACACAACCGATGTTTTACCATGGTGATCGGAAACTTGCCGGTTTCCCCTAGTCCACGTTGAGGTTAGCCCGGACGAATCGGACCGGCTCCACGAATTGAGCCAAACACCTCGATCACTAATGTAGCTCTTCCCCGCTCTGGGTAGGTGAGCTCCAACCTTCACAAATTGCCGGGTCTTCTCACATGCTTCTTGAGAAGATCACCAAGCCAAACTTCACCCAATCGTCCAAGTGCCGGCAAGCACTAAGAGTAATATACCTTGGGCTTCACTTGAATGCAATTCTTGTGCTAAGTGGATCAACAAATGAAAATCTTGTACTAATTGCAAAACCACCTCAATTTAATGCTCAATGAGAGAAAGTGGGTGGAATGAATGCTCTTGGGCTCAAGGAATATGCAATGAGTCTCTAAACTATGCCCTTGTGAAGTGGTGGGGGTATTTATAGCCTCCACCAACTAAAACTAGCCATTTGACACAATTTCCAGAAAAAATTCTGGTCGAGCGGTACTACCGCCCCAAGGGGCCGGTACTACCGCTACCAAATCTTCACGCCAGAACGGCTATATCAGAGCTCTGCAGTGACCGTTGGATTTGGCGGCGCAGTACTACCGCCGTTGATATTTGCGGTACTACCACTCTCCGGTAGTTCCGCAAAGTCGGTGCGGTACTGCCGCTCTAGCCAAACTCAAAAAGGTCCCAAATTCTGGTGCTCTCTGGAAAAATTGATCCGCTCTCGGGCCGGATCTTCCGGACTCCGGAAGTACCGCTCTGAACAGCGGAACTACCGCACACAGCGGTAGTTCCGGCGTTGAAATCGCTGGTACTTCCACTCCAGGAAAATCCAGACTTTATCCGGAGGGTGCTCTCTGGAAAAATTGATCCGCTCTCCCTCCGGATCTTCCGGGCTCCAGAAGTACTGCTTCATAATGCGGTACTACCGCTCGGGGCGGTAGTTCCGGCGTTTAAGTGGCCGGTACTTCCGTTCCCGCAAGAGCTCAAGTGCATCCGCGGGTGCTCTCTGGAAAAATTGATCCGCTCAAGAAACGGATCTTCCGCTCACCGGTACTACCGCATTTGGGTGCGGAACTACCGCTCTCCGGTAATTCCGACGTTCAAAACTGCGGTACTACCGCCCTTCCAGACAGAGCACAGATTTTGTTTAAAAACTGATTTTTGATGGATGCAAGTTTCTAATATTGATCCATATGGCACAACAAGTATGTTTTCAAGCTACTTGCCAAGATCCCTCTTGATGGTACGATCATCTATCCTATAATCCGGTCTTCCACCATTCACCTAAGACCGGTAAAAATAAAAGGGATCCTACGCTAAGTATACCTTTGTCTTGAGCCAAATTGGTCTTCATAGATATCCTTTGGCTTGCATCTTGTCACTCATATGTAGACTAACCCATAGCATGCTCATAAAACATGTTAGTCCCATATTCACATAATTTCATTAATTACCAAAACCACTTTTAGGGGCCTCGATGCTTTCACCCGCCGACCGGTCCTCCGCCACCGCACCTCCCCGCCCCCTCTGCAGCTACAAAAGCCTCCGGCTCCTCTCCTTGCTCCCGTGCACCATCTTTTTCCCCCCTTACCTCCTTCTCCTTCCGCCGTGCGCAGCCACCGCCCCATTTCCGTCGTCACTCCTCTTGGGCGCCGTAGCTCGATTGCCTCCAGTCGGAGCATCACCAAGGCTCTACGAAGCTTTCCCAAGCGTCGATTTCGGCTCCCCCTCACCTCAGCTTGCCGACGTCGTGCGCAAGCCGCCGCCGCCCATGGTCTCCGCCGCTGGCCCAACCCGATTCCCCTCCAGCCCTGCCCACTCGCCGGTGAGGTTCCCCTCGAACTCCTGTAACTCATTCTCCACTACCTCTTCCTCCCCGTCCCCTCTGGCGCCATCTGCACCGTTGGCCCCCAACCTCGCCGCCACTAGGTAAGCCGCCGGCGTCGTCCCAGCCAAATTGACCGGTGGGTCCTTGCCCACAGGTAGGGCCAGGTGGGAGCATTTCATTTTGTAGGCTCCCACCGCCGGCCACTGCCTCTGCTGCCGCCGGCAAGGTCCGTTCCGAGCGCCGCCGCCTGGCTCTGTTTCAAGTCAATACCCGCGCATCACCTTTTCTAGTTTTGGCCCCCTCATGAATCAAGTAACAACCGAATCCCCACTGGTTATCAGCGCGCGCTCTCAGCACCACTGCCCGCGTTGGAGTCCTGCAGCCGCAGCGATTAGTTAGGATGTTTTTCTTTTGTTGCGTTGCCAGCCGAGAGCAGCCAAGACAGAACAGTCCCATTCTCCTTTTTTGTACCATGACAAGTGAGCATTCTCCTAGCTGGTTAGTGTAGCCAAATGTTAAGTCATAGATTCTGGGTTCAAGTCCCCTTGGTGCACATTTTTGACCCATTTTTCTTTTAGCATATTTTAACTAGCCAACAACTAGGGAATAAAACCAGGGAGCTAAACTAATTGACTTGGATCCAAATAAAGCTTATGAGTACCTCAAAACATGGGATTACATGCATATTAATAATTAAGTGGTTAAAGAAAATTTAAAATTTTTAATTCATGATAGATGATAAGAATTTGGGTAGGATATAGATGAGATTATTTAGGATTTCCTTAGGATTAATCATCATGAACATGGTATGAATATTCACTTAAAGGCTAGTTATTAATTAAAGACACTAATAACCAATGGCTTTAGTTAGGTATTCAATTGTAAATAAAAAATATTCCAGATAAAGTTAAAGGGGAATGATGTATATATTACGTATAGTTATAAAAGCAAGGCCTTAAAGTAAAAGTTGTCCTTATAATCATAATGTGTGCCCTAACGTTTAACATACCGTCGTTAAACAAATCTTCATGGTAGATTTAATTAAGTAGCTATATTAATATATGAACCCGTATGACAAGCCTTGGTAAATAAATCTAACTAAAAATAATGCTAAGCTTAGTAATAACAAAGGTGTAGACAACATGATAAAGGTGCTAGTGATTAAATCTTAACGTTAGATTTAGTAAATAATAATGTTGAGCATGAATAAATGTAGCAAGCTAGGACCTGAACCAATGGATCCTAATTCAAAATAAGTTACGTCCAGTAATAACTAAGTGCACCTGAAATGTCGCACCACAAAATGCTACCCACCCGGATTCTAAAATTAATTTGGTTAGCTAAAAATTATATATATATATATAGTTAAATAACAGGGGCACCATGGTGCCCAGGCTCCATGATTGAGACATTCCATCCATGATTATAACTTTCCATGCATGATTGAGATTTTTCATCCATGATTAAGACTTTCCATTCTGATATATTAGATATCATTGCACTTGCACGCATCTTAAAGCAATCCAAAGGCAGGGAGGTTTTGGTGCCCGGGCACTATGGTGCCCCATTTCAGCGTCCTCTATATATATATATATATATATATATATATATATCACTTCTATACAACCTATGCCCTGAATATTAGCACTCGACAAAAGAATGCTCCGCTCACAGGTCTAACCCAACTCATGGAACTTCCTTGATAAATACAAAAGTAATAAAAGAGATTATTAATAAAAAGATCAAGTTATCGTATTCTACCACCAGCCTTGCCTCAAATCACCCATTAACTCATAATAAAACTAAATTGAGTTTATTCGGATTTATTTGGATCTTTCGAGTTATTTGCTTTTATTTGGATTCAGTCGTTTATCGCGTAATTAGAAACTGGAGTCCTGAAGATTCAACGGATCAAGCGAGATCAGGATCGAGGTGAAGAAAAAGACCAAAAGCTCAAGACCATCCAATGAGAAAGATTTGAGTGAGCTCAAGACCGCGGTAAACCGCGCAAGGTGAGTCAATACTTTGATCATGTTGTTCCTACATTTTCTGCAAATTACTTTTGTTTAAATTATCAAATTGCATGCTATTATTTTATATGCAAATACATGATTAATTCAATATTTTGTTATATGCCAATTATTCAACTTGATTAATATTACGCCTTCTTTGGAATATTTGAATGTGTGAACCTTGTCGCCCTAGCAAAATTATAATAGTAACCTTTCAAAAATAAGTCCCTAATTATGCGCCATGCTTAGTACTGCATAGATACTCGGCGGCGCTGAAATGCCCCAAACATCATTACCATTTTTAATCATGAGAAACTGGTTTGGACAGTCATGGTAGGAATGACTGGTATATTTTGACATGATTATTTTATGCTCCCAAAAATCTCAATTTGCTTAAATATCTGAGCGGATGGTTTGGGGGCTGGTATGTGGTGCAATGGAAGCACAAATTATGGAGTGTGGTAGAACCGCTCAGGTAATCCTAAGGACCGAATCTTGTCATGAAATCCTGTGTAAAATCGTACAACCACAAGTCTGTAAAATACAACTTGGTTAAGTAAATTTATCGAAACCCCCGGACTCATCTCACTTGTAGTGGATAGGAGTGGATACGCAAGGGCAAGAGAAGCCCTAAAGGGACACCGAGTGGAGGGTGAAGTTTCCCAGTCGTACTAGCGCTAAGGGGAGTGGAGCCCGAATAAAGCTAGTAACCGTGGGGAACATCTCGTGCATAGATGGGACCCACCGCAAGTGGGAGCAGCCCATAAGGTGAGATGACAAAAGGGGCTAGATACTTTGAAAAGTCACTGTGATGGTCTGCTCAACCACATGACTAAAGAATCATGTGGGGCAACGAGTTGATTGTCTCTTGTGGTGAAAGTGTATAAACTCTGCAGAGTCAAAACTATTCGAATAGCCATGCCCACAGTCAAGGGTAAACATGGGAACTTAACCAGATATAGTTCTGTTTCAAAAACAACCTTGTGGGTGGAAATGAAAAAGTGGAGGGCAGTGGAAAGCCCTGATTTGAATTGTCCTGGGTGTCGTCCCAGTGGTAAGTTAAGCGGCAATAACGCTGAAAGATGCTATATGGTGCGGATGCCATGTAACGGTGGATGGAATCTGGATCGCTATTATTATTGCATTCTCTTACACATTATGTTTTTGTTCAAAATTGCTAGGTCTTAGGAAATTTCTATGTATTATATATTTAAATAATGATGATACTTCTCACAAAATAAAATGTCAGAAAGAATAAATAGAGTCATAAGAAAAGAAGATGGTTGTTTGTGGTAAACACATAAAGAAGTAGGTGGATTCCTGTCAATCATAAAAAGGGGTAAACGATAGTGTGGATTCTAGGAGAAATAAATTGGTGGAGCTTAAATGAATATATAGGCTAGATTGATGATTTAAATGATTTTTGGAGAATTAGGGAGTGCAAAGGTGATTGCTGGATTACAACACTGTTAATTAATATAAATTCTTGGAAGATGATGGTAATAATGGGATTAATAGGATTGGATCAAATACTAGATGGATGAATTGAATTTCTGGGAATATTGGGGATGATAACTATTATTGGATTATAATCTTGATCACTGATATTCTTGGTGGATGTAAACTAATGAATCATAGACTTGATCACTGATATTCTTGGTGAAGGTATAATAGTGAATTAGTTAGAGATAGATAATTGATTATTGGAAGAGCAAATTATGGATTTGGATCAATAGCAAAAGGATTGAATTGTTAGAAAGTCATGTTACAAATGATTTCGGTGGATTTGAAAGCAATTATGTTGGATAATCATTAGAATTTAGAAATAAAGAGTTGCTGATTAGCAACCACGAGATTGGATTGATAGGAATCTAGAATACAAAAGATATCAGTGGATTAACTAAATGATGTCACTCGCTGTTTGGAGTTTTAGACAGCACTCAATATAGAAAGAGTATGTTCGGTGGATTCGATAAATGATGGCACTCGTTGTTTGGAGTTTTAGACAGCACTCAATATAGAAAGAGTATGTTCGGTGGATTCATAAATGATGGCACTCATTGTTTGGAGTTTTAGATAGCAAACAATAAAGAAAGTGTTTTTTTGGTGGATTAAGTCAATTATGGCAATCGTTATGTGGAGTTTAGGTAGCAACAATAACACAATGATTAAATAATAATAATGCTACTAAAGGCGATTTTGCAAATAAAATAACCCAAGCCTCTCCTTTGATAAGCCATGCATATTATTTACTTGCATTCTGTGTATTGGCTCGTGGAGCACGGTGGTTTGTACTCACACTCGCTTTCACAACAAATCCAGAATCAGGAATCAGAACACTTCGCCTCAGCAACACGATTGTACATGATGGCAGAGATGATGAAGATGTCAAGGGCTAGGTCGCGAACCTCCAGTTGGCTGCTTGTGGGCATGTCCTGAAGGTCCCACCTGTGTGCTTCGTTCTTCCGCTATTGCAATTTAATGATTTCGGCCTAATCGGCCCATGAGTAAGTCTACTATTATATTTACACTTCTACATGATATGTACATTGATATTCAGAATTGTAATATGTGAGCACTATCTACTGATCCAGGGAATAGTGCAGTGGAATCACAGAGGAATCCGGATTGTAAAATCTGGATCCTTACAGCTTGCCTCCCCGCCTTCTCCTCTGGACACTGCGCATCTTGGCCGCCGCCGCCGGGCGCCGGAGTGCCGGCGAGCCCACAGGCCTGCGTGCCGCCTCTGACCGGCCGTACCACGTCAGTGCTCGTGCATATGTGGCGACCACGTGGCAGCCCAGTGGCTACCATGTCAGTTTCGATTGCCACATCCTCCAAAGAGAAATCTTTGTCTTGTCACATGCATTTTCATCAAACGATATTAGTTGTTGTAGGAGAAGGCCTTGATTCTTCCGAAAATTCTTCCTACATAGCTGCTTTTGGTTGTCTCTTTTCCATCTACGGATGAGAAACATTGCATTTGAGCTGACAAGTAGAACATCGAAACCAACACTAAGCCCAATGGCAACATCTATAATAATTATATTGCTTAGTCTTGCTCTGCTCAAATGTGAAAATTAAGCGGTGTATAGAACTCACCTAATAGAAGATTTTGCTTTTTTCTCGAGGTGCTTTGCATTGTTATATTATCATCTGTGTTTTGTAAGGACAATCGATGCAATAGTATTTTCCTCTGATATTATGGCATACTCCTTTTCTAAATGCCTAGTGGTGGCGCACGTCGGTTGGCCCACGATACTCCAGCAAATTGCCGAGCCGACAGTAGTTATATTGATGCTTCCCACAGGGAGCTTTGGTTAGGATGCCCTTCAACTCAGAGCTTGGAGTCCCTTCGGAGGACAAACTGGAGCTGCAAGGTGCAAGAAAGGTGGAGCCTATTAGCCAGATGCACTACTACTAAAAGGCTAATACTAGATGCTTCATCACGGATAGTTAACCAAAACAGTCAATATTAAATAGAATCGAAAGCATTTTAGTTTAGAGATGGTGCGTGTTGCTACGAGCACTAAAAACCGTCGTGAAGTAGTAATATCACGATCGTTCATGGTGAAAATCGTCGTGAAGTATCACGGACAATTATAAACAAGAATTGTCGTGATATTACCTCATCACATACGTTTATATGAAAATTTGTCTTTTATATTTTGCTACCGCTCTATTCAAACTTTCAAATTGAAGCAACGTCATGACCTCTCAGTTCTGCTACTCAAATTCCCTTGTATATGCCTCCCCACACGCCTCCCCCAAACACTCCAAACTAATCTACCTGCTAGCTCCCAGAAACCGCCGATCAAGCGCGGCGCCTCCTCGAGCTCCTCTCGCCTTCGGTTGTGACACCACAATTCATCGCACAAGGCACTCTTGTCATAAGAGTGTCTTGTGCAAGTGTCACCGTCAGAACACAACTTGATGACGCTGCCGCCTCCTCTCCTTCATCGGTGCTAGTACTTTGGTCATCTCCCCATCCGATCCCCTCCCCTCTCTTCTTTGATGCTTCGATGTGATATTATGAAATTGTTGGATGGCTAGGGTTTTAGCCATGTAAATGCCTTAGTTCTTGTATGTGATGATTGATGGATGGCTAGAATGATCTTATTCTCATAAATAGAACTACTTTGGTTCATCTACATTCTCTGATTGCACTGTTTTATAGCGCAATTAGCGAAAACAGGAGAAGAAGCGGGTTGTGGTGGTGGCACTCCATAACATCCTTATTTTTACAGCCTTTTTGAAGCTTTTAAAATAAAATTCACCAGTTGGATTTTTCTGGAATTAATAAAGGCTTAAATTGAATTTGTACTAAATAAAAGGATTTAATATGACTAAACATGACTTTAACATTTGCTAGTAGTATTTTATTTAAGTTCCTTGAGTCCCAAGGATTATTTTAGAATTTTCTTTGATGTTTCTCAAGTTATTTGCTATTTTCTAGAGCTCAAAAGATTTTATTTGAATTTTTAAAAATAGAAAAATTCTAAAAATCCCTAAAGGCCAAGTGGGCCGAAGCCCACCAGCTGACCTGACCCGCACCTCATCCTAGCCCGCTTCCACCCATGCCACGCATCGCTCATCCGCGCCCACTTTGCTAGGTGGATAGCTGCCACATGTCGGCCATCAGCCTTCTTTCCTCGCCAGCACCCCTGTATCTCGTCCGTCCGCGTGTCGCCGCATGCGTTGTCGTCTTTGTTCCGGTCTCTCGCTGTCGTCTTTGAGCCAGAGTCCTCGCGCGTCCGTGCCATCTTCGACTTGGCCTCTGTGCCGTGAGAGCCCTAGCCTCCTCGGCGTTCAGGTATAAATAGCCGAGGCCCTCGATCACGATCGGCGGTGAGCTCATCGTGTGCCCTCGACATCCGTGCCAACCTGAGCGCCATCGTCCCCGCCGTTGTCTTCAGCTCCTGTAGCCGTCGTCTTGGCTGGTGAGGTCATCTCCACCATGCATCGCCGTTTGACCAGCACCGTCCATCGAGCCACCGCCGGTGAGATTCCACTCTGGTCAAGCCCATCTCACCCCGTGCACCGTTTGCGCCATCAAACCCAGCTGCGCCATCGCCTCGGTTTGCATGCTTATTTCCTCGGTTCGTTAGCCACTACGTCACCCCCACCCACGCCTGCACACCCCTTCGTCTCCTCTGTGGACTTGGTCCGCTGCGCACCGAGCACCTAACGTGTGGGTCCAAGATGTCAAGACCCCTATTCCGTAGACCCATACACCGACCGAGCCGAGTGAGCCGTAGACCAACCTTTTTCGTGCACTAGGTTCACAGCATAGTAGAATTTCTGATTTTCAGCCTTTTCCTTATATTAGATTTTTCGAGAGCCCGTTCTTTTTCGCCCTAGCTCCGTTTGACCCAATTCTTTTTTCCTAAATTCATCTAAAATTGAGCTCTATCTTTTGGTTCTGGTTTTGAAGTTTTTGGAGTTTATTTGATTTTTATTTAAATTTGTTTTATATTTCATTTCATTTTCTCTCTCATTAGATCACGCTTTCGAAGGAGCTGAAGCAATATTTGAAGACCAAGAGCCATTAACTGAGCAAGGCCAAGGCAAGTCGTGTCATTTGATCATGTTGAATCTAGTTTTCAAATCTATTATGTATTATTTTGTTTTACATTATCATGCATCGCTATTTTATTACAAACCTTTGTATTGGTAGTTAATGATCTATTTGATTAATTCCTCCTTGATAAATTGAATATCATGATTCCATTGTCACCAGAGGATGGGTAATGATCTAGTGATGCAATATTAGTTGTCACATGCGTTGTACGATTTTTAAGCTTAGCCATGCTTATAGTCGTGTTGGGTTTATCATCGCAAGTGATTAATTAATTAATTTTGACTTAATGATATATTGGAACATTGTGGTCAGCCACAATTATAAAATTTGAGTACCGTGACATGGGTAGTGTCATTGGTGTTGGTTGTACAAAAATAGTTTTCACTTGGGCGAATGATCGTGCGATAAAGGGGTGCAATTTGCACATTGGGAATGGATGTTTCACTTGGGTAATGTTTAAAGACTTAACATTGTTATCTATTGATCTGAGCCTTACCGCACAACCACATGTCCACTATGGGATGGACTGAGCTGATTAATTTGTGATGTTTCAATTTTGGTTCCACCGTTGAGATGTTAGTGGGTGTCATGCATTCCACGGGGCGCAAGAGGGGGCAATTATTGACTAGTGGGTTCACCTACTCAACGTTGAAACCTCAGCGAAGCAGAACTGGGTTGAGATTGAGCATTGTAAAGTCATGATTTCTCTGCCGCACACTACAAAAGGTGTGCTAATCACGTGGCAATATGAGATTATCATATCTTGAAGGTAAAGTTGTGCAACCTCTGCAGAGTGTAAACCTATTCGAGTAGCCGTGTCCCCGGTTATGGACAATGCTCGATGATTTCACACGAGGGGTAGAGTTTTCATAAAAATCTAGACGGGTTAAGTTAGGAAGTGAATGGTTGATTCACTGGTAGTTCATTACGTGAATCTTAGTTCACGGGTGATTCATTGGAGTGAATGGTCAGTTCACTTATGGTTGTTCTCAATTCCTTTGATTATTTACTTATTAATCATTTTCAAAGTTTGCTTTCAATCTATTTGTTGCATTTACTTTAACTTGTTGCTTTCTGCAAAATAACCCTTCAGCTATCCTTTGGTAAACTTTGCATACTATATTGCATCTTTGTTCTAAAGGACTTGCTGAGTATTCTATGTACTCACGTCTATATCCATATTTGTTCGATTGAGGAAGAAAGACCGAACAGCGGGGTACTAGAAGGACAATACTTTGATGATTTCGTAGATTAGGACTTCGCTCCCTAGTCAATTGCCTGTGGACATGTCGAATGACTATTACGCTTATTTTTATTTTTCGCTGCAAGTTTCATAAGCCATTCAGTCTATTATCTTTATGCTTGGCCATAAGGTCGCAACTCTGATAATTAATAATATTTGAGTCTTTTCTTTGTGAATCATGATATGGTTGATATTTTATTTTTGTGTATGCTGTGTGCACTAGCGTGATCCTAGACTAGTTCAGAATACACAGGAGAGTCCGGATTTGCATATTCGCGTCTCTACGCACTCAACGCCGAGATCCAATGCAAGGCCAAGTTCCTCGAGGACCTGCCCAAGCTGCAGCGCCTCGCACTGAAGAAGGTTACCGACCTCTACATTGCCCTTTCTGAGTTTTAGGGTGCTATGCTGCCCCGATAAAGATACGGATATGTGATACGTTGATACAACGATATGTTTATATATATATATATAATAAAGATAAAAACAAAAATTAATGAATTCTTATAAGAAATTGAGAAACCGAAATACCTTAATATTGATGTAGCGAATTGCTTTGTTCTCCTTTCCTCTCGTCGATTAGCCGTATGCAAGTTGTGAAACCAATATAATAAACCATCTGCGAATAATGAGAGAATAAATAAGTACATACACACACACACACAAATAAATAGCAGAATCACAGATAGTTAGATAGTGCAAGTGTTAAATGGACCTCTTGAAGTATTTATTTCTTATGTCTGAAATCTCAGTATCCATATGAGGAGCTTGGCGAGTTGGAATCTCAGCAAACCAAGTTTCACTGTGATACCTAAAGGGGGGGGCAAAGAACATTAGAAGTTGTGCTGGACTACTGGGTCATGAAGAATACCTAGATTAGAACAACAAGCTCTGTTTCAGTTGTGCACTGCATAACTTAAAGCCTGGAAGGTACCATATCTAACATTCCATTTCAATGACCTATATCTACATGTTACAGACATGAGGATGTCGTTTCATGATATATATTGTGTCCCTCATGTATTGACCTGACTGTTCTTTTACAAGAACAAAATATTTGAAATCAATATTTCTTCTTATGACAGAATGCAGATCAACTTTTCCCATTCTAGGACCCTGAGAATGCAGATCAACTTTTTCCTTGTTAGGGCAGGTTAATGTACAAAGCGACACAGTCACATTATTTGTGGCTGCTTGATCAAGCACGTGGTATACGTCCAAGTAACAGCCGGTGATGTTTAGTCGAGCGTACCAAAAGGTGAAAGATCTCCCAGGTGCGTTCCATGAAATGTTGTAAACGTTGACACCAGATCTCATGGGGATATATTGTGAATATGAAATGGGCAAAACTGTTATGAGAAAAGCACACGAAGTTATAGTGAGAATGATTGCAGAGGTAATTAAAAGACATAAACGTAGTAATATCAATCCAAACAAAGGAAAGAAATATTTATTGCTTTCCAAAATTAAAATTTTCAAAAACATATGCTTTCCAGAATTTATATAAATCCATAAATGAAATTTCAACAATTGTAGTATTCAAATATATAAATACATAAATTCAACTTAAAAAGTCAATATATCACAATAATGGAAACTTTTTAGTTATGTCAGGCTAATCATATAACACCAATCCAAATCAAACCATCTCACCACCCCTAAAAAACCTCAAAATGATTTAGAAATAGATATGAGCAGAAAAGATAATATCTTAAATACAATAATCGTGTCCATATGCATAGATTAGAAACCTTTTTTCTTTTTTTCTCTCTGAGTTATAATTGATTAGACTAAAAGAAAAGACTCCATATTAAGTATAATCTTAGAAATTAGTTTGTATATGAGTATACACTCGAAACTAAAATTTTCAAAAGCATACAATTCAGGAATTGAAAAATCAGAGAAATTGCAGTGAAAAAAAATTAATATTGAAAGTTCTTGAAAAATTATGTTGTTCAAAATATACAAATTTGGAACTAAAAATCCAAAAAAACTTTTTCATTTCCAGAAATATATAGAATGCAGAATTGAAAATTTAAACAAGTTGTTGATTGCAAATATAGTTAAAACTTTTAATTTAATATTTTAAGTTTAATTAAAACTTAAAATTGTGATCTAAAATGTACTTTATTATCCCAATGTTTATAAATTCTAAACTAAAATAATAGATTTGTGGACAACTCCCTGTTCTTTACAATTCTACATATAAGTCCTAACCAGTATCAAAATCATATCTGTGAACGTTTCCACTCCCTAATCCTACTATGATTTTGTATTGCTCTATCAGTGGTATTTTTTATTCCATCCATGCTGCTTTGGTTTTTCTTATTTCAAATGTAACTTTGGTAAAGATTCGTGCTATCGGTAGTTTTTATCCTAATCTGGCTTAGGTTCATAGTGCTAAAAAATTTCAATTCTAGTCCTTTTCGATATAAGAATAAAATTTTCAATGATATTTCTCCTTTTCAAGATAAGAATAAAATTTTCAATGATATTTCTATCTAGCACTTTATGGCTATGGCCCTAGTTGAAATGACGGATTTTGATGGAAATTTTGGAGGAATTGTCCCATTTTCCTTTAAACATATTGCATTCCAAAAGTGTCATAAAATGTTTTATTTGTTAATCTAAAATATAGGCAATGAATCATACAGATTAATGACTGACGCATTTTAATTCAAGCCTTCTTATTTGGTTCCCGAGTGGATATCATTATACAATTTCTTTGGTTTATAAGAGCCAATGCACAATTTTAACCTATATTTATAACATTTTTTGAGTACAAATATAGTCAACATTTCATAATATCCTTAATAACTGGAGGATAGTTTTCCAAAAAGAAAAACAAATTATATGCAAGAGGATCGCTTGCAGTATTAAACGGTGTTCACCCTTATAAAATATTTGAACATTACCTAAAGTTGTCACGGTCATTCCATATTTCCATGTGTACTTTAACTTGGGACAAACTAGAGTGGAGCTTGTACCGGTGAGACGAGTACAAGAAGTATCGTGATGAAACCCAAAGAGACTTAATTGTATTCCCTACCGTATTCTGAGACAACACCAATGTCATCGACGACCTCCGTGACTGTGTCCCTGAGAAAGAGCCTGGGAGTTTGCATGGTGTCGTTGCAGATGAGCTCAAAGTCGGGCTGCCAGAAGCAACGGGATGAGCCGATGCCAACAGGATAGCCGAAGGTCATATTGCCGCAGCTCCTTTGACATCCTATGAGCGTGGCAGCAGATGCAACGCTCACATTGCCGTTGGAAGCTTGCACCGATAGGATCGCAGTAAACGCGAGTAGGAGCAGAGGAAGTACTGCGTCGAAGAGGCTCATGTCCACCCTTGGGAGAAAGTGTAGCACAGGTGTAGATGGTGTAGACCAAGAACTTTTCCTTGAAATGGTGGTGACGATCTTGCTGCTTTATAGTAATCTCTGTAGTCTGGAAGGAGGTTGTCTTCACGGTTCATTATTAGAAAAAGTTTTTGATATTCTAGCGAGGATTTATACCAAGTTCCATTCTGTTTGGATCTTTAGTTTAAGAGTTAGCTATTTTTTTAGTCGTGTGTCGTTTTTATCTTGTTTGGATCTTTAATTTAGAGTTAACTATTTTTAGTCGTGTGTCATGCTGATTTTTACTTTTGTTCAGTGACTTAAAAAATAGCTTGAATGATGATATCTTTTGCGCTTAATCCTAAATCTCAACAATTCTTCTTTATCAAACAGCTTACCATTGCATTTGTCATAAACTCAAGAGGAATTTTGTATAACCAAGATCACTCTTTCAAGTGTAATGCTTAAGATGGTCACCCATAGCTTGAAATCAATCAAAATGTAATTAATTCAAATTGGTTGAAACTCAGGAGCAGTTATAGATAGTTCTTAGTCTAAAACTTGCTTTACTAAGATAGAGTACACAATTGTAATCAATGGTTTAAGTTTAGGAGGAAATTGTGAATGGATCCTAGTCCAAGATTTGCTTTGGTAAAATAAGATCTCAAAATGATCTTCAAAATATCAAGTGGTTATAGTAGACACTGTACCAAGTTCAACTATATCAGCTAAAATCATATCATTGCTTTTCTCTGTGTACTATGTCTCACGAATAGTCAAAATTCAAAACTATAACCCAAAAGTCAAAACAACATGCTAAAATAACCCACCCTTTCATGATGTGACATATACTCTCTTGAAGCTACCACTTGAAGCTATTGTGCATTGGACTAAAAATTTTGTACCAAACAGATATATCATTCAAAGCAATAGGTGACTTTTAAGAGGCCCTATTGGTGCATCGTAATCTGTAGTTCTAATTTAAGGTATATATAGAAAGATTTTGGCTATTTGATCTGGAGCATCCTAACCATTGATTCATCATTTTGGGGACATACATTAAAGTTGACCCCTTCCCCGATGTTGTCAATGCCGGGGAGAGGCCAAGAAATCCCAGGGAGGTTTGCGCATCTGCACAGATACATGCTTGCGATATGAGTTCCTGAATGTCTTCAGCAATGAAGCTCGGCCAAAAACGACCACTGCAGCTTAGTGGAATCCTCCACTAGCAGAATTTCTGAAGGTCAACATACATGGATCATTATCTGCAGCATCAGGAGCTGGAGGATGGGGTTTTCTCGTCCGAGATGCACAAGGACGTATTCAAGGGGGCAAGGGGCCGGTGCCGGCGGCCTACGCAATCTTCAAGATAGAACAGAATCAAACTTCCTCCAAAATGAACATGCGAGTGCAATTGTTACCACCCGAAATGCACAACCTTCAAGCCAAGTTGGAGAACCCAACGATAACATCCAGCTTGATTGGTTTTATTTAGTCCATTTGTTGCCATCAGCCTGTTCTCAATCAAATTATTTTCCATCCATCCAACACAACAATAATAAATAAAAATGGAAACTTCTTAAATTTAGTAACTACCACTGCCTGCTCTATTAGTTGATGAGATAAAATAGGGGGCACAAAAGACAAAACAACGATGTTAAGCCCCGATGGTTGAACATCACATGGCATTGTATCAATCATCGCTGCCAGAATCTATATCAGAGTTAGCCCTTTGATGGGCTACTCCGTTTGGAACCTTACCCTTTCCTTTCTTTTCATCTTCCTCATCATCACTGTACTCACTCTTGTAATCGTCGTACTCCTCTTCTGCTTCCTCTTTTCCTCCTCAATGCCATCCTCTACCACTAGCCCTTCTTCGGCACATGGCCTCTTGTTCCTGCGCGGCTGCGCTTTAGAACCTTCAACTTAAAGCTAGTCTTGGTGTTACAGCCTATCAAAGCAATTCATGACGCCAACTTCAGTTCACATGTCACATGTCAGAAATGCCAACCTGCTGTGTTGCCACAACATTCTTTAAGTTTCTAACTCATGAGAGGAACTAGGACTATTGACTTGCAAGATCTGTTGACTAGCACAGCATGTTAGTTTACTCTGAGTTTCTAGCCCACAGAAGGGACTAGGATCCAAGACATTTGTCTAAGCATCCCAATATCTGTTGCAATAGGTGGCCATGGCTGTGTGATCGATATTGGTTTGCCATGCAATTCCTATGGAGTGTAGTGCAAACACAGATACTTAGGTGAAAAAACAAACTGTAATTACATATATCTGTTGGGCAATATGGGAATTACCCCCATTTTCCGAAATAAAAGAAAAAGAAAAAGAAATCCTCATGGGGCCCACATATAAGAGGTGAGGAGTGGTGATATTGCCGGTGTGCCTTGTCTGACTTGGACCAGATCCTTCTCGTATCCTCCCTCTGTTTGGTCTTTAGGCGCGAGGTGTGGGCAGCAGGTTCAGGTGACGGCGCCACCGCCGCTGACATGAGATATGACTCCTTCCCCTTTAAATCAAACCATGGGAGAGCTCTCGAAGTATACGAATCAAGAAACTGCACATAGATCTGGAAGCAATCGGTGAGCATTCTCCTTGGTTTCCTGAGCGGCTTGCATTTGCGAGCTCACCGGGACCACGGCGATCCACACCGGTGAGGCTCCGCTGATCTGTCGTGGTGAGGGCATTCTTGATTGTTGCTGCTATTGCTTGAGCCGAGCGCTTGGCTAGGCACTTGCGCATTCATGTGTACTGTGCGACTGGTTCTTCGGTTGCTTCATCCGACAAAGGTTGTACTGGTTTTGTGCAGCATCAACTTGCACCTCAACTTTATGATCTGGTGAGTACTGATATGTGGAGTTGGGCATTGTATCTCCGATTACTACTCCGATGAAATCCTGGCATATGCTGGTAATTGGTTTTCTAGGACATTGTCTTTCAACAAGCCTTGCCCCTGTCAGCTTCCAGGTGGTTTGGACTATCACCACACAGTGAGCTTTGTGGGCGCGATGGTCCCGCACAAATCACCATGGACGAGGTCGAGGACGTGCTCCGCTCGTCATAGCGCCTTATCAGGGAACGGCGTGCGCCTTTGCTTGCCGGCGAGGCAGCTATCGCACACCAGATCGACTTGATCAAGCGGTGGCAACCCACGTACCATCTCCCGTTGGGCGAGCGCGCGCAATGACTTGAAACTGAGGTGCCCGTACCTCGCATGCCAGCACCAGGCCACCTCCGTGCTACGCGTCGATAGGCACACCGGTCGCCTGATGCGGAGCTCCAGGATGTAGAGGCGCGATGCAGAACGACGCACCCGAGCAAGAAGGTCGTGTTGCTGATCATAGATGTGCAGGGTGCCAGAGTAGATCTCGATCCGACATCCGGCCTCCTCCAGCTGTCCAAGACTGATGATGTTCGCTGTCAGACGGGGAATGTAGTATACCCCCATCAACGCACGATGCTTGCCGTTCTTGCAAGTGAAGATGATCGTGCCGCATCCTTCAATCTCCACCACGGATCCGTCGCCGAAGCGGACGGTGCCGCAGACTCCCCCATCGAGGTCGGAGAAGGCAATCTGCGCACCCGTCATGTGGTTGGTGGCGCCGGTGTCGAGCATCCATCGACGATCGTCCTGGTCCTCCTGCGATCCGAGCTACGCAAAGACCTTGGCCTCGTGGATCTCGACGTGGCGCGACGATGTGGGCGGAGCTAGAGTTAGAATCACCTCGGCGGGCGGTGCTACAACTTGAGTGCGTGGTGAAGAGATGGTCGCATGTGCCATCAACAAAGTGGATTCATCCTCTTCTCCCTCCGCAACATGTGCTTGTGAATGCTTATTTGGCTTGCTGCGGCAGTCCTTGGCCCAATGGCTAATTTTTCCACAATTACGGCACCGGTCCGCAGTGTTCTCCTGGGTCGTCCCATTTGAAGACGAGCTGCCCTTGCCTTAACGCATGCCGCCACCACCACTGTGGCCACGACGTGTTTTGCCGCGCCTTTTGCCGCTACCGCTGCTGGAGCCACCAGCTTCGCCGTTGTCATGCAGCTTCATCCGCGCCAACCAGTCCTCCTCGGCGAGAAGAAGACGGCCCTTGCTGTCGTAGACGGGCGCGGACGGTGCTGGCTTTTTCTTTCGCTGCTCGATGGCGCGCAGACGGCCGGTGACCTCCTCGACGAAAGGCTGGTTCACGTTGAGGAGAGTCTCGATGGAGTACGCGATCTACTCGAGATGCTCGGGGACGACCTGGAGCATTTTCTTCACGATCTCTCCATCGGTGACGTTGCCGCCAAGGATGCGGATGTTGTTGGCGAGGCTCATAATCCGAAGTGAGAAATCATCAATCGGCTCCCCTTCCTTGAATGCGATCTCCCCGAACTGCTTGAGCAGCTGTTGCGCGTTGGCGTCACGGATGCGCTGCACACCGACGCGCATGGTTTTAACCGCCTCCCAGGCGGAACGCGCCGTGCGCTTGCGCGCCAACAACCCGAGCATCTCGAGCAGCACGGCACGCAAAATGGCCACCAGCGCTAGGCGGTCTTCGCGGTACTCGACGACCTCGCCCTCCTCCGGTTCGACGGTTCGCGGTCATGGATCTCCGGCAATCTTTCGCGGCCGGCGAACTCTCAAATGCGCACTCAAGAACACAATGAACACAGGTGTTTGGTGCTGCAAAATGGGGCAACGTTTTCTGATATATTCTTGCTTATTTAAAGGAAACAACAAAACTAAAAATGGATAACTGAAACAACAAACTAAAGATGGATAACTGCCATCTTGAGTACTCACGCACAGCCACAATTAAACAGCCGCTCCACTACGGAAGAAATAAAATCAAAAGGAACTGCTCCACTACTGATGTGAACGGAAGAAGTAAAATCAAAGAAGTGCTAACGGAAGCAAAACTGAAACAATAAAATTTAGAAACGCTAAGAAACGCAGTGAGACAGACGCTGGAGTAATTGAAGAATGAAACGGTGAGAAGATGGTGAGACGCTGGAGTAGCTTCAACATTTAGCTTTACTTTGTGTTTTGTAATTTTTGTTGTGCAATTGTTAGCAGTGCTAGTGTTACATATCTGTTTGGTATATTTGAAATCTGTGATAATCACTAGCTCAGGGAGGACTTTGCGGGCTTTGAAAATGCTCAACGAGGAAACTTGTCAAATCTGAAATAATAGTGACTATCTAAAGAAGTCTGCTAGTTTTGTGTTGTCAATTGTTATTTCATACCTCAGAGCAGTGTCGTTTACTGTTGTACAGTCCTGAATACTATCAAAAATTGATTGATTCTGTAGTAGCTCATGTCAATCACTTAGTTCTGGTCATTGCTGAAATCTTTCTATTCTGCATGCTGTTGATACTGTAACTTAACTGAAGTATTTTTAGACTGTAAAACTAGCAGAAAGAGAGATAGTCACTTTCTGTATTAATCAATTGACAAGAGTTGAAGAAGGCCAATATTTTAATCTTGAGCAACTCCTCAAACTGAGAGCAAAACTCACTTCATAATTTGTGCATTATGCAGATTACAAATGCTCACGTTTATGCTCAGTTTAACATAATGTCCTTTGGCCTGAATTCAATATTTATGTTGAGAGATAATATCTTATTATTTATATTATTATCATGTCTTTGGATATATATTTTACTGTACATGATTAACTTCGGAATTAATCTGAGAAATTTTCTAAAATCACTTAGTTTCCAACAATATCTACGTTTAGGATTTAGGTATATGTGATTAAGAAGCTACTATGCACTGAGAGGGGTTTGGTGTTGTAGCTTTAGATGATGTGACACATACTCTCTCCTCAAGCTATCATTTGACACATACAATCACATGACACATACATTTGATGATTGCATGTTCAAGTGAATAGTATGCTGCAGATACGGTTAATGCGTATTACATGGAAATTAGAGCTTGAGTTTCCATTGCAATATACAGACACATAACTAGTGTACACAATATGTCAGATTATTATCGGATCACTCGCTTGTATCAAGCAAAAGGATCCAAATACACAATTTCACATAATCAAAATTGTTTGTCAGGTAAAATAATTGCGTAGTAGCATCAAGTGCATAGACCTAAAAAAAGAACAAAAAAGATGGCATCTAAAATGTAACAACCGCAAGATCATCAAATGTATATTTTTGAACGAGTACTGCAGATCGGGGCGAACCCACCGTGGGTAGGGGTGGGAAACGGTAACAAGTGATCCATTTTATCCGATATTCGTATCCAAGAAAACACGAATGTGGTAAGCAAAATCTGTATTCGAAAAAGTTTGTATTTGTATTCGAAAGTATTCGTATCCGTATTTGAGAATATTCATATTCGCATTCGTACTCAAAAATATTAATATCCGTATTCATATTTGAGACTATTTGATTCGTATTTGATCTGTTTCCAGAACCCAGGAAAAACCAGGATGAATTTTGTGATTCAAAATTTGAATTTTGGTGGTTTAAAAATGGCAACCGGTCAAAACCGGTGAAAAATTAGCAAAACTGCTAGGAATCTGTTTTATCCGATATTCGTATCCGAGAAAACGTGAATGTGGTAAGCAAAATATGTGTTCGAAAATATTCACATTTGTATTCGAGAATATTCGTATACGTATTTGAGAATATTCGAATTCGTATTCGTTTTAAAAATATGGATTCGTATTCGTATTTGAGACTATTCGGTTGTATCCAATCCATTTCCATCCCTAACCGTGGGTGCTTGTGGGTGCTCGAGCACCCCCTCCTCCCACCATGGTTGAAGAAGACTCGGTTGGCCCGGTCACCCAGAGGTTAAAGAACCAAAAGTCAGAGGATGAAGAAGAGCTGGAGTGAGTCGGAGTTGAAGATTGAAGAAAACATGAGGCGAGGCCCAGTCGGTGTCTTAAGGCCCAACGCCCTAGCCAGCCCAAATCAGTGGCGAATCCTGGCCCAAAACCCAAACGTTAGCAGAATAGTAAATAAGGTCATGAGGAAGATGAATAGCACAATGCAACACCTAAACAGTAGATAAGGTCACAGAGAGGCCGAGATGCCGAGACACCGAGTCGAAGAGAGAGTAGAGACTCACCATCACAAGTCGCAGAGTTGGCAGCCCGCAGCCCGGTGCGGCGGAGGGGGAGCTAGAGAGGGGGAGGCGGTTGGTGACTCAGCGCGGAGGGGGAGGTCGAAGGCGGTCTGTGGCCCAGCACGGAGGGCGGCTCGACGTGAAGTGGAGGGGGAGGCGGTCGGCCACTCGGTGGTGGCCGGGCGGAGACACGGCTGCATGGGCAAGGCCAAGCACGGAGCAAGGCTAGCGCTTGGTGCACGGGCCACGCGGCGGCATCGGCACATCGGCAGGGCGCATCGGACTTTGGACGCATCAGAGATTCTAAGAGACGGAGAGGACGAGGCGGCGAGTGATGAGGCTATTCCAGTATTCCCCATTCGACATTTTGGCTATTCCCCATTTGTTACCAATCCCCAATGAGGCGAGGCAAATAGGAAATGAAGTGGTGTTTGTGGTGAGCAGGTGAGGTGAGTTACTAATTTGCATAGTGAGCTACCAGCTACTGAGCTGCATCAGAGCACGAGGCGAATAGCAAACTAGCCCAGAGCCCAGAGGCCATGAATGTGAATGAGTGAATCCCATTTTATTATTGTTCTACTAATACAAATTATTGTTTAATAGACACTTCATAGTAGCCATCAGGCATTAGCCAATTTGTTTAATCGGCATTAGCCATTAGGCAAAAAAGGTTAACATGAGTTTAATAACTGATTAAACAAATTGGCTAATCGGCTAATGCCTAATGGCTATTATCAAGCGTCGATTAAACAACAATTTGTATCAGTAGAACAATAATAAAATGGGATTCACTCATTCACATTCACATTCATGGCCTCTGGCTCTGGTCCAGTTCACTATTTGCCTCGTGCCCTCACGTAGCTCAGCAGCTGGCAGCTCACTGTGCAAATCAGTAACTCGCCTCACCTGCTCACCACAGACACCACTTCATTTCCTATTTTCCTCGCTTCGTTGCGGACTGGGAACAAATGGGGAATAGCCAAAATGCCAAATGGGGAATATCAGAATAGCCTCATCACTCGTCGCCTTGTCCTCTCCGTCTCTCCGAATCTACGATGCGTTCGAAGTCCGATGCGCCCTATCGATGCGCCGATGCCGCCATGCGGCCCGTGCGTTGCCTGCCATGCGCTAGCCCCACTCCACCGCTCGGCCTCGCCCGCACGGCCACGTCCGCGCCCAACCACCACCGAGTGGCCGACTACCTCGCCCTCCGCTTCGTGTCGCGCTACCCTCCGTGCCGGAACGCCAACCGCCTCCAGCCTCCCCCTCCATGTCGAGTTGCCAACCGCCTCCCACTCCCCGGCTCCCACTCTGTCGTGCCGGGCTGCGGGCTGCCAACTCTGCAACTCATGACAGTGAGTCTGTAATCTCTCTCCGACTCAGCGTCTTGGTGGCTCGGCCTCTTTGTGACCTTATCTACTGTTCAGGTGTTGCATTGTGCTATTCATCTTCCTCGTGACCTTATCTATTGTTCTGCTAACATTGGGGTTTTGGGCCAGGATTCGCCACTAATTTGGGCCGGCTAGGGCACTAGGCCTTAAGACACTGACTGGGCCTCGCCTCATGCTTTCTTCAATCTTCAACTCCGACTCACTCCGACTCTACTTCATCCTCTGACCTCCGGTTCTTCAACCTCCGGGCGACCGGGCTGGCCGAGTCTTCTTCAACCACGGTGGGAGGAGGGGTGCTCGAGCACCCACAAGCACCCATGGTTAGGGATGGAAACGGGTCAGGTACGACCGAATAGTCTCAAATACGAATACGATTCCGTATTTTGAAATTGAATATGAATACGAATTCGAATATTCTCAAATACGGATACGAATGTTCTCGAATACAAATACAAATATTTTTTAATACGGATTTTGCTTACCACATTCGCGTTTTCTCATATACGAATATCTGATAAAATGGATTCCTAATGGTTTTGCCGATTTTTCACCGATTTTGACCCATTACTAGTTTTAATCCACCTAAATTCAAACTTTGAATCACACAATTCGTCCGGGTTTTTCTCAGGTTCTGGAAACGGATCAAATATGAATCTAATAGTCTTGAATACGAATGCGGATAGGAAAATGCTCAAATACGAATGCGAATATGAATATGAATATTTTTGAATACGAATACAAATTTTTCAAATATGGATTTTTCTTACCACATTCGTGTTGTCTCGGATATGAATATCAGATAAAACGGATTATCTGTTACCGTTTCTCACCCCTACCAATGGTGGATTCACCCCTATCTGCAGTACTCATCCAACTCATTCAAAAATATGCATTTAAGAATCTTGCGGTTGTTACATTTTAGATGCCATCTTTTTTGTCATTTTTATTGTCTATGCACTTGATGCTACTACACAATTGTTTTAGCGGCCAAACAATTTTGATTTTGTCAAACTGTGTATTGGGACCCTTGTACTTGATACAAGTGAGTGATCCGATAATAATCGGACATATTGTGTACACTAGTCATATGTTTATATATTGCAATGGAAATTCATGATCTAATTTCCATGTAATACGCATTAACCGTATCTGAAGCATACTATTCACTTGACCGTGCAATCATCAAATGTATGTGTCAAGTGATTGTATCTATCCAATGTGTCATTTGATTGTATTTATCCAATGATGGCTGCAAATCAAGCACTTGAGCTTGAAAATATGTAATTTTTAAAACCTTTAGATGCATCCCGGTGTTATTTGGATTTTCTGCTTTTATTTGGAGCAACCTCAAGATTTTGAACTTTTAAGTATAGCTTAACAGGATAAAAATTTAAAATAAGAAATCATCCGAGAGGAATTAGAAAATGTGAATGAAACTGAAATTTGAATTCAAATCACCAACTCAAGGATTAAAGAGAGAATAGCAGCTTGGAACTTCGATCAGGCCAAAATCCGAAGCCCGCCTATCCTTCTCCTCCCTTCCAACCCACCCATCTTTCTCGGCCCAACATAGCCCAACTCCACGCCCCTCCTCTCTTCCCCAATGCCTGCATGGCACCACCGTGAGGCCCAACTGCCCTGTTGATTCCTGCGTCACTTCTCTGCACTGTGGCTTGTGTTGTGTACGCGGGCAACATCCATGCCACCATGACGCCACTGCACACCCGCCACATCCATAGCACACCCCTGCTCACCTCGTCGCGTCTGGTCTCCCATGTCACTACACCACGCGACACGGCCAAGCTATTAACCACGTTGAGCTCGCATTCGCAAGACAACACTCATGCTCGCCCTCTATTTAAGCCATGCCTCTTGCCTCCCTCATCATCTCCCCACGTAAGCCATGCGCGACCGCCTCTCTGATGAGATTCTTCCGCGTCTTCTCACATTCAAACATGTTCCCAACCACCCTCTATGTTTCGCCTCAACTAATTTTGGGTTTCCTCGTCGACAGATGCTTAGCGACTTCGTCTTCCTCACGGATGGCTGAAACTGCCACCACCACTGCCATTCTTCACACAGTGTATTTCGGATTGATTCCTCTCTCATGGGGCAACCATTCACCTCCCCCAATGTTCACCCACCACTAATTTGGGTTGTCTTCCACAAGGACGTCACCACCACGTCGAGCTCGTTGCGCCACTAGCCTACCTTAGTCCATCCCCATCCTCTCCCTCTTGACCTATCTCCTCTCTCTGACTCCAACATTCCTATAGGCCTCGCTGGGCACCCCCTTGATCGCTCGTGCTGCGAGCACCGCCTAATAGTATTTGGCAGGTATTACTTCCTTCTTATATCCCCTCTTTTGTTTCCCTTTTTTATGGTTTGTCAAGTGTGCTGTGTGTTGATTCCCTACTTAATTTCTCTTTTGGCATTTTGCTATTGTTGTTCATGATCACATTTGAAGATTTGCTTCTCTCCAGAAGATGATTTGTTACCAACGTGAATGCCACCTGTCGTAGGGTGGCCCAACCCTCCGTGACAAGGTTTTGCAACTGGCCCAATATATAATAAGTCCCATAGTATAAAGGAATATACCAATGTACTCCTACCTTATGTAATTATTAAGGGATAAGATGGTAATTTCGCGTCCTACCCCACTCATGTATATAAAACCCTCAAGAGGGGCGTGGGGGTAGGACCCATTCATCCCATATATCATGTCCTTGTTCGCTCTCCTTCTTTAGTCCCCCTCTTTGCTGCTTAGTCCGTAGCCACAGCAGTTGCTGCCGTCCATGTGGATCGTGCAGAAGCTGCACTAGAAAGCGATGGCACCCAAGCGAGAGAGAGGTGCGGTGGTAGCGACCGTCGAGTCCAGCATGTTGCAGCTGGTGGTACCTCACGGCAATGACCACGATGCCCACGCCGATGCGACTGTCCACTGTGACGCTTGCGCCGATCAATTATCGCCCGCGACACCCGCGTCGGTGCCACCGTCGATCACGACAGCCATGAAGAGGCGACCGTCGGCCGCAACACCCGCGCCGGTTCAACCACACCGGTGTGACCGTCGACAGTGACACCCACACCGAGGTGACCGTCAGCTGCGATGCTCACGTCGCTCAACGACCGTCGATCACGGTGCCTGTGTCATCACCTTTACACCAAGGAGTCAGCCTCCAAGCAACATCAGCGAATGTCGAGCATCTCCGGCAGCGGGGATCCTGGAAGGAGCGAGCGCTCCAAAGCCTTTGCCCCGTCATAAGCTACGTTGGCATCCACGGCCATGCCGAGGTCGTGACCTTGGTGACACCTCTGACCACACCATGGTTTGGTCTTCACTGATAGACATGACTTCTCAATGGTCAAAACTTGGGGACAGAGCACTCGCCCTCAACTCCTTCGCGGAGACTACGAGTGGTCTTCGTTGAAGACTTCGCATGGTCTCTGTCGAGAGCTACGTAGATGTCATCTCTGACCACCTTGCGGTCGTAGACACTGTCCGTCTACTCCATGGTCATAGGCCTTGCCCGACCTCCTCTGGGTCATAGTTTTATTTTTAAAAAATAAAAAAAAACAGCTCAGTGGTCTCGCACCCCGGTGTACTCTATGGAGTATAAAGCGTTGGGAACTTACCCATTCCAGGCAACTCTATAGAGTATAAAAAAATCGTGTGGTGGCCTAGTGCCCTAACGTACTCTACAGAGTATAAAGCGTTGGAAACATAGCCGTCCCGGGAAACTCTATGAAGTATAAAAAATTGTGCGGCGGCCTCACGCTTCGGCGTACTCTGCGGAATATAAAGCGCCAGGAACTTAGCCATCCCGGGCAACTATACAGAGTATAAAAAATTGCACGGTGGCCTCGCGCCCCAGCGTACTCTATAAAGTATAAAGCACCGAGAACTTACCAGTCCCAAACAACTCTAAAGAGTATAAAAGAAGAGACAAAAAAATATTCCTAACCCACTAGGGAGTCCCTGCCATGGACCATAACCCCAATGAGATCGACACATTTCACGCACCTCACTAGGGAGTTCACCGTGCTCCTTCAACCGACCATGCCGTCGTCTAAGATTATGTCCAACCGCTTCACAGTCACAGACTTCACGCAACCACGCCGTGGTCATCCATCCGATCACCTCACGATCGTAGACTTTTTCCGTCCACGCCGTGGTCGTAGACTCCGTCCGACCGCCTCGCGGTTGTAGATTTTATCCGACCACACCGTGGTCATAGCCTCCATCCAACCGCATCGTGATCGGGACTTCGTCCTGCAGGCACATCAGCTTCGCCCCATCACCGGCTTCATCGACATCAAGTCCGAAGGGTGAGGGACCTTCGTCCAACCACACTGTGGTTGTAGACTTCATCCGACCACGTCATGGTCATAGATTGTGTCCGACCGCCTCGCGGTAACAGACTTCGTTCGACCACGCTTTGGTCATCTATCCGAGCACCACACGGTAGTAGACTTTGTCTATCCACACCGTAGTCATACACTTTGTCCAGCCACGCCATGGTCATATAGTTCGTTTGACTGCCTTGCGGTCGTAGACTTTGTCTGACCAAGCCGTGTTCATACACTTCGTCTAACCACGCCATGTTCATAGACTTCGTGCGACCACGCCATGGTCATAGACACAGCCCAGCTGCATCAGGTCGGGACTTCATCCGCCACACGTGTCAGCTTTGCCCCATCCCCAACTTCGTCGACACCAGTCCAAACGGTGGGGGATGGAGCGCGTGTGTTGAAGACTTCGTTCTACTGCCGGCTCTGTCGACATCATGTCTGAAGAGTAGGGGACCTTCATCTCACCAAGCTGTGGCCGTAGACTTTGTCAGACCATGTTGTGGTCATAGACTTCGTCTGAACACATTACAATTAGGACTTCGTCCAGTGCGCACGTTAGCTTCGCCCCATCACATACTTAGGTGGAGAAAACAAACTATAATTGCATATATCTATGTCTAGAATTTAGGTATAAGTGATTATGAAGCTACTATACATTGAGGTGGGTTTGGGGTTGTAGCTTTAGGATGGGTTTAGAATAGCACTCGTTCGGCTTATCAATTTTTGCTACCATACTAGGTTTGAAACGGTGCAACTTTTTAAGGTGTGGCCTATAGGTAGGTTATAGTAGACACTATACCGAGTTCAACTATACCAGCTAAAATCACATGCGACTATTTTTCTCTACGTACTGCCTCTCACAAACAGTCAAAATTCAAAACCATAACCCAAAAGTCAAAACAAGATCCCAAAATAACCCACCCTTTCATGATATGACATATACTCTTACCAAACAGATATATCATTCAAAGCAATAGGTGACTTTTAAGAGGCCCTGTTGATGCATCGTAATCTGTAGTTCTAATTTAAGGTATATATAGAAATATTTTGGCTACTGGATCTGGAGCATCCTAACCATTGATTCATCCTTTTGGGAACATACATTCAAAGTTGATCCCTTCCCCAATGTTGTTAACTAGCAGCACAAGTGCAGCGCCACGCCGCGCTAGTTACCGTGTGGACCGAAGTGTAAGAGACGGCAATTCATGCAAAAGTTTTTTCAAAAAAATTGAGGACACGTGCGTAATTTTGAGAAAACCAAAGGCCTTTTTCGCAAAAAAAAACCGAGGACCTATATGTAACTAAATAAGGATCGTACATAATTTTGAAAAACCGCGGGGTGCTATCCTGCAAAAGAATATGCAATTTTGGTGAAATGGATGGGGTTTTTTGGAAAAAACATGGTAGGACCTTTTTGTGATAACAAAGGACCTTTACATGATTTCAGAAAATGTAGGGGTTTTTTCGCAAAATGGATGACGTGGCATGGGTGGGAGGCCGGGAACTCCCCCGGCTTTGTTTAGTGATGATGCCGGGGAGAGGCCAAGAAATCCCAGTGAGATTTGTGCATCTGCACAGATACATGCTTACGATATGAGTTCCTGAATGTCTTCGGCAATGAAGCTTAGCTAGAAACGACCACTGCAGCTCAATGGAATCCTCCACCAGCAGAATTTCCGAAGGTCAACATACATGGATCATTATCTGCAGCTTTAGGAGTTGGGGGATCGGATTTTATCGTCCGAGATGCACAAGGACGTATTCAAGGGGCCGGTGCCGGCGGCCTATGCAATCTTCAGGATAGCACAGAATCAAACTTCCCCCAAAATGAACATGCGAGTGCAATTGTTACCACCCGAAATACACAACCTTCAAGCCAAGTTTGAGAACCCAACGATAACATCCAGCTTGATTGGTTTTATTCAGTCCATTTGTTGCCATCAGCCTGTTCTCAATCAAATTATTTTCCATCCATCCAACACAAGAGTAATAAAAAAATGGAAATTTTTTAAATTTAGTAACTACCACTGCCTGCTCTATTAGTTGATGAGATAAAACAGGGGGCACAAAAGGCAAAACAACGATGTTAAGCCCCGATGGTGGAACATCACTTGGCATTGTATCAATCATCGCTGCCAAAATCTATATCATAGTTAGCCCTTTGATGGGCTACTCCATTTGAAACCTTACCTTCCCTTCTTGTCATCTTCCTCATCATCACTGTACTCACTCTCGTAATCATCGTACTCCTCTTCTGCTTCCTCTTTTCCTCCTCAATGCCATCCTCTACTACTGGCCCTTCTTCGGGCACGTGGCCTCTTGTTCCTGCGCGGCTGTGCTTCAGAACCTTCAACTTAAAGCTAGTCTTGGTGTCACAGCCTATCAAAGCAATTCATGATGCCAACTTCAGTTCACATGTCACATGTCAGAAATGCCAACCTGCTGTGTTGCCACAACATTCTTTAAGTTTCTAACTCATGAAAGGGACTAGGACAGTTGACTTGCAAGATCTGTTGACTAGCACAGCGTATTAGTTTGAAGGTGTAGGATGACTACGGTTTCTTCGCCCCCTATTGCAAATATGCGATTTGTCTGTACATTTACGGGTCTGAAGGTGTTGGATGACTACGGTTTCATCGCCCCATGGATGATGGATTGCTCCATCCGCTGGCCACATTAGTCACCAGTTGTAAATCAAGCACTTGAGCAAGAAAATATGCAATTTTTAAAACCTTTTGATGCATTCCAGTGTTATTTGGATTTTCTACTTTTATTTGGAGCTTCCTCAAGATTTTGAGCTTTTAAGTATAGCTTAATGGGATAAAAATTTGAAATAAGAAATCATCCGAGAGGAATTACAAAATGTGAATGAAACTGAAATTTGTATTCAAATCACCAACTCAAGAATTAAAGAGAGAATAGTAGCCTAGAACTTCAATCAGGCCAAAATCCGAAGCACGCCTATCCTTCTCCTCCCTTCCCCATCTTTCTCGGCCCAACGTAACCCAACTCCATGCCCCTCCTCTCTTCCCCACTGCCTGCACCGCCCCACCGTGAGGCCCAACTGCCCTGTTGATTCCTGCATCGCTTCTCTACACTATGGCTCATGTCGTGTACACCGGCAACATCCATGCCACCATGACACCGCTGCACACCTGCCTCATCCACAGCACACCCTTCTCACCTCGTTGCGTCCGGTCTCCCATGTCCCTGCACCACAAGAGACAGCCATGCTATTAACCACGCTGAGCTCGCGTTCGCAAGATAGACCTCATGCTCTCCTCTATTTAAGTTGTGCCTCTTGCTTCCCTTGTCATCTCCTCACATCGGCCGTGTGCGACTGCCTCTCCGATGAGATTCTTCCGCGTCTTCTCACATTGAAACATGTTCCCAACCATCCTCTACATTTCGCCTCAACAAATTTTGGGTTTCCTCGTCGACAGATCCTCGGTGACTTTGTCTTCCTCGTGGATGGCTAAAACTACCATCACCACTGCCATTTTTCATATGGTGCATTTCGAATTGATTCCTCTCTCATGGGGCAGCCATTCACCTCCCCCAATATTCACCCACCACTAATTTGGGTTGTCTTCCACATGGACATCGCCACCACGTCGAGCTCATTGCGCCACCAGCCCATCTTAGTCCATCCCCATCCTCTCCCTCTTGGCCTATCTCCTTTCTCTTACTCCAACATTCCTATAGGCCTCGCTAGGCACCCCCTTGATCGCTGTGCTGCGAGCACCGCCCATTAGTATTTGGCGGGTATTGTTTCCTTCTTATATCCCCTCTTTTGTTCCCCATTTTTTGGTGGTTTGTCAAGTGTGTTGTGTGATGATTTCCTACTTAATTTCTCTTTTGGCATTTTGCAGTTGTTCGTGGTCACATTTGAAGATTTGCTTCTCTCCAGAAGATGATTTGTTACCAACGTGAATGCCACCATCATCCACGGGTTGCTTACATGCTTATGAGTGGTGTGGTATGGGAGGCATGTGGTTTCTTCTCTTTGTGGTTAGAACAAAGGTTTGACCCCCTCTGGTTGATTGCCTACAATTTATCAGCCTATTGAGTTGTTGACATCACATCACTCCTATTAATAATATGTAAAACACTCACTGCACTGAATTATGCAACTTTGATGATAACATATATGGTTTCCTCTCTGAAACCTTTTCATCTACTCTGGGAATTATGTACTCCTGTAGATGTCTACAAGTTTTCAGTTTGCAAAGAATCAATGTTTCATGAGTCATGCGAAAGGATCATGGCACTAGTAATTGTAACGAGACTTTATGGAACCCACATATGTGTAGAAACAATGTTAGGATGACCTTCTTATTAATAACAGATAGCATGTTAGTAATATTTTCCACAAAAAAGTACATAAGTACACATATAACTCAATTGTCCATTACACTTTTGTAATATAGATTATAGATTTAGATACATGTTATGGATTTTATGAATACTAGTACAATAAGATATAAAAAGTCCATTATTAAAGGAAACAAGTGCTATGTAGTGTACATGGTACTTTGTAAAAAGGACATGTCAAGGGGAAATCACCTTGCCCAAATGGGAGTCCACATTGAGAAGTACATAAACGCATGCCTATTTACAACACTGTATTTCGATAGTAGGAAAAAGTAATTTCTACTTTGATAAAAGTTGTTTTCTTCCAAAATTCATGTCAAATTCTATAGAATAATTTAGGAAAATTGGTGTGTTGTCCCAAAAGACCACCATACCCTTTATTTATAGTGCCAAAGATTACAATCGGTTCCTAACATGGATTCTAATATTACTACGGACCCAAACTCTTATTGATTCCTAATGCATAGCCGAAATACTAACTCACCAATCCTCCCACTCAAAATGGTTATAAGATACAATCATTGCCATCTTGTTACATAAAACAATACCCTCACTAGAATCTAACACTTTATCAAATGTATTGACAATACCAAGGCGAATACCATCACCATGACATCCACATTTACCAAAGCTGCCTCCGATGTCGTGATTGACACCACCTCCAAGACCATTGTCTTTGTTGTTCACACCGCCCACATCATGTCCAACATCACCACACAGATGCAGCCTCCGAAAACGATCACTTACACCACCATCAAACATAGTACCCACCATGATCATCACCTCAACCACCTCCAATCAATCCTCAATTAACATCAAGTACTCCATCTTCTCCGTCACACCCTCAGTCTTATGTTTCCTCTACCTCACCCACACGCCTCAAACCTTGGCCTCAACCATCTCCACTTCTAGCCCTCGGTCACCCTAGCCTCAATACCTCCAACAGAGCTACCATTGCTCCTACTTCACCATCACCACCGCTTCTACTCCATCTTTGACACTCTGCCTTCATTATCTCACCTCCTCCACCAAAAACACCATTGCAAATAAACCCACCACTACACACACCTCCATTATCCATACTAACACCAACACCAAATCCAACACCCAGAATCACTTCTAGGCATCCCATCAACACCACTCTCACTACCACTACCACCATAACATGACCACCAAAGCCACCGCTTGAATAACCTTCTCCTTTTGTTTTAGAGCATCTACCTTACCCTGAACCTCTACCATCATCATCACATTGCTAGCCTCAAAGTATTTGTTCCCCAGAGTCTTCCAGATCACCGTGTGCGCGGCAGCGATGGACCATAGGTGATGGGATGACTGTAGCCGGTGGATCGACTAAGGACTAATAATGATGAGATCCACTCAACGATGGCACGATGGATGGGATGACAATGGCGGTGGTTCTAAGGTGAGTGTTTTGCTCGGGTTAGGGTTGGAGATGGGTTGGCCCCGATACCATGCAGAATAATTTGGGAAAAATTATGTGTTATCCCAAAGGACACCCACACTCTTTATTTATAGTGCCAAATATTACAATTGGATCTTAACATGGACTCTATTAGACTACAGATCTAAACTCTTATTTATCCCTAGTGCACTTATTGGACCCTAACACTAACTCACCAACCAATTACAACATTACAAATGCCCTCTTAGCGTGGTAGCCCAAGAGATGACACAAACTCTTGCTCCAAGCTATAGCATTTTTGGCTATTTCGAGACTCTGAATTAGCAATTTCACCCAAGTTAATAGCCAACGACTCACATCTAGCTTCAGCTTTTGTACATAGCAATGATTGCATCTCTTCAGTATTTTCTGGAGCAACATGGCATGAGTTTGACCTTTTTGTTCGCAAGAACTGTAAAGTCATCTCAACATGCTTCATAGTAGGTCTCTCTTCACCTCGAAGCCTCAAGCACATCTCCGCAAGAGAAGCAACATTGTTAATCTCTTCATCAGTTGCTTCCTCACGAACTTGAGCAGAAACTATCTCTTTGATTGGCCTCACCTTCAACTCCCAAAGAAAGTAGTTGGACAAGTTCTGCTTTGAGCCTGATACACTTGTAAAAATAGGCTCCCTTCTTAGAAGTAGCTCTACAAGTACCACACCAAAACTATATACGTCACTCTTCTCATTTAGCACTTGCCAAAGATGGTAATACTGATCAAGTACCCAAATGTGCCCTGCACATTTGTTACAACATGAGTTTGATCAATAGGAACCAATCTTGAAGCACCAAAGTCAGATACTTTAGCAGTGCAATTTGCATCTAGGAGTATATTAGAAGACTTCACGTCACGATGGAAGATTGATACCGAAGCTGCTGAGTGGAGATAATATAGAGCTCCTGCAGATTCCACAGCAATTCTTAGACAATCGTCCCATGACAAAGGGAAATCACTGTTTGAACCAGAATGAAGAATTCCAAATAATGAACCATTTGAAATGAAATCATACACCAATAGTGGGACCTCGGTTTCGAGACAACATCCAAAAAGTTTAACTATATTTCGGTGATTTATTTGAGAGAGAATTGCCACCTCATTAATGAATTGGTTGATTTCACCTTCCGCAATGTTCTTAGACCTTTTTATCGCCACCACACGTTGGTCGGATAAGATGCCTTTATACACCATGCCATGCCCTCCACGACCAAGGATACGTGTAGGATCAAAGTTATTTGTTGCCTTTTCTAGCTCATCCAAAGAGAAAATCTTTGTCTTGTCACTTGCATTTTCATCAGAAGATATTAATTGTTCTAGGAGAAGGCCTTGGTTCTTCCGAAAATGCTTCCTACGTAATTGCTTTTGCATGTCTCTTTTCCATCTACGGATGAGAAACATTGCACTTAAGCTGACAAGTAGAACACCGAAACCAACACTAAGCCCAATGGCAATACCTGTAATAATTATACTCCTTAGTCTTGTCTTGTTCATGACTTCATGTTCATTGTGAAATTTACTAGTTTATAGAACTCACCTAATAGAAGATTTTGCCTTTTTGTCGACGTGCACTGCATTGTTATATTATCATACTGTGTTTTGTAAGGACAATCAGTGCATTGGTAGTTTCCTATAGTATTATGGCATACTCCTTTGCAAATGCCTCGTGTGTTGCACTCGTCAATATCTGCAACCACATCTTAGTAAGGTGAGAGACACAGAAGTTTACAGAACATTATACTAAGAATATTATACTAAGAATAGACATCACGACTGCTTTGGAGATATAGAAATTCCTAGATTAACTTAAAAACTATGGGAATTCATAGTTTTTTTAAGTTAATCTAGGAATCTCAATGTTTCCCTCTAAAACAGAACATTATACTAAGAAAATCATATTTCATAATCCATGTGAACTTCGAATAAGATTTGGAGATGTTCTAACTTCCATGATTCCTAAGATGGTCCACAAAGCTTGGAAGCATGTGTGTTTGTTTGATTATTGCTGGAAAAACAGATAAAATCATCGAGAATTTGCTTTTAGAGGGAAAGAGAATCATAGAGGCAGATAAATACATAAAGCCAGCAGCATGTTAATGCTTCCACTACAGTTGTCAAAATATAGAGGAATTACGGGCTGTAAGTTTAGATAATGTTTTTTTAAAGGGGGCTGATAAGATCAGAATTCCCCCATGCATGGACTTTTTTTTTAATTTTTGCAATGACCATGCATGCGAGTTAAACTACTGAACATTGAAAACATTACCGTTTCTAGAAGATGGGAGATCTCTAGACCTCTGTTTTTAAAAACTCAATTGGCCTCGCTTAATCGCTTCGTGCTATTTAGTAGTTATGAGTATTATTTCAAATGCAATCAATATGTTAAACCAAAATGATTATAACCTTAATCCGGCATAAGTGCAAGAAATTCATGATTCATTTCCTGTACTACCATTAAAGTCCAATACTAACGTTTTTAAGAATCATATCCATTATTAGTGGTAAACATATAAATATATATACAGCATGTGTGAGAGAGAACCTTCACAGCCATTTCGGACATATGGATTTCCGTGAAAGCCTGGCATACATTTGCATCGATAACCAACGTAACCTTTTGTTGAGTTGACTCCCAAGCATGTGCTATTGACGCTGACACGTGCGTATCCAGAGGTGTTCTGATGTGCCTCTCGGCAAGTTAGATTGGCAACGGCCCATTGCACAGATGCCAATTCCCGAGAACCAATATAGGGTGTGTTTGGTTCAGAGTCATGGTGAGACGGGATGGATCCAACCCATTTTTTAGGGACGGGACGGTCCCTGTTTTCTGTTTGGTTTAGGGACAAAAGGTTTAGGATGACAATCTGACATGCGGGGTCTACCTGTCAGCCACTCGTCCCACTTCATCCCTCACCATCCCCTCATTTTTGAGGGATAGGACCATCCCCAATTTGAGAGCATATCCACAGAATATTCTCTAGAGGGATATCCCCCATCCCACCTGACTCTGAACCAAATAGCTCTGGAACGAGGACCATCCCATCCCCCATGGTCCCATGAATCAAACACATACATAGAGTCGAGGTTCCTTCGGTACATGCATCATATACTTGCCCTGCTTGTAATGTGTGGCGTCGTCTTCGATGCCCAAGAGCCCGTCACTGACATTTATATATGTCACACGGTATCCATCGTTTAGTTGGAGGCTGGATGTCGCCATGTTCGTGCACTTGAGCTGAAATAGCTTCCTTGCAGAACAACCCTCTTCTAGGCCGAATGGAAATGGAACACTGATGTTTCCACACTGTCGAGAACAGTTTACCTTCTGTTGGACCGGATTATATCCTATTTTCAAAATGAAATCAAGAGATTCATGAGAAAATTAGACGACTTATAATATAAACACAAAAGTGAGGTACTAGAATTACTTACAAAGCAAAATAGAGAGAGCACATACTTAATTTAGAGGAAATTACATTTATCCCCCTATTTTTCTCCATAAAATGCAATATTCTCTGCCTACTTGCAATTTTGCGAAGTTTCATGTTCACAGTTGGTTTTCATGCATCGAAACAGCCGAGAGTACTAGGGTTCTCAAACGTGGAGCAACTGTTATGTTACTTGAGTATGATCACGAATTTTGTTATTTTGGGGTAATGTTATCTTCATTGTAAAATAGGTAAAGCCGGATCGAGATGAGCAGGGTAAAGTACCTCTATCACGCGAGCAACCATCGGGTATGTATGGATTGCCTTCATACCCAGCATCACAATAGCAAATGTAACCACGATCAAGTGCCATACCACTCAAGCATTTGCTGTGGCTGCTGACACAGGCATAGTTGGTCCGATTAGCCAAGGTGGCGGCGCACGTTGGTTGATCCATGATACTCCACAAAATTGCCGAGCAGGTAGTAGTTATATTGATGCTGTCCCACAGGGAGCTTTGGTTAGAATGCCCTTCAACTCTGAGCTTGGAGTCCTTTCGGAGGACAAACTGGAGCTGCAAGTTGTCAGAACTGGGGATCCTGAGATAGCAACATCCAGTACCGTGGCAGTCCTGCCTAGCAACAGTCTCCGTGATTTCCTTGTTAGGGCAGGTAACTGTACAAAGCAGCATAGTCTCATTTGTGGCTGCTTGATCGGGCACCTGGTATACGTCGAAGTCACAGCCGGTGATGTTTAGTCTGGCAACCGAGAAGGTGAAAGATCTCCCAGGTGCATTCCATAACATGTTGTAAACGTTGACGTCAGGTCTCATGGGGATATATTGTGAATACGAAACTACCAAACCTGTTATGAGAAAAAACACACAAAGTTATAGTGAGAATGATTGCAGAGGTAACTAAAAGACATAAACATAGTAATCTCAAATCGAAACAAAGGAGAAAACTATTTATTGCATTCCAGAATTAAAATTTTAAAAATATACTTTCCAGAATTTATATAAATCCAGAAATGAAATTTCAACGAATTGTAGTATTCAAATATATAAAGTCATAAATTCGAATTTAAAAGGTCAACATATCACAATAATGGAAACTTTTTAGTTAGGCAGGCTAATCACATAACACCATTCCAAATCAAACCATCTCACCACCCATAAAAAACCCCAAAATGATTTAGAAATGGATATGAGCGGATAAGATAATATCTTAAATACAAAAATCGTGTCCCTATGCATAGATTAGAAACCTTTTTTTTCTTTTTTTCTTCTCCCTGAGTTATAATGGATTAGACTAAAAGAAAGACTCCATATTAAGTGTAATCTTAGAAATTAATTTGTATATATGAGTATAGACTTGAAACTAAAATTTCCAAAAGTATACAATTTAGGAACTGAAAAATCAGAGAAATTTCAGCGTCCAAAAATAAAAAAAATTAATATTGAAAGTTCCTAAAAAATTATGTTGTTGATTCCAAAAATCATATATTAGAATGCAGAATTAAAATTTTAAACAAATTGTTGAATCCAAATATAGTTGAACTTTTAATTTAAAATTTTAAGTTTCAATTAAAACTTAAAATTCTAATCTAAAATGTACTATATTATCCAAATGTATATAAATTCTAAATTAAAATAATCGATTTGTGGACAATTCCCTATTCTTTACAATTCTACATATAAGTCCTAACCAGTATCGAATTCATATCTGTGAACGTTTCCACTCCCTAATCCTACTATGATTTTGTATTGCTCTATCAATGGTATTTTTTTTTCATCTATGCTGCTTATGGTTTTTCTTATTTCAAATCTATCTTGGGTAAAGATTCGTGCTATAGGTAGTTTTTATCCTAATCTGGCTTAGGTTCATAGTGGTAAAAAAAATTTCAATTCTGGTGCTTTTCTTGATAAGAATAAAATTTTCAACGATATTTCTGTCTAGCGCTTTATGGCTACGGTGTCTAGCGCTTTATGGCTATGGGCCTAGTTGAAATGAAGGATTTCAATGGAAATTTTGGAGGAATTGTCCCATTTTCCTTTAAACATATTGCACTCCAAAAGTGTCCTAAAATGTTTTTTTGTTAAGCTAAAATATAGGCAGTGAATCATACAGGTTAATGACATATGCCTTCTTATTTTGTTTTAGAAGAGCCAATGCACAATTTCAACCTATATTTATAACATTTTTTGCCTACCAATATAGCCTATATTTTATAATATCCTCAATAACTGGAGGATAGTTTTCAAAGAAATTCTATGCAAGAGGACTCGGTTGCAGTATTAAACGGTGTTCACCCGTACGTATAAAATATTTGAGCATTACATGAAGCTGTCATGGTCATTCGATATTTCAATGTGTACTTCCCATGCTAAAAACTGTCGAGGGAGTAATTTAACTTTGGACAAACTAGAATGGAACTTGTACCGCTGAGACAAGACTACAAGAGGTATCGTGATGAAACCCAAAAAGACTTGGTGGTATTCGCTACCGTTATCTGCGACATCGATGTCATCGACGACCTCCGTGACTCTGTCCCTGAGAAAGAGCCTGGGAGTTTGCACGGTGTTGTTGCAGATGAGCTCAAAGTCGGGCTGCCGGAAGCAACGGGATGAGCCGATGCCAAAGGGATAGTCGAAGGTCAGATTACCGCAGCTCCTTTGACATCCTGTGAGCGTGGCAGCAGATGCAACGCTCATATTGCCGTTGGAAGCTTGCACCGATAGAGTCGCAGTAAACGCGAGTAGGAGCAGAGGGAGTACTGGCGTCGAAGAGGCTCATCTCTACCCTTCACAAGTGTATAACACTTCGAAGTTGTAGACCTTGTGTAGGGAGTATTTGGGAGAAAGTGTAGCACAGGTGTAGATGGTGTAGATCCTTGAAATGGTAGTGACGATCTTGCTGCTTTTATAGTAGTCTCTGTAGTCTGGAAGGACCAGCACTACTACAGAAAGCCTAATATTAGACGCCAAATCACAGACGGTTTTGTGAAACCGTCTGTGATGTACACTACCACAGACGGTTTTAATTTGGAGGCCGTCTGTGGTGTTTTTGGCGGGAAAAAGGAGTATCACAGACGGTTCTTACCGCTGAACCGTCTGTAATACTAGAATATCACGCACGGTTTTATAATAAAAACCGCCGGTGATATTCTAGATTATCACGACGGTTTTATTATAAAACCGTCATGATATGTTAAGATGACGCATTTTTTATTATAAAACCGCTCGTGATAATCTGGAATATCACAGACGGTTTTATAATAAAAACCGTCTGTGATATGTTTCCCGCCTTGCAATCTCTCAAAATTTCATATTTTCCCGCTTGAGTCCGAGTATGGTTCAATTTTGACACACCTTCAGTAAAACGGGCATAACTTTTGCATACGGTGTCCGTTTTCGACGTTCTTGTACTCGTTGGAAAGCTAACGACGAGACCGATCCAATAAAAACGACCCGCTTGCGCTAGTCGCCCTCCAAGACCCCGAAAATCGGCCATCTTTGGACCTAAATCTGCGTCGCAAGTTTTTGGTTTCTGTTTTTGCCCTTTTTCTTAGTCTTCCTTTTGGAATTTGGATTTTTCTTCAACTGAAAAGTTGTAGATCTCATCGAAACCTTTCAAATGAGTATATATAAGTCATATAGAACATTGTTATTTTATCTTTTCATACTAGTTGTTTGTATTGCATCGGTATATAAAATTGTGTGTCTAATTCACAGACGGTTCTATATGTAGAACCGTCAGTGATATTCATTCATCACGCATTTGTTCTATACGAGAACCGTCTATAATAATCTGACAATGGGCCAGTTGATCTCGCACCTCATCCCACGGATCGTAGCCCGCCTCTCTTGTCCCGCGCCAAAAATTTGAACTCCCACCTCTCCTCCTCTCCTCCCTATAAATATAACCCAAACCCAGCCTCTTTGCTGGTCCGCTCTTTCTTGCTATCCTCCTACTTGTTGTCCTCCTCCTCCTCCTTGCTGTCCTCCTCCTTGCGCATTTGACGCACAAGTCTCTGGCGATGATGGTGGGCGTCAAAGACATCCGGCTCATGCGTTGCATCAGGGGCGAGAAGGATGGTGGGCGTCAAAGGCATAGAGGATCTTTGCTTGTTGTGTAACCTGCTCGTTGTTCTTGTTGTGTAACCTGCTTGTTGTTCTTGTTGTGTAACCTGCTCCTCGTTGTTCTTATTGTGTAACCTACTCGTTGTTTTGGAATATTTTAATGACAGTCTCTAATCTTAATAAAAATGGATGTTTTATGTTTGTGAAATGAATTGAGATGTGAATTGGATGTATACATGTACATGTTGATCTGCTTGTTTCAGAGGGTATGGCTACCATTTCCGAGGCTAGCCAATAAATGTAAATAGGTTTAGGAGTAGAAGGCAATATCACGCACGGTTTTTAACTAAAAACCGTCTGTGATTTATACATATCACGAGCGGTTCTTAACAAAAACCGCCTATGATAATTATATATCACGCAGCGGTTTTTAACTAAAACCGCCTGTGATTATAAATATCGCAGCACGGTTCAAAACCGCCTCGTGATGACCTCGTATTATCATCGACCATAAATACAGACGGTTCACAAAACCGCTCGTGATGACGCTTTTGAACCGCTCGTGATGACCTTTTCAGTAGTAGTGCGCAATTGCCGAATGAGGGCTAGGCAACATCGATTGCAAAATGGCCACGGTACAAGAAATTGTATCTGTCCGAAAGGATTTTTCCTCGAAATGGTGGTGACGGTCTTGCGGCTTTTACAATAGTCTCTGGAGTCTGGAAGGATGTTGTCATGTTGAAGGGAAAGGGGGGCTTGTCCATTGTCCAAACCCTCGGTGGCTATGTATAGGATCGTCGATGGTAATTATGAGTGAATGATTGCAGCGTACAGCGGAAACCTTTTTTTTAAAATTTCTGCCTTTTTAATTGTTTAATCTGCAAAAACCAGAAATAACAAAAACAAAAAAAACAGATTTTTTTTCTGATTTTACAAAGATCAACCATCGTAGCATCCTCTAAATGCGACAATCTTGTAGCAAGATCGTGAGTAGCATCTTGTAGCAAAAACCATATGATCGATCGCTGATTCTGATCGATAGCAAAACACGTTTTCTCATTCAATCTAGCAATTAATTTTTAATCAAAACTGATTCATGTATGTAAGCAAGAAAAATACCTAGACATAGATCAATGCATGGAGAATTCATAGGAATCAGAAAACCAAGAAAAAGGATAATATATGCGAATTAAAAAACTTACGAACTTTAATTAAAAAATGCGTGTACTATTCATCCTATTGATTCTTTGTTCACGGCCGCCGCATCCTGCTCAAGACGCCTTTTTTCTGTTTCCTCTCTCAGCGAAAAGCACTCTTTCTACTCGGTCACGGCTTCTTTTTATAACAAGTCGCCACGCCGTTTCCGAGTCCCTAATCATCACCAAAACCTAAACTAACTTTAAGACCCAATACAAAATATCAACCAGCCCATTTACCAATTCAACTAGACTTTCGGCCCATTAATTTTCAAGGAACCCGAAACCCTTCCTAACACGGATTTTTCATAATTCCAACTTTTCCAACTCGTTACATATCGAAGCCTCCAGGACCGCACCTCCCATAGTTTCTCCACGCATCATCCACCACATGTCGTAGCCTCTGGATCGCACCTCCGTAGCTCCAACACATATCATCTATCTCTGATCTCCATGCGCCCCAAGCATAAGCATGACCATCTCGTGACCTCCTTGACCGTGTGAATCTCGGATCTCCCTATCCTAGTCCCGGTCCACCTCGTCACCGACCATAATCGCCTCAATGCTCAACCTGGACATGCAAAGACCAAAGAACATTTTTCCGGTACAAGTTCGTCTCAACTTGACCAACATCAGTTTGCACACACGCGACGCAACTCGCATAACAACACTAAACAAAATCACCAATTATTCACTATAATAAATTAACCATTGTCAATTATTCATCACCAAAATATCCTAGACCTAACCACATGGTTTAACACCATGACTTGTTCTTAATCAATAATCAAATTCAACAAGTAGGATTTGTTTGATGACAGGGCTCAATAGCAAACCAAGTTTCCAAATGGATTGCAATTATCAGATTTGTTAATAATAATCTATTGGGAAATTGTAAAAAAATCATAGAATCCTAAACAGTAGTAGTTTCCTGAACGCCTTCCTCCCGCCCCTACAAGTATTTATTTTGTATTATATCTTCTTTTGCAAGCTCCCCTCATTAACGCTTTTCCATATTTTTTATGAAATTAACCTAAGTTTTGGCTTTTAGGATAAAAGAAATGGTGCCCACAGGAAGTTTCACTACCACAAAAAGACTTATATTAGAAACCTTATCATAGATGGTTCACCAAACCGTCAGTATTAAACGAAAGCACAGACAGTTTAGGTTTAAAGACCGCATATCTTTCTGACATCGCCAAAAACCGTCTATAAAGAAATAATATTATAGACGGTTTAAATAAAAACTAGTCTGTGATAATGAAGTTATCACAGACTGTTTTTATTTAAACTATTTGTGATACTTCACAGACGGTTTGTATTAAAAATCGTATGTGATAATTTCCACTATATTAATGTCGCGCAGACCCATCGACCTTTTGTCTTAAATTTCAGATCTACGTTGCTGCTTTGAGCTGTAGGCGGGGTATTCAGGCCATTTAGTGGAAGGAGATCGACTATTTGGCAAGAGTAATTATAAATCTACTAAGTTATTAGCTAGCTATGGTTAGTAATTTATTCGTAATTACATTATAATTTATATCTAGCCTTTGGTGAAAAGAAATTTGAAGATTGTTTAGATCTAATTAGCTTGATGTACAGAGAAGATTATTTACATCTACCATGGATTAAGGTTTAATCAATTCATAGTTTATTTTCTACTTAATTCAATGTAATTAATTAATTAATCTTACTACATATAGCTACTTAATTTAGATTGTGTGTACATTTATTAAATTCATGATTTAGGGTTTATACTAAATTGTTATATGCGTAACGTAGGACCGAAGCTGGATGTATGCTGAGAACCGTGTGAGTGAAGAATACATTAATGACATTTATGCTTTTACAAGAGCTGCTGAGGAGGATATATTGAATAAGGAGGTGGAATATATGCACTGTCTACGCATTGATGGCGACAATCTAAAGATGTTTAAGAACTAAGCGCAGATTGAAGCACACTTGATTTGAAGGGGTTTCAAAAAGGGGTATGCACGTTAGACCAGTCATGGTGAAGAGTAGATTACACAAGAAGGTAGTAATAATGACATCGTTGATGAAGTCAATGATATGCCACTGGATGATCATGTCGATTGTGGTTTTGATTCGGATAGCTAAATAATGACAATTTGGATCAGATGCTTCGTGATGTAGAAGGGATCTGTGATAAGAGAAAGTATGTTAAATTATGTGGCTTGACAGAGGACTCGGAGAAACCTTTATTCATGTGCTGCAAGTCAAAGTACATGAGGTTGTCAGTCATGCTTAAACTGCTAAAATTGAAAGCAAGCAGCAGTTGGTCTGACAAGAGTTTTGTAGCACTGTTAGGTCTTTGAGCGGACATGCTTCTAGAGAGAAACGAGTTGCCCAAAACAACCTACAATGCCAAGAAGGTTCTTTGTCTGTTGGAAATAGAAGTAGAAAGAATATATTCATGTCCGAATAACTGCATCCTTTACCGTAAAGAGTATGTAAATATGCATGTATGTTTGGTGTGCAACACATCTCGATACAAAGCGTAAGAATCAATCAGATGGTGGTGAGAGAATAGAGGTGAAGAGAGGATCTCCTACTAAGGTGATATGGTATCTTCTTATAATTCCTCATTTGATGTGGCTTTTTATGAACCCAAATGAGGCAAAACTGCTATATTGGCACTCGAAGGAGTGTAAAAAGGATGGAATGCTAAGACGCATTACTGATTCCACCTAGTGGAGAAACATCGACTGTAGGTTTGCAGGTTTTGGTGTAAAATCGAGGAATATAAGGTTCGGATTGGGTATAGATGTAATAAATCCTTTCAGTAACATGAGCATCTGATATAGCACTTGGCCCGTAACTCTCTGCATCTACAATGTTCCTCCTTGTGCACCATAAATGATTATCCTGCCCTTGCTAACCTGTTGGGCCAGAGTACAAAAGGAGCCAAAGCCTGTATGGAAAACCAAGGGAGGGATCGACGCCCTGCAATACGTTCTAGATTTCCTAGTATTCGCTAGTACACATTAATTCTATATAACACTTCGTAGTAATGCTTCTCGAGCTAACAAATTTTATTTTTGCAGTGCCACCAGCAGCCACTGAGCAACACCTATGGATTCTATGTTTGCCACAATATGTAACTACTCGTCAGTTCCACAAAAACAATCCTGAGGTTTATCAATCTTGTTATAATTATTTTATACTTATCAAATTATATATATATGCACGACATTGATCTTCCTACTGGTAAGTTCCACCTATTACTACAACTCCGTTGGAACAGGTCGAGATTGAACAAATTCGAGGACATTATGTGTACTTCTTGGTGTCTAAAGTCACAAAAAGGTGGGAGTTCCACAATGTATAATAAATTTCATTGGGATAAGATTGAGCTTAATTGTTTATGTGTATTTGTCAATTATTTTGGGCCTGGTGGGCTTGGGTCTGTCAGTGGGGCCTTTTCACCATTGGATTGCTATGTAAATCTCTCCTGTAGATTAGTCACTGGATTAGAGTGAAGTTGTCTGTTTACCCTGATCCCTTGTGTGCGGGTGCTGGTTACATATTGAGAAGTAGGGGAACTAGCTGTGATACATGCACAACATTTATAACGCTTGGAATGTTGACATTGTATACTAGGTAGCAAGATGCCAAGGTAATTCGATGTTTCCTCTAAACTTTGTTTTTCCACCACGTTGTTACTCTTTTTTATATATTTATATCGTCTCGTTGTTGCTGTTTTCTTTCAAATTTGTACTCGTTTCCTCTTAAAAAAAATTTGAACTCTGAAACAAAACGGGATGTTACAGAAGCACAGGCAAACCGTTAGCTGGTCAGTCAAAGACATGATAATTGTGTGTACGAGTTTGTTAGAGTGGGCCTGGTGGGCTTAGGCATGTCAGTAGGGCTGTGTATACGAGTTTATTAGAGTGGGCCTGGTGGGCTTGGGCATGTCAATGGGGCTGTGTATACGAGTATATTAGAGTGGGCCTGATGGGCTTAGGCATGCCAGTGGGGCTGTGTATACGAGTTGATTAGAGTGGACCTGGTGGGCTTGGGCGTGTCAGTTGGGCCCACATGGCTTTTCACCATTGGATTTCTATGTAAATCTCTTCTGTAGATTAGTCATTGGATTAGAGTGAAGCTGTCTGTTTAGACACTTTGAGGTGTTCGTCTGTACTTTTAAAGACTTTGAGGCGTTCATCTGTCCCGTGACTAAGTTATTCGTACATGGCCATCGATATGATGTCACTGTCACTGGTGTCTTGCACTGTCAATCTAGAAGAATGTATATAGTCTACCGCTTAACTCACACAAGTATACGGGTTATCGAGTGTAAATCATATACTTACACTTTTTTTTAGCTATACATTGTGCATTCAGTCTATAACCATTTTGGCGTTGCTACATATACATACGAAAATATAACCATTGTCACCCGGCGCCATCATCTCCTTCGTCCTCGGTGGCTGCTCCACCCCGCCACTACGATGAACCCCCAACTTATTCCTCCTAGCTAGGGCATTCTCTCACCTCCCTCACACGGTCCCCTCCCTCAATTTGGGTTGCCATCATTCCTGTTCACCATTGCCATTTAAGACGCCACACCGCCTAAAGTCATTGGCGTGGTGACCGTGCCTCTACCATCACCGCACATAGGACTATCATGGTCCCGACAACCCATTTTATGGGTTATCGACACTCGCTGTTCTTTGCCTCATCGACTATAAGCACAACGACGATACCTCATCTGTGAGTAGAGGAGAGTATTGTAACATAGTAATTAAGTTAATGACACCATTAGCACCTAATTAGGTTAGGTTAATGACATGGGTTGGTTTAAATTGATGATTCGCTGACATGTGGGTCAAAGCCATTAAGAATTCTAATTAAAGCTAGTTTTAAACCTAGAGGCACTGACATACACACCCTTACTGTACCCAGATCCACTTGTCAGTTACTAGTTCCTTTTCTTTAAAGAAAATAATTCAAAAACAAATTTAAAACCTGGCCGGCCCCACATATCAGCCACTCATGTATTCCAGAAGAGAGAGGGAAGGGCCGACTGAGGAAAAAGGAGGGGCTCTGCTGTGGGGAGAAGAAAAGAAGAAGCCAGAGCGGGGACATTCCCTTACCAGTTCTTTTGTATGGAACACATTAACAAGTTATCTCCTCTTCTTGTAGTCTCCTGATCCTCTATGCGCCTACCGTAAATGGATTGACCGGGAGATCCACTCGCATAACTAGTGGACTCTGGACTGCAAGGAATGGAATGCCTAGACAGCACATGAGAGGATGCAGGAGCGGCGCCACAATGAAGAACGAAGTGAGCGTATCCGGCGAAAGACACAAGCTCACATGAAAGCGTGCAGGCGTAGGGAGCGGGAGGCTCGTGAGGAGAAACGCGAGAAAAATCGCGAACTGGTGGCTAAGGTCATGGCTGACAGTGAGTACTACAACACTGAGTTGGGCTATAAAGGCAAATGGCTATGTTCTACGCGGTAGTTCAACGCACTTCTTCTATATGTCCCATATATTTCTAATTCCCTAAACGTATGTGTGTACCATCATTGGTTCGTTAGCATGCATGCCATGTAACTCCCTTGTTGGATGAACGGTCGTGTTGTTTTCCTTACATCATTTATCCGAAGTTCTTCTCCGTGTGTGAATTCCTAATTGCATCGCAATATCACTTACCTTTCTACTTACGAATCGTTGCTATCTCAATCGTCCTCACAAAATTCTTCAAAAAATTTATCGCACTACAACAATATACGATGATCGCAAAATGTTATTGCGAGTCTAACAGATTTTGTATTATTCACAATCAACGAAAATCACAAATGAATCAACCAGTATTGTCTGCCCTTTTATTCAGGGAAAAAACAACTTACAAACAAGATTTACTAAATGTTACCTAACCAAAACAATTGCCATTTATCCCCACAAAAGTATTTCCATCATATAAATAAAATAACTATATATAAAAAATGGCCCAACCGATAATTAAATTTGGACTGAAGTTTTGAGTTTGGGGAAGACTAGCTACTTGTATATTGGTTGTTGGTATTGAGGAACCGTCGCTGGCGACCAGTCCAATCGATTCCTCTGCTTAGAACAAAAACGAATCAATCACAGAATCACAGAACAATAGATTGAACACGAGAGGTAGAGAGAACTCTGGTCTTTCTTTATTGCTTTCAATTGCTTGTGTGTACATAATGAGGGGTATAGGTCCCTATTTATAGTCTACGGTGGGTGCCCAAATATGTCGGGACTCGGCCGTGGGCCCGCTTCCTAACACTCCCCTTGGGCACTCACCCAACATGTTCATGCCTCACTAAAACTCCATAAAAACCCGATGGGAAAAATTTGGAGAAAGAGCACATGATACATGTGATGTTGCGATGCACGAATTGCCTCATTAAAAACTTTGGTCGAGAAACTTCATAAAAAACTCGTCAAGGGAAAAAGAGTACAATTCACCCAAATTCATTTGGTCTGCAGGCCTTTATTCTTTGGGTACTTAATCTTCATGATCAAGATTTATTAGCGGGCTTGAGAGAATTCTCCCCCTGAATTCTGCACTTCTCTAAGTCTCATCATTCCAATTCCACACACGCACCTTTCAAAGCTAGATGCGGGGAGTGACTTAGTGAATAAATCTGCAAGATTTTCACATGACTTAGTATGCAGTACTTAAAACTCGTCCATCTTTTGGAATTCATGTGCATAGAAGAACTTGGGGTTGATATGCTTTGTGAGATGACTCTTCACATAGCCCGTTTGTACTTGTGCAATGCAAGCGGCATTATCTTCATAGATAATTGTGGGGGTTTGCACAATGTTCATCCCACACGACTGCTGGATGTGGTGAACCATTCGGCAGAGCCAAGCACACTCTCGTGCGGCTTCATATAGTGCTATAATTTCTGAGTGGTTCGTCGAAGTAGCTACAAGGCTTTGCTTAGACGATTTTCATGAAATTGCAGTTCCACCACACAGAAATACATAACCTGTTTGTGACTTAGCGGTATGCGGGTCTAATAGATACCCAGCATCTGCATAGCTAATCAAGTTTAGATCTTGATTCTTTCTGTAAAACAGTCCAAGGTCCTTGCTTCCTTGGAGGTATCGGAATATGTCCTTTATGCCCTGCCAATGCCTTTTGGTGGGCTCAGACCGCATCTTGCTAATAGGTTCACGGCAAATGCAATGTCCGGTCTAGTGCAGTTTGCTAAGTACATGAGTGCTCCCACTGCACTCAAGTATGGGAATTCCGGTCCTAGGACTTCCTCCCCCTCTTCCCTAGGTCGGAAAGGATCTTTTTCTTGCTGTAAAGACCTTCTGATCATCGGTACTTTCGAGGGAAATACCTTCTCGAAGCCAAACCTTTCAAGCACCTTCTGGGTGTAGGTCGATTGATGTACCAAGACTCCTTCAGGGACATGCTCAAGCTGCAGGCCTAAGCAAAACTTAGTCTTGCCCAAATCTTTCATTTCAAATTCTGACTCCAAGTAGGAGCTTACTTCTTTTATGTATTCGGCTGTCCCAATGATATTCAGATCATCTACATACACAGAGATTATACAGAATCCATTCTGGGATCGCCGTATAAATACAAAAGGACAGTCTTCATTGTTCGTGTAGCCTTTCTTGCAGAGAAAATCGCTTAAGCGATTATACCACATTCTTCTAGATTGTTTCATCCATACACCGACTTTCCGAGTTTCACACTGCATGATTTCTATTTGCTCTGCCTTGGTTCGGAGAGGATTCCTTGAGGACTTTCATGTAAATCTCCGAATCCAAGTTACCGTAAAGGTATGCAATCACAACATCCATCAATTTCATTTCTAAGTTCAAGTTCACTGCCATTGAGATCAAGTATCTAAAGGTGATTCCACTCATGACTGGGGAGTAGGTTTCTTCATAATCAACTCCAGGACGTTGAGTGAAACCTTGGGCTACCAGCCTTGCTTTATATCTCACTACTTCATTTCTTTCATTTCTCTTTTGAACAAATACCCACTTGTGCCCAACGGGGTGTATGTGGGGAGGTGTGCGACATATGGGCCCAAACACATCTCTTTTGTTCAGAGATAGCAATTCAGTTGCTATTGCCTTCTTCCAATCTTCCCAATCTGATCTTTTCTTACATTCAGCGAGCGATGCAGACTCGGGATCAAGATCGATGATGGTGGCAATTTTCTTTGCGAAGTAGATATCAATATTAGCTGTTGTCCTATTCAGGGACTCCCCCGTGTGCACATAATTTATAGCTATTTCTTCATGAGTTGCTTCTTCTGGAGTGATTGCTTCTGCTGGAGCTTTACCTTGCACATCGCTTCTTTCAATTGCGGTGGCAAGTCCCTTTAGTTTTTCAGCTCCGATGTGTGCGTACACATCCATGCCGATGGAGATATTCAGATCCGGTATGCCCTTTTCAGAAGTTGTTATACTTGTGCCAGGTCTCAACTGGCTACCCTTCTCATTCTGGGGGACTTCAATGATCGGCTGTGATAAATCTCTCTTATCCTTTTTCACTGGGCGTCCCCGGTTACTTTGGACTCGAGGAACCGGAGTTCTCGTCCTTTTATTCTGAGGCCTCTGGATGGGATTAGGGATACCTTCAATTTTCTTTGGTATTTCAACCCTCTCCGGTGCATTGCGTGTAGGCACATGCGACTTAATCACGCTCTTCAAATCACTAAAGTGATCGGGCAGTTGATTTACTAATGCTTGCAAATCGATGATCTTCTGGACCTCTTTTTCAGTTTCACTAGTGCGCAGGTCATGTGCATGAATTCCCGTGGCTTCCCACGTAATTTCCCGATATTTTTCATCAACGGGTTGATTTCCTCCCCCTAATGACGGGAAATTATCCTCATCAAAAATGCAATCAGTGAAGCGGGCAGTATGCAAGTCTCCCATCATGGGTTCCTAATACCTGATTATGGATGCAGTCTCATAACCAACGTATATCCCAGTCTTGGGGAGTAGGCCCATTGCAGTACGCTGCGGAGGTGGTATCGGTACATAAACCTTGCATCCAAACCTCCTAAGATGAGAAATTTTCGGTGGTGAGCCTTGCGCTAGTTGCATAGGTGAATGGATATTGTAGGCCAAAGGTCTAAGGTTGATGAGATTCGCTGCATGAAGGACTGTGTGTCCCCAACATGTAGCTGGCAAATTACTTTTATGTAGAGGGGTCGAGCAATAAATTTAATTCTTTTGATTAAAGCCTCTGCCAAACCATTCTGGGTATGGATATGCGGTACCGAATGCTCAACTGCAATTCCCATCGCCATGCAATAATCATCAAATGCATTTGAAGTAAATTCGCCGGCATTGTCCATTCTGTTGGACTTGATGTGGTGATTAGGAAACACACTTCTGATGCGAATGATCTGCGAGATCAATTTTACAAAGGCGTGGTTTCTTGTGGACAATAAACCCACATACGACCACTTCGATGAAGCGTCAATGAGCACCATGACATATTTAAACGGCCCGGAGACAGGCTGAATGGGACCGCAAATGTCTCCCTGGATGCGTTCCAGGAATGCAGGGACTTCATCCTTCACTTTCAGAGTGGAGGGTCTAGTTATTAGTTTCCCGGTGGCACATGCAGAGCACACAAAATCTTCATGATTCGGAAAATTCTTCACATTAATATTAAGCCCATGTGAGTTATTTATTATGTTTCTCATCATCCTAAGACTTGGGTGGCCTAATCTGTCATGCTAGAGACAGAAGAGTTCAGAGCATCTAAATACTGTCTTCAGAACAGTGTACGCTGCGGGCGCCTTAATGTTGGTATAATATAGCCCAGATTCAAGTGAAGGAAGTTTTTCTAATATTCTTTTGCCATTCTCTTCGCGCTTCGTGATGAGCAGATATTCCTTACCGTACTCTTCGTCAGTCTCAACGTGGAAACCATTGGTGCGAATATCCTTAAAACTTAGGAGAGTTCTAGTCGATTCTGGGTATAATAAGGTTTCTTCAATGATCAAAGTTGTGCCCATTGGAAGTATAATTGTGGCTCTTCTGGAACCGATTATACATGTATCGCTTCCGACGATTGTCGTAAGGTTGCCAGTGCTCCTACGGATCGAATGGAAATACTTAGTCTCTCTTAAAATGGTATTCGTTATACCGCTGTCAGCAAGGCATACTTTCTTCATAGGGCGCCACACGTGTTCTAATATAACGTATTGAGGAACCGTCGCTGGCGACCTGTCCGATCGTATCATCTGCTTAGAACAAGAACGAATCAATCACAGAATCACAAAACAATAGATTGAACACAGAGAGGTAGAGAGAACTCATGGTCTTTCTTTATTGCTTTTAATTGCTTCAGGTGTACATAATGAGGGGGTATAGGTTCCTATTTATAGTCTATGGTGGGGTGCCCAAATATGTCAGGACTCTGGCCGTGGGTCCAGTTTCCTAACAGTTGGAAAGTCTTGTCTCTGGTATCTTCGGTTTTTCATAACAGAAAGGCTGGCTCGTTTCGCTCTTTTCTTCACCGCATGATAAATAAAACATAATACTTTACTTTTCAAGTACACATAACAACAGGGCCGGCCTTGAGCTAGTGCCTGAGGGGCGACCGCCCTGGGCCTCAGAAAATCAGGGGCCCCCATCTGGAGGTATATATAGTCCATGTACTTAGCCTGCGAATGTCTTAGTTCTCTTAGAATTCCACTCCTCCAAGCAAGCCCAAATATGAAAACAATACAACCAGGCCTGAGTACGAGGCCGTAGCCCACTGCCAACCAGGCAACACTGAGCCCTCTAGCAGAAACATACAGGAAGACCAGACACTGAGCCGGTGAGAGCCTCATTTTTTGTTTCGCCCCGGGCCACCAAAAAGTCAGGGCCGGCCCTGCATAACAAGGCAAAACTCTCACCAATTTTGGTACCTAATCAGGACTGAAATTCTCTGAAACATTCTCCCCATCGCTTGTGTGCGCAAAAGCTAAACAAGAGAAAATCATGCACTGACATAAATTAGTACATTTTTTTACAGCTTTAAGCTTACAATAAACTCGGTCAAATGTAACGTGCAACACACAGGCTGACTGGCAATTAATGCTGGTTCTGATATTAACTACAGTTTATGAGGCGTCCAATAACCGAGACTTCTTTAATCCCTCCCCTTAACAGTACGTGGCACATTCCCATTTATCTGAATTTGCAGTGTTTCTCTTTTATTTCTTACAGTACGTGGCACATTCCCATTTATCTGAAAACAAACGGAAAACGAGAAATGACAAGCAAAATCTGCTGTTTATCTTGCCTACAAAATTTCCTTCATGATGGATTCTGAAGAAACGCCCCTGGGGCAATTACAATGCCAATTAATAGGCGCCCTTAATCCCAATGTTACTGTAGTCTTTGCTTCCCCTGATGGGGTCATTGTGAATTTGTGGCTGGTAGATATGCGTCTCTCTCAAAATTAAGATCAGACCAAAAACTGCCACACATCCTGCACATTATATACACGCTTTCGCTCTAATTGGTTCCAATCAAGAAAGGTTCCTGGCATGGATAAAATGGAGGCAATAACCGTCCTTCCCTTGGCATTGGAGCTAGTGGTGAGCACTCCAAATCCAGCAGAGGCAGTGGATGCAAACCGAAATCTCCAGTTCAATTCCATGTCTTGTTCCCACATCAAGTGCCAGGAGAGACAGAGCAAGACGACCACCAGAACTGCGACGGTCATACGAGGAAGAAGTTACGGCTTAGCGAAGAACAGTTGACGGTGCTGAAAACCGTCTACGAAGAGCATAGCAATCTTGATCCAGTAAGTTCATGTTATGATATTAGCGAGCATTTTCACGCATGGGAACTCTCATGTTTCCTAGTATAGAATTGTCAAACTCATGGTAAAGAGTTATGCTGTAAAGAAAGGGCTGGCGAAGAAGCTGAACATAAAACCACGCCAAGTCGAAGTCTGGTTTCAGAACAGAAGAGCTAGGTACTTGCATTCACATGTCACGTCACTATTTATCAGAAAATTAAAGTGTGCCTTTTCGAATTCTGTTGGGTGCTTTTGTCGAAATTATAGGAGCAAGCAGAAGCAGATGGCAGCAGATTGTGAGAATCTGAAGAGAAGGTCCGAAGGGCTAATCAGGGAGAACCAGAAACTGAAGGAGTTAAAAGAACTGATGAGTATTTCTCGGCATGACAGTACTCACTGTGGTTCAAATTTAGTTGCCATGTGCTCATCTTGCAACAAGATCTTCAGAGACCACCACAATCACAAGAAACTCTAAACATATGGATCTTGACTTGTTTTTTTACATGTTCAAAAACTGCACAAAAGATCTTCATGGAAAGAAAGTTTTAAGAAAGAACTACTAAGCAATGTGAATAATGGGAAACACGTTCATGTAGAATACTAGTACTCTTCAGAGATTGTTATTTTTCTCACTAAAAAAATAAAATGATTACTGAGTACTGTCACGCTGTCTTCTGTTTTGAGGGGATGACAGTGCATGACAAATGCATTCTGAAACACTGTCATGCCAATATTTTCCTATGTTTTGACAGTAATTTTCCTATGTTTTGACAGAACAGATGCTGCTATGTATATATATGACCATATGAAGTCCAGATAACAAGATTGCTCTTTCTGAAGTGAGGAAAAGAGACAGACTAAAACTCATTGCATGCGTGGAATGACTTATGTGGCATTGCAAGGACTACAAACGTACGCTTAATCATAGCCTGCAAAAGTTGCACATGGGAGGGCTATTATGCTCCGCCGAGCAGATCTAGATCTCTCTCGGGTTTCACTTATCTTTTATAATGCATGGAAATGCAAAAAAATTGACCGAACGCATGGAACGCATGGAATAAATTGACCGACAAGAATTTAACTACACACTTCTTGCGGTGATAATAATTTGGGACTAGAGAGAGTAGATCCATGGAATAAATATTTTTTCCCAATTTCTTGTGAACATTTTTGAATCAACGTTTTTTTTTGTCATATAATTTGTAGACGACCTCACAAAGCATATATTACCTGTAACTTAGGATACAATATATATGAATGTTGAAGCTGATTAACTGGAAACAAAATTGAGGGATGGTTGAATTGGTAAACAATATAAGAGTTAAATCAACAACATTAAGTATCTCCACTATTAGATACTAGTGACTGAAGAAGTGAACTCAACATAAACAGGATATAGACTGTAGAAGACCTAAAGGAGAGAGAACACCAGTGAGAAAGACACAACTCAAGGAGACCAACTTATCCAAGACTAGATCCTAAGGCAGACACAACTAAATATCTCCACTACTAGATACTAGTGACCGAAGAAACGAGCTCAACCTAGGCAGGATATAAAACTCTGGAACACCTAAAGGAGAGGATACTCCTGAGGAAGATACAACTCAAGGAGACTAACCTATCCAAGACCAGGTCCTTAACTAAAACCATAGTTGATATAGAATGATGAAAATAAGAATTGAGAATATGAAAAGCCCAAGCAATTTTACAATAGTCGATAAAGAGGAAGCTAGAACACAGTTCGGTCTCAAAGGTGATAGATATCACCAAAAGTCCACGTGAGGGAGATCCAAAACAACATCCAAGATATCCATGATCTCCTCGCCACTTGAAAAGTTTATCTCAAGGAGACAAGAGCCATTGGAGCCTCAGTACTGAGGTTAGTGATAAGAGACTTAGGAATCTAGTATTGGGACACAATATACAGGAACAATAGTATATGAACCATAAGAAAGATTAGCATGAAAACAATGATAATACACATGAGCACTACCTAGACCTTTCTTGGGCTCTCTCCTAGGTCCATTAGCAAAAGATCTATGCTCCCCCTGTCTAGTGGACACTCATGATCTAATATTATCCTCATGGTATCTTATACCCCTACAGCCGAGCACTAGTAAAAGAGTCAAAGAAGCCACCTACAAACCTAAGTTTGGATTTGACACTAGCAAACATAATAGCTCTAAGCCTAGCTCTAGATGCACTATGGACTGATGGCACTGCTCTAATGCCCATCAAGGCTCGTGTTGGACCAAAGATGGCAATTTGAGGTGGTGAATGATTGTAGAAGCTTTTTCAATTTTCCCAAGATTCTAAATCTTTGCTGAAATGACTATGAAAGCCATCAAGTTCAGATTACACCTCCTGCACAAGAAGCACAAAGATATAAAACTAAAATGAATCAATTGCTAGGCTTCGACTGTAAGATTGGAAGTACCGCTGGCAAGACGTTGGTATGACTGCAGTGGTGCTACTGCCAACTTAAGGTCGGTACTACTGCATGCCCTAATTCCAAGGACAAATCTCTTGAAGAAAATACCAAATTTGAGGATCTTCATTGAACCCTGTCTAAATGTTACCAAACTTGGTATGGATCTAAGCAAGGATGTTAGGAACCAAATCAAATGAAGAAACAAAAGGCTCTTGGACTTGGTCCCATCCAATTTGAAAGAATTATGTTCTAGGTCACAAGAATAAAACATGAAAAAACCAAATTATTTCTTGCTCATGAGGATCTAAATCATGAGATTTTCCAAATCATCTGACATATCTCCTGCTAAGGTATTCTAGTCATTAGTTTGGGCCAGAAAGCTAACGATCACGAAATCACAAATCTTGGTCAAGACATAGCATGAACCGGGCAAGATCTTGATTCTTGCTATAGAGTGATCAAGTTGGCAAAGATTGATCCCAAGGACCTACTAATGCCTCTTACACATCATATATCATAGCAAGGATAAGAGCAGCATGAAAAAACCAAATCACCAAAAGACAAACACAAGAATCCATACGAAGAGAGACAAGAACACAAGGATTGCAAGAACTTGATCTATTGCATGGAGATGAATAATTCTTACAACTTATAGGTTTACAATAGACCCTCCAGAAATCCCACTCTTACTCATAACATGAAGGAGAGGAAGCACTAGTCTAAGCCTAGAACTCAACCCTATTTCCTTGCAAATCCTAGAACCCCTCACCCTTCATCATATAGGCTAAACAAGCCCCCTTAGTGGGTCTAGACACGCTAAGGATTGGGGAAACCTGTCAACCCCACAATACTGGGGTTTTCACTCACACGCAAGCTTCTAAAAGCACTTACCAGGATCAACCCACTCGCACCCGAGTGTTTAAGCCACTCAACACACATGACCCTAGCATAACCCTAAACCGCTTCACTTGCGTCTCCCATGCCACAGTGTAGAGACCCAAATATGCAAATCCGGACTCTCCTGTGTATTCTGCACTAGTCCAGGATCACGCTAGTGCACACAGTGTGAACAAAGATAAATATCATCCATATCACGATATTCTAAGGAAAAACCAAATTATATTGATAATCATCAGAGTACGACCTTATGGCCAAGCTTACAATAGACTAGCCCGAAGGGCTTAACAAAAACTAGCAGCGAAAATCCAAAAGAAAGCGCAGCAGCCAATCGACACGCCCACAGGCTATCGAGTGGAGAACAAAGCCTAATCCGCGAAGACGTCAAGTACTCTCCTTCCGGAACCTCTGCCGGTGATACTCCTCCTCCTCAATCGAGCAACAGGGCATAAAGCCGTGAGTACATTGGTACTCAAAGAAGCCGTTGTAACAAATGAATGCAATATAATATGCAAGGCTTACCAATGGAAGGCTAAAAGGTTAATTTGCATAAAACGGCATTTGAAAATACAATAAATAGATTGAAGGCGCATTTGAAGTAAAACAATAATAAACAATAATCAAAGGAATTGAAGTAACCACTTATGAATCTCCCATCCATAAGCTAAACTAACCACTTATGGACCTCCCATCCACAAGTTAAACCAACAGTGAATTAACCATCCACTGTCCAAAACTTTTTAGAAATAACTATACCTCGTGTGAAATCACCGAGCATTGTCCATGACCGAGGACGCGGCTATTCGAATAGTTTTCCACTCTGCAGAGGTTGCACAACTGTACCCACACGATGTGATTAGCCTCGCGCTAAGGAAATCACAACAAGGCTTTTACAATGATCCACCTCCACCTGATCCCACTCGCTAAGGTTTCGCCGTCGAGTAGGGTAACCCCCTAGTCGATAATTGCCCCCTCTTGCGCCACAACAACATCGGTAGTAAAACCAAAGTGGAGACTTCACAAATTATTATGCCAAGTCTATCCCATACTAGACATGTGGTTTGCACGGTAAGACTCAGATCAATGGCGCACAAAGTTAAGTCCTTAAGAATTACCCAGGCGAAACATCCACATCCCACGAAGTGAATCCACACTTCCCCCTTTACTGCACGATCATTCGCCCAAGTGAAAACCAATTTTGTATAATCACCGCCAATGACGCACCAACGTCACGGCACAAATTTTATAACAGTGGCACCAACCACAATTCAATATCTCATTAAGTCACATTAATTATTCACATGTGATGATGAACCCAACGTACTAGTAATAAGCATGGCTAAGCAATTAAACGCACAACCCATGTGACAACTAATATTGCATCACTAAGTAATTTCCCATTCTATGATGACAATGGAATCAGGGCATTCAAATTATCAAGGAGGAATAATCAATTAGGTCATTAACTACCAATACAAGGGTTTGAATAAAAATAGCGATGCAAGATAATTTAAAACGAAATAATTAAATAATAGATTGCAAACTGGGTTCAACATGATCAAAGGACACGACTTGCCTTGGCCTTGCTCAGCTGAGGGCTCTTGATCTTCAAATCCAACTTCCGCTCCCCCGAACACGAGATCTAACGAGAAAATGCATCGAAAAGACAAAATAAAATCAAATAAAATTCAAATGAACTCCAAAAACTTTCAAACCTGAACCAAAAGGTAGAGCTCAATTTTAGATGAATTTAGGAAAAAGAACGGGGTCAATCGGAGCTAGGACGAGGGAGAACGGGCCTCTGGAAAATTAAATCTACAGAAAATCGGGAAAATTGGAAAATCGCACTGTGCTGTGGACCGGGCGCACGAAATGTCCAGTCTACCGTGAACCCGGCGCATGGAATAGTGCGGCTGACTGGGCTGCTGGCGCAGGCGGCGAGGGCTGACGTGGCGACCACGTGGCAGGACACGTGTACTCGGTTGGCTGACATGGCAGGGAGACGGGGCAGACACGTGGCAGATGACGTGGCATGCTGACGTGGCTTCTGGGTGGCCTCGGTTGCTGAGGTGGCACCCACGTGGCAAGCCACGTGGACCCTAGGGCTGAGCTGGCGCTGACTCGGCGGTTGACCGGGCTCGGCTGACGTGGCACCCAGGTGCACGGGTCTACGGGGCTCGGCTGACGGGTGGGCCCGGCGTGTCAGCGGCTCGTCACACGGTGAACCAGCGACGGAAGGCGAAGCGCGCGGAACCGAGGCGTGCGGCGCGGTCCGCCAACGGCGGGTGCGGTGGCGGTCGGCCGACGGGGTCCGGACGGCGGCGATGGCGGCGAGGCGCGCAACCCGCGGCGAGGCGAGGTCGACGGCCCGGAGACGGCGGATGGCGCGCGGTGGCGGCGACGGGCGTCGGACGGCGGTGAGCGCGGCGAGCGGCGGCTCGGACAGGAAGTCGAGGATCGGGTCCCTTAAATACACCGACGCCGGCGTCCGGCCGAGACGGCGCGGTGCGGCGAGTCCCGGCCGAGACGACACCGGCAGTGGGCCCCACCGCGGCGCCACGGAGAGAGCGGCGGCCGCAATCGAGCGCGGCGAACCGCCTCCGATAGGCGACGCGTGGCCACCATCCAGCGGGGAAGGCGCGCGCGCGCGCGCCGGCGTGACGCGCGCGTCGACCATCGGGCGAGGGGCGCGCGTGCGGCGGGCGCAGATGCACGCCGCGTGGCGCGGGCGGGCGCGCCGGGCCGGTTGCTCGGGTTGGGTCGGGTGAGCCGGCGCGGGCTGGGTTGGACCGGCCGGTTTAGGGATTTTTGGGGGGTTTTTTCTTTTTCAAAAATTCAAATAAATTCTTTTGAGCTCTAGAAAATAGCAAATAAATCCAGAAAAATCCAGAACAATTCCAATAAATTCCTTGAGACACAAGGAACTCAAATAAAATAACTTTGGCAAATGTTCATGTTTGGGTTATTCATATTAAACCCTTTCAATTTAATAAAATTCCAATTAAGCTTTAATTAATTCCAGAAAAATTCAAATGGTGAATTTTATTTTAAAAGCTTCAAAAAGACTCTAAAAATCAGGATGTTACACACAGTTTTGGCCTCAAGTCCGATATTGGCACTTTTCCATAATGCCCTTGATGAAGCTTCCAGGTATCTTCCCTTCACTTCGTCTTCATCTTGTGGTGCAAGCCACCATACACGCCACGTGTAGGTTGATCCATGGCTTCCCTTCCATTGGCAAGCCTCTCTCATTTTTGGTTTCTACTAGACCACATCTCACTTGATGTTGATCCAACCCGTTGATTGAACCTCCCATCAACCACATTCCTTGACTTTGCCATGCGCCATGCTTGAGCTCAACCATCTCACATGACCACCTTGACCGCTTGAACCTCAATCCATCCTGATCTAGTCCTAATCGTTCGTTGTTGAACATAGCTGCCTCCAAGATTCTCTGCACATCCGATGACCAAGAAATTATTTTTGGCCACACGTTCTTCAGAACTTGTCCCATGTTAGCATAAACATGCAACATGCAATACAGTGCAATCATGACAGGAGTTCCAAGATCATCGTATGATCAAATCTCTCATAATTATCAATTTTTACAACCTAACTACACTGATATGACTGCACATCTCATGTCGGTTATACCACTCCATTAGTACCACTAACCATTGGTCAGTACTACCGCTCCTCACACATTTCTCAGTAATAGGGGAGCAGTATGACCACTTGCCAAGGCTGGTTCTGCCTCACTGATAATATCACTAGCCAAGGCCATGTCATATCGTTCTTCCGGTAGTACCACGGTCTTGAATCGGTACTACTGAACCTGGCCAACCCCAAAAACTACCTTCTCTGGACAATAACTACAACCAACTAAAATATGGTCGCACCACATTGTGCAGTAGTACCGCACCCAAAAACTACCTTTTCTAGAAAATAGCTATAGCCAACTAAAATCTAGTTATACCACACTTGCAGTAATACCATGGCCACCATGCTAGTACTACCACCCACACTAGGCCTGTACTATCATCAACATTTGGCTGGTACTACTATCTAGATCTGACACAACCTAAATTTTAGGAAATTAGAAACCCTTTGCAAATCCTTAGATTCAACTCAATCTAGCTATTAATTATTCATCACAGATTGACCTAAACCTACTCACGTGGTCTCTTCATTTCCCCTTTGATGAACACATTAGCAACTACCTCAAAAATGCAAATGAGTTGATATTTGGAAATGAGAGAGAGGTTTTGCAAATAGGCAAACTCTCCTTGGTCTAGAAATGAGTTCAAAGCATAAAGATGACTAAGAGAGCTGTAATATCCCGGAAGAGATTCGACAAATAATCGATTAATCGGAGAAAAAGGATCTTAAAGGGGAGAATAAAATAGTGTTTTCAGGGGGGTTTTCTGAATTTTTCAGACAACCTGGGCCTGGGCCAAGGCCCGGAGGGAAACCAGCCAAGAGGGGGGAGGCGCCCACCCCCTCTAACCCTAGCCGCCTCCTTCCCCCCCTCTCCCCCCTTGTGCGCCCTCCCCTCTGCCTTGCGCCGTCCAGCAGCGCCTCCTCCTCCCCTCTCCTCCATTGCCGGTGATCAAGACCTCCAATGGATGCCGAATGATCGGGGGAAAAGAATAATTCGCAGCTAGGCGATTGGACTCGGAGGAAGGGAAGAAGGGGCAAAGAGGAAAAGAAGGAGAGGAGAGATTCGTGGGGTGTTCGTGGTATTCTTCAGCGTTCGTCAAGGGTAATCCATGTTCTTCCCCTAGTAGATGTAAATTCTAATTGCGTTATCAATGTCGGTATTCTGGACTGCTAGATCAGATCGGGTTAGTCGGCTGTTTTGGGGAAGATTCGTGGGGATTTAGGTCTGGACTTTGCCTAGAGAGTTGTAGAGGATGTCATTATTTTTCCATGAAGTGCTAGAACGCGTTATTCGGACCTCTGTAGCAGAAGTTATGATTTTATTAGCGGGATTGTTCTGCGGATCGGTGGGTTTTCCGTCAGGTTTTGGGAGATCGAGTTTTGGGATTAGATATTGGGAGAATCAGAGAACCCCCGTATAACAAAAGTTGTAGGTAATTGTCTTAGCTTTCCAGAAAGTCCAAGAACTCATGATTCGGACACTCGTACAGGAAGTTATGGTGTTTTTAGTGCTCTGTCTAGAGAGCCTGACGAGAATTGGATGTTTTAAGAAAACTGGATGGTGCGGGTAGATTATGACCGAATCAAGAAGGCTCAACAACTAGGTTTAGTTAGATAATTTAATTATCTTTCCAGAAAGTCTGAGAACGTCCTATTCGGACTTCTGTACCAATAGATATGAATTTTGAAAGTTGACTGTCCGTAGTGGGGGACAGGATGGCCGAAAGGATTTGGGGTTTTGAATCAAGCTAGCATGTTGGTTAGTTTGGGGGAGTTTTTATTTAATCTAAAGACTTGCCACTGTTGTCTTAGCAATCATTATAATTATTATTCAGGAGGAGGACGGATTCCAGGGGCTGCGCCTTCTGATCATTCTCCGTTTTCTCGGGGTTAAGGCAAGTATAATGATGGTTTAAATTTTGTAGCATGGATTGTTGATGTTTGTTGGTGTGTAGATGTTTGATCCCTGTTATGAGAATTTGTGGTCTTGATGATGTTAATGATATGTTGATATTGTTTATGGTCGATTGCAAGTGAAAGAGTTCATGAGAATTTCTGATGCATAGATGTTGTGAATGCACGTTTATTTGTTAAGACATTCGCAATTGTGCATCATGCTGATTTATTGAAGTCTTGGTCACGAGATGACCAAGCGTCGAGGTCCCCGTCATGTTGATGACGTGACGGGCTAAAGGTCCCCATACTTGAGGAGTATGGGCAATTGGTCCCTGTACCAGAGGGTACAGGCATGGGTGTGCATCGACGGATGCACACTCCGCATTACCGGTAAAATGTGAAAGAGAAGTGATAAAGGAATTTTTTGATCATATTGCATAGCATGTTTATTCATATGATCGATGGATGAATTTGTGAAGTGATGTTCCCTTTTATTCTTGCTGCCACTTATTATATTTGCTGAGTCTTTGAACTCACTCTTGTTGTTGTTTGTTGTTGTGGTTGTTGTTTGTTTTAGGTACCTACATGAGATTGGCATGCATGGGAATAAAGAAGGATTAGTTTTGTTGCACATGCACGGTCTATTCACCATGGAAGGAAGAAAGAACATTAAACATTATTTGCTGAATAATTTAAATGGTAGTGATTAATGTCAATCGGGTTCAAAGTGTAATAAAAGAACAGAAATCTTTTGCATTGGTTCCGTTCCGTTCCTTATCTTATAGTATTGTTATGAGAGCGATGGTGAACATAATCCAGTTTTGCTTATAAATGGTTATATTGCTTACTGTTATTCATATCATTTGATTATGCTTGTTGGAACCTCTGATTTAGACAATAAACAAAGGAGGTTCTGCCGAAATTTTGTAAAACATGTTTAGTTTATTTTTGCTATGTTATTAGTTTGGTAGCATTCCATGTCATTGATTGGCTGGGGTGTTACAAGAGCACTAAAATAGATTAAGTGCAAAAGAAAGAGTAAGTTTTCATCAAAATCACTCAAATGAAAAGAAACATACGAAATTCTCACTCTAGGCCCAAAAGAAAGAACAAGTGTTACATGACCTTGGAAACTCTGGAAGTTTGAAGAAGTGGTGAATGGTTGAGGGTGATCAGTAAGGTCATATTTGTGGGCTCAAAGGAAGAGAAAACGGATTCAGAATCAATGACTTAGTGAATTTTAGTTTTTGGCATTCAAAGTTGAAATGGATGATTTAATTAGAAACAGGTGAATCAAAGTCAAGAAAACGGGCGTGAATTGATTGCTTGCATTATGAGGATGTTTCACATTTTGGCAAGACATGGAGATAAGGTTTGTATGGAGAGTTGACTTGGAAGCCATGGCGTCTCAGTTGCGTGCTACTCGTCTATTGTTCCGTTGGTTGGTCTAGAGGTTGAAGACGAATAGTACTAGGGCTTAAGGAATAAAGAGATGGGAAGGGAAGAAAGAAAAACAAAGAAGAAAGGAATCTGGTGGCTTCATTGGGTGAAAAACGGAGATGTTAAGCGAGTCGAGCAGTCTTGGATGGGTGCCCTCCAGAACTCTTTTTAAATTTGAATTTCAGAATTTTCCTCTAGAACTACACAAAAAACTACAAATAAAATCTAGAAATTTTTAAATAATTATGTTGGAATTAGTTTTTAAAGAAGGCAAAATTTTGGAATGTTACATATACTCTGTCTTTGGGAGATGAGAGATGCAATCAATCTCGCACGTCTTCAACCTCGAATAGAGCTTATCTATGGTAAGCTCATTTATGACAGTGTTGTCATAGATGAATGTAACCTTCATCCCCAAAATTTTCACATCTAAGGTACCAAGCACTTGGCATGCATTCTCATACTCAGATTAAGACAAGCCAATGTAGAGAAGTTGATGAGAATCTTGGTGAGCCTAGAAAATAACTCATCCAAAGATTTATCAGGCCTTTGCTCAAACTTGTAGTACTCTTTCTTGAACTAATTTTGTCTCACTTCCTTGATCATTGTGGAGCCCTCATGGTTGTCTATGAGGGTCCTCTAGATCTCATGAGTAGATATCAAGTGAGATACTAGATCAAACTTAGATGTACCAAGCTCTAGAATCAAATAGTTGCATTCCTTGTTGTTTGCCTCTACATTCACAGTTTTTATCGAAGTGATTTGGTCATCGGCAGGAATGACAGAAGCTCTTTTAACTTTCTCCCAAATTAGCTGCCCTTAGGCTTGAATATAGACTACCATCTAAGCCTTCCAATAGGGATAGTCAACACCCTCGAAGACCGGTGGCTTGGTGGAATATTGATCTGATGCTATTGCTCTTAAACCAATTAAGATTTATCAAGAAGAGCTAACCTTGAAATTCAATCTCTCCTAATGGCATTCCAAAACTTTTATTCCACTAACTATGGAAGCTAAGAAGATCATATTTGCCCACCAACAAAGAACTCACACAAATGCAAAAGCAAACAGAGTTTAATTCCCCTAGATCGATTAGACTACTATGGAGGGAGCGGTTGGACTAGCCTAGGAGCTGGCGGTCTGACCACCAGAATCGATCGGTTTGACTGGCCTCTAGTCTTACCGTTGGCTTGGGACGATCAGACCGTACCCCTGTTCCAGACCTAGAAATCAGCCCAAGCCAAAACAAAAAATGGCGCCATCTTCAAAATACATCTTCAAATGATTTGAGACTTTACACACACCTTGCTATGGATCTTAGGAACCTAATCCATCCGAGGATTACATGGATCTTGCCTAAAGTTCCAAAATTTTCTTAAGACAAGTAAGGTTGCATGAAAACATGGCAAGACTCAGTAACTTAAGATATGACTTGCTTGTGGGTTAAGTAAAGCCAAGGTGGCTCTAGATGAGTTTTCATATATCACAACAAGCAAGTGCACCCAAAGATTTGATGCTAAAAATCCTAGGAACAAGATTTCACTAGAAGGGCTCCAAATCAAACCCAATTGTGCAACCTTTCAAGATCTTACTATAGTTGTCCCTATATGGATGGAATATTATTCTCATGAGACATGTACATCACTTACATATCTTTGAAACCCGGCAAGATCAAGAGGGAAGGAGAGAGGGCAAAAACACTAGCCAAAATAAGTGCAAAATCAATAAGAGCAAGAAAACACCATGTAGGATGAACAAGATCGATTTATTGCAACTTGTAGATGAAGGTTTTACAATCACTCCACCATAGAGGGTAGACCTCTGACAAGAGTAATCACCTAAAGCCTCCACAACAAGGAAACCCTAACAAATGGATGGTTGGTTCTCTTCCCTTAGCCACATGCCTCCAACATTTCCCACTCATATATAGATAGAGCAACTAGTCCACATCTAACTCTAATAGATACTATCCAATAGCACAACCAGGGAACCTGTTAACCACTCTCCTTGACCTAATTTGCTCTCCCAACACCCTTCAGTGCCATTGTTTTGGCCCTATCACCGTTTTCGATATTTTGGCATCCTCGCCAAACACACACTTGCTTGGACAATGGACCTCATCTCTTCCCTGAACCTAGTTCGTGGTCATCTTCTCCTTTGCAAGCAATTCTCATGCTTATAATGTATAGGTTCACCAATGGCTCATGCATCGGCAAGTCTCACTGTGTCGGTTCCCCCCCCGCCCCCCAAACCATGCCTCACTTGCACCAACCGCATTATTCAATGAACCATTGCTTGAACCTTCTCTTTAACATCTCTTGTATTTCATGTGCCTTACTTGAGCTCAACCATCACGCCCGACTTCCTTGACTGTACCTGTTGAGACCCGAATTTGCAAATCCGGACTCTCTATGTTCTGCACTAGTCCAGGATCACACTAGTGCACATAGTAAAAATATAGATGAAATATCGATCACATCATGATTAACTAAGAAAATTAAAATATTATTACTTATTAGAGTTGCGACCTTATGGCCAAGCTTACAATTTTCATAGCCTAAAAGGACTCCAACAAACTAGCAATGGAAAGGCAATAAAAAGTGTAGTAACTATTCGACATGCCCACAGGCAATCGACTGGGAAATGAAGTTCTAATCTGAGAAGTCATCGAAGAAACCTCCTTCAAGTACCTCTGGTCGATATGGCTCTTCTTCAGCAACTAAGAAAATATGGATATAGTCGTGGGTACATAGAGTACTCAACAAGTTATTTGTAACAAGATGCAATATAATTGTACAAGTCTTATCAAATAATCGCTGAGTGGTTATTTAGTAGAAAACAACAATTTGAAGTAAATTGTCGGGACCCCGGATTTCCAAACCCGGACCCTCTGTGTATTACAGCACTAGTCCCAGATCAAAGCTAGTGCACACAGTTAAACAGAAATGATTCATAACCAACCACATCTTATTACAATATTAAAGAGTACTGACCAAAAGGTCTCATTATTACAATTGAGGTTTCAAGACCTCGCACACACGAAACACAGCGGAAGCAAAATAAATTCAGCGGAGACCCATCAATACGCCACAGGCAATTGACTGGGGAAGCGCGACCTAGAACTCCTGGAATCCTTCGTCGAAGCCACCAGCAAAGTAGTCGTAGTCTCCTTCATGGGCTTCGTATTCCTCTGATTATTATTTTTGAGTGCAGCATGTGAGTACATAAAGTACTCCGCAAGTCTTGGGAAAAATGCAATAGATGCAAGGCTTGACAAAGGAAGGCTATATGGTTCTTTTGCACAAAGCAATGTTTTAATTTCAATCACTACTAATTATTTTCGAAGGCATCAATTTAATAAAGTAAATGTTTTAACAGAACTATCATTAACTTTATAGTGAAGGTTCCATCTACCAACACTAGCTAACCAATTACTGATTGATCAAGTTTAAAATGCGGGTTCCATCCACCCTCTCTGCTCCAAGCGCCAGATTCCCTTCCGAGAGTTCCTCCACTCTCGGAATACAAAACTTTGATTTCAAAACCAAAACCAAAAATCTACCATGTGAATGCATTCCTTGCCCGCCCTTGACCGTGGGCACGGCTATTCGAATAGTTTGACACTGGCAGAGGTTGTACAACTTTACCCCAAGAGATAAATTACCTTAATGATCACCACGCTTCCTTTGGCATGAGACACAGATAAATTATCACAAAGCCTTTACCTCACTCTAGACTAGCTAGACACCACCACGAGGTTTCACCGCAGAAGGGTTAAATCGCCCAATCCAAGCCCCTCTTGCGCCATATGAGTATAGTAAATCCCTGTCCCTCACTGTGAATAACCAGTAAATCCCTGGCACCCACTTTCCACTGGTGGCACCTAAACTAGACTATCATGAGTTAATCAGCTAGGTCGTACCCATATAGACTTAGGGTTGTACGGTAGTGCTCAGTCTGGACAAACACAAGCGTCGGTCCTTAATTGACTAGGGTGGAACATACACTTTGCAAGATCTCCTGCTTGCCGCACCAACCCAAACCAACCATCCACCCTAATCTAAACCAATTTCCACATTTTATTTTATTTTAAAGGATCAATGGCAACTCCAATCACCACTATACTTATAAACACAAGGTTATTTCAACAAATCATAATTTCCCATTTTCAAGATTTCAAAGGTATTAAATAGCGTGACTAAGCATTATACTACCATTCTATTATTCACAAATAATTATAATACTCTCATTATTGAGACAAAGGAAATTCTAGGGTTACAAAAGTACATGGCATTCAACTTCAATTGAGGGCATAACAAAGTTGGATTAACTAATACCTTAAGATTTGAACTAATGTTTTATGTAAATAGCAGTGCACATAATTTAAAATAATTAAAACATTTCAAAATCATAGGTTCAAGATGATCAAAGGAGACTTGCCTTCTTGCACGCTCTCTGGGTCGTCTTGCTGAGGGGTGGAGAGGTCTACGACAACGTTGGATTCTACGCGAGAAAAGACAGAGCAACAAAACAAATAAATACAAACCAAAAATTCAAATAAACTCAAAAATTCAAATAGAGGCCATATTTGGATAGATTATGATTTTAGAAGAATTTAGAAATTTGAATGGCTCAATTTGGAGTTAAAATGAGAAAGTTATGGTCATTTGAAATTCTCAGTTTGAATAAATCCAGAAATTGTGAAATTTCTGACACGTGGGGCCCACTGGCAGGATTTACTTTTTAATCTTTTATTTTATTCTTTTATCCTGAGTCTATGACAGGTGGGACCCACTGGCAGTGAGCCCACTGTGCCGGCCTCTGACATGTGGAACCCATTGGGCTCTGGGCCTAGGTGTCAGTGGGGAGCGCAGATGGGTGGGGCCCAGGCGGCAGTGACCAGCGTAGACTGGTGGCCGCTGACGAGTGGGGCCCATCTGTCAGCGCGGGAATTAAAAGAATGGCTCAACCTCAGCGTGCGGAGCCGGGGGCTCGAACGCGCGCTGAGGGAGCCAAGGGGGAGAAGGGAGAGCGGTGCTAGCCAGTCGGGCGGGGAGGCGTTGCCTACCCATAAAGGGTAGGTAACCCTTTCGAGGGGTACCTGCTGGAGGGGCCGGGTAGCAGTGGACGGAGGCGACGGTGCCGGCGGCGAGGGGTGAAAATGCGTCCCTGGTGCAAAGGGGGTTCTGTTGGAGGGTCGGGGGTCCGTGACGGCGGCGGCGGCGACGAGGAAGAGCGGCGCCGCAGCACGGGTCCTCCGGTGCGACAGTGCTCCGGCGGCGGGGAGGCTTGCTCGAGGGGTTGGGGATGTTTGCTGACGCACGGGGAAGCTGTGGGTGGCGGCGACGGGCTCCGGGGATGACCGGGGCAGCGGCAATTGCTCGCCAGGGTGTGGCGGAGCTCAGAGAGGGAGGGAGCACGGCAGCGGGGCGCTAGGGTGCTCGGGAAGGGAGAGGGAGAGCGGTGGGAGGTGGTGCGGGGAGAGGCGGAGCCGATGGGGGGCTTTTATAGGGGCGGAGAGGGACACGGCAGCGGCAGTTGCTCGCCGGAGATGGCGGCCGGAAAAAGGAAGGGAGCGGGGAGGGAAGGAAAGAGGGGGCGCGGAAGGAAAGAGAGGCGTGGGGAAGAGGGGATTCGGTCGCGGGTTTCCAAAACCGGGGGAAGACGGGGAAGGAAGGAGGGGATTCGCGGGGGAATCGGTCGCCGGCGCAAGGAAGGAAAGAAAGGGGAGAAGAAGGAAGGTGGCGCGCAGGAGGAAGGGGAAGACCCTGACAGGCGGGGCCCGCGCGCAGCGAGAGAGAGAGAGGGGGAGTGAGCGGGCGCGCTCGGATCGCAGCCACAAGGCCCAGGGGCGGATCGGGCGGTGGGTGCGGGCGCGAGTGGCTGACAGCCGGGGCCCAGGGGCAGAGCGAGGAGGGGAGAGAGAGGTGCGGGGAGGCTGACGGGCCGGGCCCGGTTGTCGGAGGGAGGGGAGTGTGGCCTGGATGGGCTGGGCGGCGACGTGGGTGGATCTGAGCCGTCCACGCGTCGCCGGTGGGAGGGGTTGGGAATTTTATTTTTTTAGAATTTGATTTTAATTTTCAGAAAAGGCTAGGAAATTATTTAGGCCTCAGAAAAATATGAAAATACCTCCAAAAATTCCAGAAAAATTCACAGAAGCTCCTGGAGATATTTTGGACTAAATAAAATTATTTCCAACTACTGTTGGTATTTAATTTTCATACGTTAAAATACTTTTTAAATTCTAAAAATAGGTTTTAAACTCCAAAAAATCCAAAAAAATCAAATAAAAGCCTAATAAAATCCAAATACTTTAAAATAATTAATTTGAATTTAAATTTTTCCAGAAAACAAATTTTTGGGATGTTACAAACCTACCCCCTAGAAAGAATCTCGACCCCGAGATTCGGACGGACTGGGAAAAAGGTTGGGGAACTCTGATCTTAAATCCTCTTCACGCTCCCAAGTCGCTTGTGACTCAGAATGGTTGCTCCACTGCACTTTACAGAAATTGATAACCTTGTTTCGCATACAACACTCTGCTTCTTCCAATATCTTGACTGGATACTCTGGGTATGTTAAGTCCTCCTTCAAGTTCACTTCATCTAGGGGCATTTGCTCTTATGGTACTCTGAGACACTTCCTTAACTGGGATATATGGAAGACGTCATGCACCTTTGACAACTAAGGTGGAAGCTCCAGCCGGTAAGCAACTTCTCCCCCTTTTTGCTGTAACAGGGAATGGTCCAATGAATCTAGGAGCAAGCTTTCCACTAACTCCAAAACGTCGCATTCCCTTGAGAGGCGAAACTTTCAGATAAACATGATCTCCAGGTACAAACTCCAATGTTCTTGACGGTTGTCCGCATAGCTTTTCATGCGGTTTGAGCTGTTTTTAATCATCTGGATTAGGCGAACTTGTTCCTCACTTTGTTTCAACACATCTGGTCCAAATACTTGCCCTTCTCCGGTTTCTTTCCAATACAACGGTGTCCTGCATTTTCTGCCATACAAAGCTTCAAACGGAGACATCTGTAAGCTGGATTGATAACTGTTGTTATAGGAAAACTCCGCATAGGGCAGACTTTGATCCCAATTAGCCTTGTTTGCTAGAACACAAGCTCTTAACATATCTTCCAAATTTTGATTTACTTTTTCTGTTTGACCATCTGTCTGTGGATGATATGCTGTGCTAAAATTCATATTTGTGCCCAAAAGTCCATGTAACTTATGCCAAAATCTTGAGGTGAATTGAGTCCCTCAATCTGACACGATCTTCTTTGGAACTCCATGCAAGCACACGATTCTGGACATATACAACTCTGCGAGTCTATCTCCAGAGTATGTGGTCTTTACCGAAATGAAATGGGAGACTTTTGTCAGACGATCCACAATAACCCAAATCGAATCATGCCCTGATTTTGTTCTCGGTAACCCGGTTATGAAGTCCATTCCAATTTCTTCCCATTTCCACTTGGGTATCTGCAAAGGTTGCAAAAGTCCAGCCGGTCTCTGATGTTCCGCTTTAATTCGCTGGCACACATCACACAAAGCTACATACTCTGCAATTTTCCTTTTCATACTTGACCACCAATACCTTTCTTTGAGATCTTGGTACATCTTTGTACTTCCAGGGTGAATTGAATATCCAGATTCATGGGCTTCCTTCAGAATTAACTCCTTTATTTCTTTCTTTTCAGGTACAATAATTCTTTTCCCGAACCAAATAATACCTTCTTCGTCTTCTGAAAATCCTGGTGCTTTTCCTTTCTTCATGTTTTCTTTAATTTCCTTGACATACTTATCCTCTTTTTGAGCTGCCTTGATCTGGTCCTCTAGAGTTGGCTGAACCTCCAAGGTAGCCAGGAATCCTTCCTCCACTACTTCTAAGTTGAGCCGTTGGAATTCTTCTTGAAGTGCGGGCATACTGTCTTTAATCAACAGTTTGTTACAGTAAATCTTTTTGCTCAAGGCATCAGCTACTACATTGGCCTTTGCTGGATGATAATGTATTCCAACATCATAATCCTTTATCAACTCAAGCCATCTCCTTTGCCTCATATTGAGATCGGTTGAGTAAATGTATACTTCAGACTTTTATGATCTGTGTAGATCTCACAGCGGTTACCGATTGAATAATGCCTCCATATTTTTAGAGCGTGCACAACGGCAGCAAGCTCTAAATCATGGGTTGGATAGTTTCCTTCATGGGGTCGCAACTGCCTTGAAGCATAGGCTACTACCTTTCCCTCTTGCATCAGAACACAGCCTAGTCCTTGCCTTGATGCATCACAAAAGACTTCAAAATCCTTTCTAATATCCGGAAGTGTTAACACTGGTGCAGAAATTAGCCTCTTCTTTAGTTCTTGAAAACTATCCTCACATGATTTACTCCATTCAAACTTCTTTTCCTTCTTTAGCAACTGGGTGAGAGGTCTGGCAAGCTTGGAGAAACCTTCAATGAAGTGACATAGTAACCGGCCAATCCCAAAAAGCTTCTGATCTCGGATACTGACTTTGGTTGTGTCCAATTGAGCACATCATTTACTTTATCGGGGTCTACGGACACTCCTCCTGCAGAAATCACATGACCCAGGAAGGCTACTTTTCTCAACCAGAACTCACACTTGCTAAACTTGGCATACAATCTGTGCTCCCTGAGTTTTTCCAAGACTATCCTCAAATGTTCTGCATGCTCTTCCTCATTCTTGGAGTATATCAGAATGTCATCGATGAACACCACCACAAACTTATCCAAATATTCCATGAACACCTTATTCATCAGGTTCATGAAATATGCGGGTGCATTTGTTAGGCCAAAAGACATCACTGTATACTCTTATAATCCATAACGAGTAGCAAATGCTGTCTTGGGTATGTCTTCTGGTCTTATCTTCAATTGGTGATAACTTGATCGAAGATCAATCTTGGAGAAGACACATGAACCTTTCAACTGATCAAACAAATCATCTATTCTGGGCAAAGGGTACTTGTTCTTAATGGTCACATCATTCAAGGATCGATAATCCACACACATGCGAAGACTACCATCCTTTTTCTTCACTAGAAGTACTGGTGCTCCCCAAGGTGAAGTACTTGGTCTTACAAAACCTTTCTCTTGCAGTTCCTGAACTTGCTTCTTAACTTCTGCCAAGTCATTTGCAGGCATACGATAAGGTCTCTTGGAGATTAGAGCTGTACCAGGTACTAGGTTGATAACAAACTCAATTTCTCTGTCTGGTGGCATTTCAGGTAAATCTTCATGAAAGACATCTAGATATTCACATACTATAGGCACCTTTTCCAAAGTTACTTCCTTCAAACTGTTCAACCCACACCTATTCTGAGAAGATGTGTCTGGCTTATACCTTACTTGGATTCCATCTGAGTTGGTAATAGTAACAGCACGATCGGCACAATCTATCTGTCCTTTATACTTGGTTAACCAATCCATACCAAGTATGACATCTAGGCTTTTGGAATCTATTATAATAAGATTCGCTAAGAACTTTACTCCATTTATATGTACAGTTGCGCTAGGGCAAACTGTGTTAGTCCTCATTTCCCCTCCAGGTGATTGGACTAGCATAGGGTTCTTTAGTTTACGCACATCCCAATTATATCTTTCAACAAAATCTTTTGACACAAAAGAATGCGAAGCTCCAGAATCAAATAATGTTGATGCAGGTACTGAGTTGACAAGAAACTTACCCAGAACTACGTCGGGTGCATCCTGGGCTGCCTCCGTAGTGACATGGTTAAGATATCCTCTGCTCATTGTCTGCGGGGTCCTTAGAGTTTGTGGTGTCCCACGGCCTTGACCTGCAGTTGGAGCTCTTGCTGGCGTGGTCCCCAAGTTGAAACGAATAGGGGTCACCGCTGGGCGCTTCTCGGGATAGTTGCTGGCATAATGTCCCATGTTCTTGCAGTTAAAGCACTGCACTCCTGCCGCTGAGGTCTATTCTGCTGTGGTCGGCCACCATTGCTTGTTCGGGGAGCTTGCGGATTTGGACGAGGTCCAGCAAATGGAGTCCTTGGCACACTTGACTTTGAGGGTCTATGGAACTGGGTGGATTGGGGCGAAACCGAGAACTGCTTGCTCCCTGCTGAGCTTGAAACTTCCTCTTCCTAGTTTCATCTGATTGTGTGAGCATCTTTTTGTATGAGGGCCTTGTTCACCATATCTTTGGAATGTTGGGTAGTCATTAGACACAGCTGCACCTTGAGATTGGGATCAAGTCCGCATGAACCTCGGATCTTTGTTGCCTCTCGATGTGACATCTTCGATGCATACCTAGACAGTTGGGTGAACTTGTTCAGGTATTCAGAAACACTGAGGTTTCCTTGCTGCAGTTGGTAAAATTCCCTTTTCTTCATTTCCATTATTCCCGTAGGAATATGCGTAGTGCGAAAAGCCTCAACAAACTCATCCCAAGTGATGGTTCGTACATTTTGATGGGCGGCGCAATAGTTTTCCCACCAATTAGCAGCAATTCCTTTGAGTTGGTGGGCAGCATACAACACCTTTTTGTGCTCACTGCACTGATCTAGGATCAACTTCCTCTCCACATCCTTGATCCAATCGTCTGCCTCCAAGGGGTCTACGGAACCAGCAAAAGTAGGAGGTCTTGTTCTCATGAATTCTCCCAACTTAGACTGGGGTGCTTGGTTTGGTGCCTGCGGGGTTTGCTGCACCTGGTTCTGAGCAAGGGCTTGTAGTAGCTTTAACTGCATAGCCATCATCTGCTCCAAGTTGGGCGCTTGAGCAGGAGGTGGTGGAATGTTGTTATCTGGCTGATTGCTGGCGTCACGGCTGTTGCCAGGGTTTCTCCTTCTGTTCACCATCTGAAACGGTTCCAGGGTTAGCAAAAAGGTAAGAGGGAACGAGCATAGGTAAGAGATTAGGGGAAACTAAATAACATCCCAAACCAACACACAAGGAAGAAACAAGCAACAACTTAGGGGAAACTTCTATTGAAATCAAGATAGTTTTATGAATGGCTGTACCACAAGTGCACATAGGCTTGGTACAATCCATCTAGCACACCAAAACATAATAAAGCGTTCTAAGAACGTGGACATTTATTTGGGTACTATTGACTCAGCCTACTACTAATCCTCCAAGAAGACGCGCTCCTCGGGGTCCTCCTCTGGATCCTCTTCCGGGTCCTCCTCCGGGTCCTCCTGGCGCTCTTTTACGTGGTGTTGCGAACAATCACACTCGGCGGAGGTGCGAGGACGGGAACGGTTACGACTGGAGATAGTCGACCGGGAACGAGATCGGGAACTGAAAGGTCTGCATCTTTTGCTGGGTTCGCCAATGTCGATGTCGGGTAGTGGACTCGGGCGTCGCACCTTCTTGCGTGCTGTGAGCCTGGTGCGGAGTCCCGAAAGTCGAGCCAGCGCCTGGTTGTTGGGGACAACAGCTGGTACAGGCGAAGACGGCGTGTAGTCGGCTGCAGCTCGGAGATGTCCCAGCTCGAACTCTGCTGCCTGACTCTAGCGAAGCTGGGCACGAAGAGTGTCGGAGTGTTGGTAGCTGGAAATGAGCAGCATCCGCAGCTGTCCAATCTCATCCAAGGCTCTAGCGTAGGTGACTGCCATTGCCTGGGTGAGCTGCACCTGGTGCGAAAGTCGAGGATCATCAGCTGAGATGTCAAAGGGCTCAGGATACCTCTGTCCTGCTCGAGGAGTGATGAAGAAACAAAAGGGTGACTGGTGAACAACTTCCTTGTGAAGATGGCACAAGTCAGCTTTGGCGAGGCGAACAGCGTCCTGGATGGCATCATAACAGCGGGTCCGGGGATGCTCGATGGGGTATGTGTGGGAGTTGAATTCCTCATCCCATGCATACAGGAATACCTCCATCGTCCAGGAGTCCCGGTCCAAGATACGAGTCTTTCGCCCCCCTGAAGATAGGTGGCTGATGATACTCCAGGCATTGCATAAGTTGCCGGAGAAGGCTGGCAAACGCTCCAACACTCTCGCCATGGGAGTAGTAGTCCCACGACCTAACAGAGGATGAACCAGCCATCTACAAAGTTGAGATAATAGAAAAGATTAGTGAAAATTTTTAACAAAGAAATTTTGAGGACAAGAATGAGATACTAAGTAAGAAAAGAGTAGAAGCAAAGAAACTTATAGAATTTTAATATACTCTTTTTATGAATACAAGTCCTTATGGTTTTACCATTCTAATCTAGGCCTCATTCTACAGTCAAATTGACTCTGATACCATCTCTGTCGGGACCCCGGATTTCCAAACCCGGACCCTCTGTGTATTACAGCACTAGTCCCAGAACAAAGCTAGTGCACACAGTTAAACAGAAATGATTCATAACCAACCACGTCTTATTACAATATTAAAGAGTACTGACCAAAAGGTCTCATTATTACAATTGAGGTTTCAAGACCTCGCACGCACGAAACATAGCGGAAGCAAAATAAATTTAGCAGAGACCCATCAATACGCCACAGGCAATTGACTGGGGAAGCGCGACCTAGATCTCCTGGAATCCTTCGTCGAAGCCACCAGCGAAGTAGTCGTAGTCTCCTTCTTGGGCTTTGTATTACTTTGATTATTATTTTAGAGTGCAGCATGTGAGTACATAAAGTACTCCGCAAGTCTTGGGAAAAATGCAATAGATGCAAGGCTTGACAAAGGAAGGCTATATGGTTCTTTTGCACGAAGCAATGTTTTAATTTCAATCAATACTAATTATTTTCGAAGGCATCAATTTAATAAAGTAAATGTTTTAACAGAACTATCATTAACTTTATAGTGAAGGTTCCATCTACCAACACTAGCTAACCAATTACAGTTGATCAAGTTTAAAACTGCGGGTTCCATCCACCCTCTCTGGCTCCAACTGCCAGGATACCCTTCCGAGAGTTCCCTCCACTCTCGAAATACAAAAACTTTGATTTCAAAACCAAAACCAAAAATCTACCATGTGAATGCATTCCTTGCCCGCCCTTGACCGTGGGCACGGCTATTCGAATAGTTTGACACACTGCAGAGGTTGTACAACTTTACCCCCAAGAGATAAATTATCTTAACAGTCACCACGCTTCCTTTGGCATGAGACACAGATAAATTATCACAAAACCTTTAGCTCACTCTAGACTAGCTAGACACCACCACGAGGTTTCACCGCAGAAGGGTTAAATCTGCCAATCAGAAGCCCTCTTGCGCCATATGAGTACAGAAATCCTGTCCCTCACTTTGTGAATAACATGAAATCCGGCACCAACTTTCCACTGGTGGCACCTAAACTAGACTATCATGAGTTAATCAGCTAGGTCGTACCCATATAGACTTAGAATTGTACGGTAGTACTCAGTCTGGACAAACACAAGCGTCGGTCCTTAATTGACTAGGGTGGAACGTACACTTTACGAGATCTCGTGCTTGCCGCACCAACCCAAACCAACCATCCACCCTAATCTAAACCAATTTCCACATTTTATTTTATTTTAAAGGATCAGTGGCAACTCCAATCACCACTATACTTATAAACACAAGGTTATTACAACAAATCATAATTTCCCATTTTCAAGATTTCAAAGGTATTAAATAGTGCGACTATGTTGGACTGGAATGGCGCAGAGGGGGGTGAATGGCGCTTTCAAAAATTAAATTTGCCCCTCAAGTATCCACACTAATGCTTCTTCTCCAATAGTTATGGAAGCTATGAAGAAAGAAAAAGGCACTACTAGAAGACACAGCAACAAGGCTAAACCAGATCCAGAAAGAAACAACCAAGAAAAATAATTTCAGAGTGGGTCTGACTGCAAGCGGTAGTACCACTGAGATGAGCGGTAGTACCGCTAAGCCGAGCGGTAGTTCCTCTCGAGGAGCAGTAGTACCACACGAAGAATTCAGACGACAGCAAACTGAAACCTGAAAATTTCAGAACTTCAAAAACTAAGAAATTGAAGGTTTCTTTCCAATCTTTTTGTCCCAAAGCACCACCACTATATTCCAAATAGCAAGGAGGGCTTGGGAAACAAAGAAATCACATCAAGAGACAAGAATTTCAGATTGTGGACAAAATCTGAAACTTTGCAAGACTTGAGCCAAAATCCAAATTACTCCCCAACCTTTGATCCTTTGGCTATGAAATTTTGAGGATAGCTAATAGATAGCCTCTGGACTCTCCATGCCAAATTTCAAGCCATCTCGCGAAGGGAATCAAGAACAGCCTCAAACCCTTGAAATGCAAACCATGAACAGGGGAACTCCAAAATCCAAATCTGAGATTAAATGAAGTTGGCTCTTGGGAAACTTGATCAAATGATCTTGAGGCATCATCCCAACCTAGAGCAATCCATTTTGAACATTCCCAGCAAGCAAGAACTCAAAACTCAAAAAGCTCAAAAATCCATAAAAAGAAGAACGAAGAACAGAACAGGAGCTCGGGAGAAAACTTCAGATTTCCATTCATTGAAGCAATAGGATTACAGAGGAGTCCCGATACGCATGGACATTAGAACAAGGTTTGATTACATGGATTCACCACTCAATCCCTCTCCTCACCCTCTCACAAGCTCAAGCAATCCTCTCACTACATGCTTGGAGGTAAGACTCAATAACACACAGAGGGGATGAACGTGAGGAGACAACACACTGATGCCTTCTACCAACTAAAGCCAAAAGCAAAACCACCTCCAAAGCCTCTTTTGACCAACACAAACCCTAACTCTCTCCCAAAGTCATACATGGGCATGCAGCCCCTCAAACTTATTTATAGCCCTTTGCTAACGGGTCTCCAGCCCATTACACCAGCTAAACTCGAACGGAAACCACCTCCAGCTGTGCAGCCTTGCGAAATTCCCGTTTCGCCCCTCCTGCACCTTCCGGGAGGCTTCCGCGTTCCTTGTCGTCCACGACTCACAACCACATCGAATCTCCGCTGTCTTCGACACATCCGACCGTTCTGACCTCGACACCTCCCTGTGTCTAGTCCGGTCCACTCGTGTCTCACCACGACTCCACTTCGATATCCTGTAGTCATCACAACCAAGAAACACATCAAATAGCACCGCTCGATACATGAAAGCGTAACTAGCATCAAAACATCACACTTACCATGCCGAAGTCCAAACCTGTCAAAATCATCAGAATATGCATCCTAATCCCATACGACCAAGCTTGACCAAGTCCGACTGAGCCCAATTGCGCCACGCAACGACTCGACTCCGAACCACTCAAACCAAACTCGATTTACCTAAACCAAAGTCAATTGCTCATCACTCACATGTGGTCACCTCCACATGGTCCATCAATCTCCCCCTTGATGAGTATATTGACAAACCCCGAAAAAGCATGAAGTTGAGTTTGAGTTTGAAGAATCCAACATGGTCCAAAGAAGGAAAATATAGCTAATGACCATGTTGACAGAAGGAACACTAGAGCAACAACTGAAAGAGCAAATTGTTCTCCAAAGCTCTAAAATGATCCCAACTAGCTTTTTCTACCACTATTCTCCCCCTTTTGGAATAAACACATCAAGGATGCAAAAGAGAATATGACAAGACATGGATGAAATGGCTGAAGTTTGATTATTCTAAGCATTTAGAGCCATGAGAATTATCCAAAATGACCATAATGTAATACATCAAGCCATAACTCAATAAAAAGCTATCTAGATCATGACAAAATATGTATATGCCAGCTAGAGCACATAGATGACAATCTGAAAATGAAGTGCATTTTGTGAGCAAGTCAAGGCATCAATGAGCAAAGTCTAGCTAGAGACATCCAAGGATGATGCAGGCCATGTCAATAAGCTAAGCGGAACCAAGAAGCTAATATTGAGTCCAACTAGAGTGCTATATGCTCAAGAATGAAACATTTGTGGAAGTACTTGGTTCTTGTTGTAGCTTAAGCAAAAATTGAGCACAAATGGCATATTTTCTTTTGAAATTCATGGTTGTTGCCAACCAGATTTTTGTTTTATCATGTGCTAGATCTCAAGCCTTATGCGACTACTCCAAGCGAGAAGCTTAAGAAGATAGTCTAGGTCATCCAAAACTCCCCCTAAGTTCATGCCAAGTGCAATGGCAAGCCGTCTCATAGGAAAGAATTGGTGAGATCAGTTTTTCGCACAAAAGAGATCTTTTTGCCTTTTAACATGTTGTACTAACTCATGCATCATCAAGAGACTAAAATAGCTCAATCTAAGGCTCAATAGAGATTCAAACGCTCAACTCAGCCTATTTAACATGGCATGAATCATAAAAGGATAGCTCAAGATAGACTAGACTCAAGTGCTAGCATGACAAGTTTTAATTCAAGTTGAGCAAGTTTAATAATCTTATCATGGCAAAAGCTAGTCTACACATATGAAGTCATGATCAAGCTAGCAAATAAGCACAAGTTATGGCAAGGTATAAAGCATTGTAAACATGTCATAACAGGATAATAATCAAGGCTCAATGTAGTTATATTACAATGCGAAAATGCTGAAAATGTAGAAAATCCAGCTCCCCCTCGACATGAGATGCAACTTTTAGTTCAAGTTGAGTTATGTCAATATTAAGCTCCAGAAGCTCCCAAATGAACTCCCCCTGAACCAAAGCAATAAAATTGAGAAGCTGGCAAAGAAAATCATAAACAGGCAGTCCTTAAAGCATAGAAAAGATATAGAGGGAACTATGGCTCAGACTGACTCTCATCTACCCCATATGACACTAGGACTGTTAGTCCGATAATCAAGCACACTAAGGAGCAAACACGTACCCTGTCTATCCAAGGGCGGCCCGACCCTTGCTAGAACCTAAAAGTAGTGAGTGGGCTCAACCTAGTGAAACGAGAGAAGCGACTAACAGAGCAGGACCCTAGATCACAAGATGAGAGGAAGACATCTAAGCAACTAGACTAGAGAAACACTCTAACCTACGCTAGAAGGATTAACCCAATGCACCCCGAATGCAATGCAACAATAAGGAGCAAGAGCATAATCAATATAGTAAAACAGTAAAGCACAAAACTCCCCCTCACAACAGTCCATAAGGACAAACCACCCCAAGCTCTCCCAGAGTGAAAACCTAGAGCTGTCCAATGGCTTGGTGAAGATATCACCAAGCTGGTGGTCACTCTCCAAACCGAGCACGATGTCACCCTTTTCTACATGGTCTCTAAGGAAGTGATAGCGAATAACAATATGCTTGGTCCGAGAGTCTTTGCCTTGGGTTCTTAGCAATGTTAATCGCAGAAGTGTTATCACAAAAGAGTGGAACACTATCAATGACCAACCCAAAGTCCCGCAGGTCGAGGCCATCCAAAGCACACAGCTCTGACGTTTGGCTGCAGACAACGTTTGGCCTCTGCGGTGGACTGTGCAACAGGACCGCTTCCTAGAAGACCGGGAGACAAGAGAAGTGCCAATAAATTGGCGGTGAAGTGCTCTTCCTATCTATCCTACAGTGGCAAAGTCGCATCCGAGAAGGCTCTCAAGGAAAGACATGAAGAGGAAGAGTACTAGATACCATAGTCAATGGTAGCTCGAAGGTACCAGAAGAATGCGTTTCACTTGCTTTGGCGGTGAGACACGCGAGGAGAAGCCTGAAGCGAGCACAAAGACACACAGCAAAGTGTATGTCCGGTCTCGAGCGGTGAGGTACAAGAGGAGCCGATCATCTGCGATACTCCTTCGATCAAGCGGCTCGCCATCCTCATCCGGGTCGAGTGAAGCCGAGGTAGCCATCGGAGTGGACACCGGCTTACCATTACTCATATCGAAGCGCTTCAAAAGGTCTCGAGTGTACTTGCCCTGATGCAAGAAAGTGCCCTCCCGAGTCTGCTTGATTTGGAAGCCAAGGTGGGACCCATATTTTATTTTATTCTTTTATCCTGAGTCTATGACAGGTGGGACCCACTCACAGTTAGCCCACTATGCCGGCCTCTGACATGTGGGACCCATTGGGCTCTGGGCCCAGGTGTCAGTGGGGAGCGCAGATGGGTGGGCCCAGGCGGCAGTGACCAGCGCAGACTGGCAGCTGCTGACGAGTGGGGCCCATCTGTCAGCGTGGGAATTAAAAAAAAGGCTCAACCTCAGCGTGCGGAGCCGGGGGCTCGAACGCGCGCCGAGGGAGCCAAGGGGGAGAAGGGAGAGCGGTGCTAGGCAGTCGGGCAGGGAGGCATTGCCTACCCATAAAGGGTAGGTAACCCTTTTGAGAAATTACTTTGGAGGGGCCGGCGGCGATGGATGGAGGCGACGGTGCCGGTGGCGAGGGGTGGCCGGAGGGGTTCAAGTGAGGTTCAAAATGCGTCCCTGGTGCAGAGGGGGTTCTGTTGGAGGGGTCAGCGGGGTTCGGTGACGAGCGGGGACGGCCGGCGATGAGGAAGAGCGGCGGCGCAGCACGGGTCCTCCGGTGCGACGGTGCTCCGGCGGTGGGGAGGCTTGCCCGAGGGGTCGGGGATGTTTGCCGACGCACGGGGAAGCTGTGGGTGGCGGCGACGGGCTCCGGGGAGGACCGGGGCGGCGGCGATTGCTCGCCGGGGTGTGGCGGAGCTCGGAGAGGGAGGGAGCACGCAGCGAGGCGCTAGGGTGCTCGGGAATGGCGAGGGAGAGCGGTGGGAGGTGGTGCAGGGAGAGGCGGAGCCGATGGGGGACTTTTATAGGGGTGGAGAGGGACACGGCATCGACAATTGCTCGCCGGAGATGGCGGCTGGAAAAAGGAAGGGAGCGGGGAGGGAAGGAAGGAGGGGGCACGGAAGGAAAGAGAGGCGCGGGGAAGAGGGGATTCGATCGCGGGTTTCCAAAACCGGGGGAAGCCGGGGAAGGAAGGAGGGGATTCGCGGGGGAATCGGTCACCGGCACAAGGAAGGAAAGAAAGGGAGAAGAAGGAAGGTGGCGCGCGAGAGGAAGGGGAAGAACCTGACAGGCGGGGCCCGCGCGCAGCGAGAGAGAGAGGGGGAGTGAGCGGGCGGCGCAGATCGCATCCACGAGGCCCATGGGCGGATCGGGGCGGAGTGCGGCGCGGCGGCCGAGGTGGGCCGAGGCGGCGAGGAGGGGAGAGAGACGCGAGGAGGCTGACGACTGGGCCCGCTTGGCGGAGGGAGGGGAGTGTGGCCTGGATGGGCCGGGCGGCGACGTGGGCGGATCTGTGCCGTCCACGCATCACCGGTGGGAGGGGTTGGGAATTTTATTTTTTTAGAATTTGATTTTAATTTTCAGAAAAGGCTAGGAAATTATTTAGGCCTCAGAAAAATATGAAAATACCTCCAAAAATTCCAGAAAAATTCACAGAAGCTCCTGGAGATATTTTGGACTAAATAAAATTATTTCCAACTACTGTTGGTATTTAATTTTCATACTTTAAAATACTTTTTAAATTCTAAAAATAGGTTTTAAACTCCAGAAAATCCAGAAAATCAAATAAAAGCCAAATAAAATCCAAATACTTTAAAATAATTAATTTGAATTTAAATTTTTCCAGAAAGCAAATTTTTGGGATGTTACATAAATACAATAAGTAAGTAGATTGAAAACACATTTATGGAAAGGTCATAAGTAATTAAATAACAAACCAAGGAATGAGTAAACCACAAGTGAACTAACCATTCACTTCTCATCCAACTTACTTTCTCACCAAACCAAAGATTAGGAAAAACCTAACCCTCGTGTGAAATCAGCGAGCATTGTCCATGACCGGGGACATGACTATTCGAATAGTTTTACACCTGGAAAGGTTGCACAACTTTACCCATATGAGATAATGCACTCAACATGTCAGCCAATACAAGCTTCCTTGGGCGTGCTACTAAGTGATTATCACAAAACCTTTACAATGCTTAATTTCAAATCAATTTTGCCTGCTAAGGTTTTGTTGCCGAGTAGGCTAACCATCTAATCGTAAAAGCCCCCTCTTGCGCCATGTGGAGAATTACCCATAATTGAATTTACCATCCAGGTTCATTCCATACTAGACATATAGTTGCACAATCAAACTCAGATTAATGGCACACAAAGTTAAGTCCTTAGACAATACCCAGGTAACACATCTACATCCCAAAAAGTGTTGACCATACTTCCCCCTTTATTGCACAATGACTCACCCAAGTGAAAGCAATTTTTATAACCAATAACAATGACGCTATCCATGTCATGGTACTCAAATTTTATGACTGTGGCTAACCACCACGGTTCAATATTTTATTAAGCCAAAATTAATTTATCCACATGTGACGATGAACCCAATGTACTACAAGCATGGCTAAGCATATTAAATATACAACCCATGTGACAACTAATATTGCATCACTAGATAATTACTCATCCTATGGTAATAATGGAGCCATGACATTCAAATTAACAAGGTGGAATTAATCAAGTTGGACAATAACTACTAGGTACAAAGGTTTGTATTAAAATAGCAAAGCACAATAATTTAAAACAAATTAATAAATAAATAGATTTTGTTAGACCATGTGGCTAGGTCTAAGATATTTTAGTGATGAATAATTGACAATGATTAATTTATTATGATGAATAACTGGTGATTTTGTTTAGCGTTGTTATGCGAGTTGTGTCGCGTGTGTGCAGACTGATGTTGGTCAAGTTGAGACGAACTTGTGCCGGAAAAATGTTCTTTGGTCTTTGCATATGCAGGTTGAGCATTGAGGCGATTATGGTCGGTGACGAGGTGGACCGGGACTAGAATGGGGAGATCCAAGGTTCAGACGGTCAAGGAGGTTACGAGATGGTCGTGCTCATGCTTGGGGCACATAGAGATCAGAGATGGATGATATGTGTTGGAGCTACAGAGGTGAGATCCATGACTGAGTAGAAAGAGTGCTTTTCGCTTGGAGAGGAAATAGAAAAAAGGCATTTTGAGCAGGATGCGGCGGCCGTAAGCGAATAATCAATAGGATGAACAGTACACGCATTTTTTAATTAAAGTTCGTAAGTTTTTTAATTCGCATATATTATCCTCTTTCTTGGTTTTATGATTCCTATGAATTCTCCATAGATTGATCTATGTCTAGGTATTTTTCTTACTTACATACATGAATCAGTTTTGATTAAAAATCGATTGCTAGATTGAATTAAAAAGCGTGTTTTGCTATCGATCGAAATCAACGATCGATCAGATTTTGTTCCTATAGTAAATCACTACAGTAACTGCTAAAGTACTGCTATAGTACGCTACAGTAATTGCTACAGTAAAGTTAGAAAAAATACCTTTTTGTTTTTGTTATTTCTGGTTTCTACAAATTAAACAATTAAAAAGGCAGAAAATTTAAAAAAAGGTTTCTGCTGTACGCTGCAATTATTCACCCCCCTCTGATTGCCATCGACGATCCTACAAGTGTATCAGAGCAGATTTATTTTTCTAATTGATCTTAACCGGTGATTAGAAAACATATCGACGGATAGGTATTCCACAAAACCTTGTGTTTTTGATGGTGTTGATTTTCAGTATTGGAAAGCGAAGGTGGAGGCATATATTCAAGCTCAAGGCTTTGCAATATGGGAGAAGATCTACAAGCCTTATCAAGTACCCGAGAACGATGATGTGTCAGTAGCAAATATAGCACAAGTGGAGGCAAATAGCAAGGCAAGGAACCTGATAATTCAAGGACTAGGAAGGAGTGATTTTGATCGTGTTGTGCATCTTAAAACCGCATATGAGGTATGGAAAGCACTATGTGATTATCATGAGGGATCATCTACTATTAAAGAGGTACGTCAAGATATGTACAAAAAGGATTACATGTGTTTTGAGATGAAACCTGGTGAATCAATAGATGATTTCTTTGCCCGCTTTAATAAAATTCTTAGTAACCTACGTGCTGTTAATGTTGTTTATACTGGTGCTGAAAATGCACGTCAATTACTTAGAGCATTAGATATGTCTATACGGGAGATGAAGGTTACATCCATTAGAGAATCTACTGTCATGAGTATACTTACATTAGATGTAGTTTATTCTAAATTGAAAACTCATGAATTAGATGTTTTTGTTAGAAAAATAATGGTAATAAATCAATTGCTTTAGCTTCACAATCTAGCAAGTCTGATGGTGATAATTCTTCTACTAGCTATGCTTTGTCTTCTTTGTCTTCACTAACCGATGAACAGCTAGAGCAACTCCCGGAAGACGATTTGGCACTCCTCTCTACACACTTCACAAGAGCTTTGCAGAATGTGAGATCAAGAAAGAGAGAAAATTTTGGTCCTCAAAGGTGTTATGAGTGTGGTGATCTCAATCATATTCGTCCCAAATGTCCAAAGTTTCTAGCAAGATTTGCAAGGGAAGAGAATGAGAAGGAAGAAGAGATGGATAAAGAAAAAAGAAGAATAAAAAGAAGGGCTATATGAATCGTAAGGTGGTGCATCGTGTTCTTTCGGCTCTTGAGCAAATTAATTTGAGTGATGTGGACACGGACAGTGAGGTTGATACTCACAAAGGCAAGAAAGATTTAATTGGGTTGTGTCTAATGGCAAGTAGCAAAAGCTCCATCGACAATAATGATCTTGACAGCGACAACTACAATGAGGTAGAATCTTCTTATGATGATTTAGCTAAAGCTGTTGCTAAACTTGGTACTTTGCTAGAAAAGAAAGATAAAAGATTAAGAAATATGATACTTTGATTGAATCTCTAAATTCTGAAATTGCAAGACTTAGAGTTTTAATTCCTGATGATGAATCTTGTGAGTCTTGTCAAATTTTACATTCTGAGTTAGAGAATGCTAGGTCACTTAATGCTTTAAACATGGATCAACTTAGAGATGCAACTGCTAAATTTGATGAATTAAGATTAGCACATGACTCTTGTGATGAAAAATTGAAATGTGCTAATGATGAAATTGGAAAGCTCAAGTTTAGTTCTTCTTCATGTTTAGAACCAAGTATTTCAAATGTTCATTCTAAAACTTGTTCTAAATGTGAATTATTAGAAGCTAGAGTTAACTCATCTCAGGAAACAATTCAACAGATGCTTTATCATAAGATATCTTCTTATTCTAATTGTCCTAAGTTTAACACAGAAATAGAAGCATTGACTAGACAACTTAATAATTTCACTGAAAAAGAAAATTTGGCTCAGTCTAGTGCTTCTAAGAATTTTGTGAATCAACCTGTTAAATGCACAACTTGTCCCACTCTAGCTAAAGAGAATGAGTACTTGAAAGATACTTTAGAGAGATTTTCTTTTGGCAAGAAAAATTTGAATATGATACTAGATAAGTCAAAAACAAGTGTGAAAAATCGTGATCTAGAATTTAATTTTGTTGAGCAAGCCAAGAAGAATCCTCCTAAGGTTATTAAGCCTCTTGAACCCGGAAAAATTGAAGTGAAACTTGAACCAAAATAAACTGTGTTTAAATCTGCTGGTTTTGTGCTAAGTTTATTGAATAATAATGTAGGTGCTAGCTCATCATCACAAAAGAATTCTGATTTTGTTAAATTTCATTACACCTACTGTGGAAGAGATGGACACTTACATGAATTTTGCTTTAGGCGTGCAAAGAAAGAGAAGAAGGAAAAATTGAATGCTTTAAGACAAAAACGTGCAATCTCTTTTGTTCCTAAAACTAATGTGAAAGCTAAGTTTTTAGAGAATTTTTATGATGATTTTAAATCTGCTTCACATGCTGGTTTAGGATATAATTCAAATAAGTCGCGTTCTTTTTGGCATTTTGATCATCCACATGCATGTGATTTTGGTTCTAGATTTGTTGCTCCTATTCGTCATGTGTCTCAGTACTGGATTCCTAGATCTTATTTCACTAACCCCAGTACTATGAGATCGATGTTTCCTATGATGTAAGAACAGCTGATAGGGATGGAAAACATAAGCTAGATTGGGTTTTGGTCTTTTACATCATTACTTGATTGGAACAATTAATGGTTCTTCACCCTCTTTGGTGGCTTTCAAGAGATTTCACTTTTTGAGAGAGCATGTGGGAAAGGTGATGTCGTCTTACATCTTGTTAAATTCTCAAGTTGCTGATATGCACACGAAATCGCTTGATACTTCTCATTTTCCTCATTTGCGAAGTGAGTTGGGCGTATTACATCTTATGGGATTATTCTGAGGGGTAGCTTGTTGTTTAAAAATTTCAGAAGCTTTGTTTATTATCCTTGTCAAATAAATCAATAACTCCAAGCCATTGAAATTAAATGAGTTGTAGAGCTCTCTTTATCATATTTACTTATATGTTGTGTAGCTTTGATCATGACTGATTATAATTAATTTGCAATACTTGAACTAAAATATGACATGACGGAATACTTTGACTAGATTTATTATATATAGTACTCTACGATGTTCATCGAAAAGGATTAGCTTGATTGTGAGTATTATTTTAACTCTTGGCTATGAGGCTCGTATGTTTCATGGTACAATTTTTATGATCACTAAATTTGGCATGTTATTGTTAAAAAGGGTATATAAGAAAGAGATAATTGAAAAGATGTATGCTTCAAGCATGCCATAGTGAACCAAAAAAAGCACAAAAGTGCGCAAAATGAAAAGAAGTGTGTTTCAAGCATGCCACCATTAAAAAAATATGTCATTATGAAAAAGAAGTATGCTACAAGCATACCACATGCCTAAGAATTGAGTGTGGAGCAATAAGTTGTTACATGAGACTGCTAGCTCGTATAGAGTTAAGGTTTGCTTCACTTTTAGGCTTTGACTTTTTGTTGTAATATCTCATTGTGCTCTTTATAATTGATTTGGTCATTGTTGAGATGCATGTTATTAATATAAATTGCTTAATCATGCTCAAAACTGGTTTTGACATTGCTATATAATATATTATTTTATATGATCTAGATAGCTCTACTCAAAATATGGCTTGGTTGCTTTAGTAAATCAAATGCAAAGTGACTTTATAATCTACAAAGCTTCTTGAGTTTTTACTCTTAGTGCTCCTTCTTAGAATTATTCCTTCTTTGAATTTTCTTGATGATTACATTGCCAAAGGGGGGACATTTGGTGTGCTTTGCGAGAAATTGCAGAGAATATCGGGAGAATAAAATTGCCTCTCCTATGTTGAGGGGGAGAGATTTGAGACTTATGGCTTAAAATATTTCTTCGGCTTCAGTTCTTCACTTATATCTATTTGAAGCTAATTCATCATGCTATCTTGATGTGTTGTCAATGTATTCATCAAGGGGGAGATTGTTAGACCATGTGGCTAGGTCTAAGATATTTTGGTGATAAATAATTGACAATGATTAATTTATTATGATGAATAACTGGTGATTTTGTTTAGCGTTGTTATGCGAGTTGTGTCGCGTGTGTGCGGACTGATGTTGGTCAAGTTGAGATGAACTTGTGCCGGAAAAATGTTCTTTGGTCTTTGCATGTGCAGGTTGAGCATTGAGGCGATTATGGTCGGTGACGAGGTGGACCGGGACTAGGATGGGGAGATCTGAGGTTCAGACGGTCAAGGAGGTCACGAGATGATCGGGCTCATGCTTGGGGCGCATGGAGATCAAAGGTGGATGATACGTGGAGAAGGTACGGGAGGTGCAGTCCTGGAGGCTTCGACACGTGACGCGTTACAAATGTCATGAGTGTGAAAAACCTGTGTTAGGAAGGGTTTCGGGTCCCTTGAAAATTAGTGGGCCAAAAGTCTAGTTGAGGTAAAAAAGGTCCAAGCCTAGTTGGAGTTGGATTAGGATTTTAAGGCCTTGTTAGAGTTGGATTAGGATTTTAAGGCCTAGTTGGAGTTACGAGATGGTCATGCTCATGCTTGGGGCGCATGGAGATCAGAGATGGATGATATGTGTTGGAGCTATGGAGGTGCGATCCAGAGGCTACGACATGTGGTAGATGATGCGTGGAGAAGCTACGGGAGGTGCAGTCCTGGAGGCTTCGATACGTAACGAGTTGGAAAGTTTGGAATTATGAAAAAACCGTGTTAGGAAGGGTTTCGGGTCCCTTGAAAATTAATGGTCCGAAAGTCTAGTTGAATTGGTAAATGGGCTGGTTGTATTTTGTATTGGGTCTTAGAGTTAGTTTAGGTTTTGGTGATGATTAGGGACTTGGAAACGGCATGGCGGCTTGTTATAAAAAGGAGCCGTGACAGAGTAGAAAGAGTGCTTTTCACTGAGAGAGGAAACAGAAAAAAAGGCGTTTTGAGCAGGATGCGGTGGCCGTGAGCGAAGAATCAATAGGATGAATAGTACACGCATTTTTTAATTAAAGTTCGTAAGTTTTTCAATTTGCATATGTTATCCTTTTTCTTGGTTTTCTGATTCCTATGAATTCTCCATAGATTGATCTATGTCTAGGTATTTTGCTTGCTTACATACATGAATCAGTTTTGATTAAAAATCGATTGCTAGATTGAATGAAAAAACGTGTTTTGCTATCGATCGGAATTAGCAATCGATCAGATTTTTTTTCTTGCAGCAAATCACTACAGTGCTCTGCTATAGTACTGCTATAGTAAAATCAGAAATTTTTTTGTTTTTGTTATTTCTGGTTTTTGTAGGTTAAATAATTAAAAAGGCAGAAATTTTTTTAAAAAGGTTTCCGCTGTACGCTGCAATCATTCACCCCCTCTGTTTGCCATCAACGATCCTACAGATTTAAAAACTAGGTTTAGCATGAAGCGGTAGTATATTTTACTATCGATACTTATCCAAGTGCCGAAACAACCTGGGAACGATATTGATGTGTATCTAGCACTGTTGGTGGAAGATATAAAAATACTGTGGATCGAATGGGTATAGGTATGGGATGCATACAAACGAGAAAACTTCACTTTACACTCCTTATTGTTCTGCACCATAAATGTTTATTTTGCCCTTCTAACCTATCGACCAGAGTACAAAAGGAACCAAAGCCTATATGAAAATCCAAGGGAGGGATCGACGCCTTGTAACATGTTATAAATTTCTGGTATTCGCTAGTACACATTAATTCTATATAATACTTCGTAGTAATGCTTCTCAAACTAACAAATTTTATTTTTGCAGCGCCACCAGCAGCCGCTGTGCAACACTTATGGATTCTATGTTTGCCACAACATGCAACTACTCGTCGGTTCCACGAAGACAATCCTGAGGTTTGTCAATTTTATGATAATTATTTCATACTTATCAATTTATATATGTATGCATGACATTGATCTTCCTACCGACAGATTCTGTCTATTACTACAACTCCGTTGGAACAGGCTGATGTTGAACAAATTTGAGGACAGTATGCGTACTTCTTGGTGTATAAAATCATAAAAAGATGTGAGTTCCACAATGTATAATAAATTTTACTGGGATAAGATTGAGCTTAATTGTTCATGTGTGTATTTGTTCATGGATGGATAATATTTATTTTGTTTTTGTTAATTGATTTGTGAAATGGATGTTCTTGTTTCTGAAATGAATGAATGTGAATTGGATGTATATATTAGTGTGTTGATCTGCTGTTTCAGAGGGCATGGCTAGCATTTCCTGAGGCTAGCCAACAAATAAAATTAGATTTCGGAGCAGAAAAAAATATCACAGACAGTTATTAATTCTCAACCGTCTATGATAGTTGACTATAATAGACGGCTTTTAGTAGAAACCATCGGTGATATATGGTTTATCACAGACGGTTTCAATTACAAACTATCTGTGATATTAATATATCACAGATGATTCATATTTGAAACCGTTTGTGATAAACCGTATATCACAGATGTTTTTAGTAAAAACCATATGTTATAGTCAGCTATCACAGACGGTTTTTAGTAAAAGCCATCTGAGAAAGTATACATCACATACGGTTCAAAAGCCGTCTGTGATGACCTTGCATTATTACTGACCAATAAACTCAGACTGCTCACGAAACCGTCTGTGATGATGTTTTTGAACCATCTGTAATGGCGTTTTGTGCAGTAGTGTTTGGTCCACATGCATAGTCAAGCTTTACAAATTGGAGACATTTTTTAATACTAAATGAGTAATCTGGAGAAAATCCACAAATTAGAGACAATATTCTTGGAATTGGACAAAATGGTATCAAGTGCACATGTCAATGACAATTAGTACGTCTTAACACTACTACAGAAAGCCTAATACTAGACGCCAAATCATAGATGGTTTGACAAAACCGTTTGTGATCGACACTAACATAGACGTTTTTAATTTGGACACCGTCTGTGTTGATGGCATCGGAGAAAACGAGTATCACAGATGGTTCTTACCGATGAACCGTCTGTGATATTTTAATATCACAGACGGTTTTTATTAAAAATCGTCTGTGATAAGTTGATTATCACACACGGTTTGTATTAGAAACTGTCCGTGATGATCTCAGAATTATCACAGATGGTTTTTTATTAAAAACCATCTGTGATAATGGCGCTAGACATTTATTGCGCCGGTCAGAACCGCATCTGTCTTCATTTCAATCCAGATCTAACCGATGCTGCACTCTCATGCAATCAATCAGATGACGGCGAGGGAACAGAGGTGAAGAAAGAACCTCCTACTAAGGTGGCATGGTATTTTCCTATAATTCCCCATTTGAAAAGGTTCTTTTCAAATCCAAAGGAGGCAAAACTGCTGCGTTGTCATTCGGAGGAGCGCAAGAATGATGGAATGCTAAAACACCTTGCTGATTCCGCCTAGTGGAGAAACATCGATAGGAGTTTTTGCAGACTTTGGTGCAGAACCAAGGAATATAAGGTTTGGAGTGAGTACAGATGGAATGAATCCTTTCAGTAGCATGAGCAGCCGGCATAGCACATTGCCTGTGACTTTCTGCATCTATAACCTTCCTCCTTTGTTGTGTATGAAGCGAAAGTATATTTTGCTGTCGATATTTATCAAGGGCCAAAGCAACCTGGGAATGATATCGATGTGTACCTAGCACCGTTGGTGGAAGATCTAAAAGTACTGTGGAACGAAGGGGTACAGGTATGGGATGCATACAAATGAGAGAACTTCACTTTGTGCTCCTTATTGTTCTGCACCATAAATGATTATTCTGCCCTTGCTAACCTATCCGGCCAGAGTACAAAAGGTGCCAAAGCTTGTACTCACTATTTAGATGGTACCGAGAGTGTGTGGCTGAAACACTCACGTAAAACCGTCTACATGCTTCACCACCGGTTTCTTTGGAGGGCTTACCCACACCGCAAGATGAAGAAACAATTTGACGAAGAGAAGGAAGACGATTCAGCTCCAAGGCATTTAAGGGGAAAAGATGTTTATAATATGGTTAAGGATTTAGATGTTGTTCTCGGAAAGGGACGTAAATTGAGAGCTCATGAGAAGAACACCTGGAAGAAGAGATCAATATTTTGGGACTTACTTTATTGGGAGTACCTAGATGTTCAACACTGCATCGACGTCATGCACGTAGAAAAGAATGTATGTGACAACTTGATTGGTCTCTTACTGAACATTCGTGATAAAACAAAGGACGGCGTCAACGCACGGCTTGACTTGGCTGATATGGACATCAGGCCTGAGTTAGCACCTACAAAAATAAATAATAGACGAACGTACCTTCCCCCTGCGTATTACACTTTGTCCAAGGCGAAAGCAGAAGCGTGCGGTGCTTGCATGGTGTCAAAGTTCCGTCGGTTATTCGACAACGTGAAGAAACTTGTTTCGATGCAAGATTTGAAGTTAAATGGCATGAAGTCTCATGATTGTCATGTGCTGATGACACAGATGCTCCCTATTGTAATTAGAAATATTTTGCCGATCAAAATCCGAGAGACAATCATGAGGCTATGTTATTTCTTTAACACAACTGCTCAGAAGGTCATCGATCTCAAAGAACTAAATACTCTGCAGGACGAGGTGGTGAGGACTCTATGTCATCTTGAAATGTATTTCCCTCCTTTGTTTTTCCATATCATGGTCCATCTCATTGTTCACGTTCTGTGGGAGATAAAAATGTGTGGGCCCGTATTCCTACGTAGCATGTACCCATTTGAGAGGTTCATGGGAATTTTCAAGTCCTACGTACGGAATCGATCTCGGCCAGAGGGCAGCACCGTCGAAGGTTATGCAAACGAAGAGGTCATTGAGTTTTGTGTCGATTATATGGCTCAGATTCAACCGATAGGTGTGCCTCAATCTCGTCATGAGGGGAGGCTGAAGGGTATCGGAACTATCGGAAGGAAAGTAATCACTCCAGATATGGACACATATACTCAAACCCATTTCACGGTTTTGCAACACATGACTGAAGTGGCGCCTTATGTTGACCAGCACAAGGATGTGATTCGGCAACAGAATCCGGAGCGGCCAGATGTTTGGACCATGAGGCCACACAACAGTCAGTTCAACCAATGGTTGAAGGAGAAAATCGCTAGGAGCTCGCTAGGTGAGATGCCGACATGGTTGGCAAAAGGGCCAACATTTACAGTTGTGACATGGCAAGGATATGACATAAATGGGTACACATTCTATACACAGTCTCAGGATGTAAAGAGCACTAACCAGAACAACGGTGTCCGCATAGATGCGTTTAGTACCGATGGTTTGAGAAACTCGTACTATGGGTTCATAGAAGACATTTGGGAGCTCGACTACATGGTTTTCAAGATACCCTTATTTCGCTGCCGTTGGGTGCATCTCCCACAGGTGAAGGTTGACAAGTACAGTGTCACTACCATAGACCTCCAACGTGTCGGGTACAAAGACGAACCATTCGTACTCACCAAACAAGTTGTTCAAGTTTTCTATGTAACCGACCCGGCAAATAAGAAATGCCATGTAGTTTTTCATGGAAAAAGGAGAATTGTCGAAGTAGAGAATGTAGTGGACGAGGAAGAATACAATCAATTTGACGAGTTACCTCCTTTTGAAAATGGCATAAGGGTCGACGATGAACAACGTGATGAAACTAGTTATGTATGCATGATCACCATGAAGGGCTAATTTTTAAAGGAAATAAGCAAGTGGAATGAGAATGTGCGACATATATGGCATTTGCATTTATGTATATGACAATACATGTATGTGATGTATATGTGAATTGGCATTTATGTATACAACAATGCATGTGTGTGATGTATATGTGAATTTGCATTTATGTATATGTGAAAATATGTGATATATAGGTGAATGTTGAGAAATACTGATAATTGGTCTATTACAATGTCTGCTGGTTGGTGTAGAGTTATTCATTGCACTGTTGCAAAGAAATACAATGCCTGCTGGTTGGTGTAGAGTTATTACAATGACTGCTGGTTGGTTGGTGTAGGTAATAAGTCCAGTGTAGGACTTAATACAGACGGTTCTAGTTTAGAACCGTCTGTGATAACTATATCATAGATGGTTCTAAACTAGAACCGTCTGTAATAAGCCTCCCTATACATACCCTTAGGCTAGGGTTTTGCGCGTATGCTGCAGTTATAGATCTAGCCTGTCTCGCCGCTCTCCCGATCTAGCCCGTCTCGCCGTCTCACCGCTCTACTGATCTTCTCGGATCTCCCACGCCGTCCACGCCGTCGTCGCCGTCGCCTCCTTGCTCGGACCTCTGTCCACGCCGCTGTCGCCGCCACCTCCCCGGACCTCCGTCCACGCCGTCACTGCTGCCTCCTCAGACCTCGGTCCACGCCGCCGCCTCCTCGTTCGGACCTCCGTCCACGCCGTCGGCGCTGCCTCCTCGGACCTCCGTCCACGCCGCCGTCACCACCGCCTGAACCCTAAGGTGCACCACTGCCTCGACACACGTAGGGTGTGCGCGATGTACGTTGAAAAGGCTGGTGTCTTGACACAAGGGGCCAAAGGCCTGACACATGTTCGGAAATTTAAGGTATTCGCTATTACACATTGATTAATCCTATGCAATAGTTGGTAGTAATGCCTCTTGAATTAACACATTCTATCTTTTGCAGTGCCACCAGCAGTTGTCGGGCAACACATGTGGATTCTACGTTTGCTACCATATGGACCTACTCCTCGATTCCTCGAGGATCACCAATTCTACGTTTTGTCAATCTTCCCATAATTACTTCATACTTATTAGGTTATATATATATATGCACATTGATATTCCTATCAACAGGCTGCGTCTATCCCATCAACTGCATTGAAACAGCCCGACCTTTCACAAATTCAAGGAGAGTGCAGCTACTTTTTGGTGGCTAAAGTCATGAACTCAGATGGAGAGTTTCACAACAAAGAATGATTTTTTATTGCTCTTATCACTCCAGAATCGAGGTCTCGTGAAAGGAACATATCCATAATCAACAAACTTGTCAGGCTGCACAAGCAATACTTGGATGGCAATCATGCACCATCCAAGTATTGTTTGTGCAGCCTGACAAGTTCGTTGATTATGGATCTGTTCCTTTTACGAGACCTCGATTCCGGAGTGATAGAGCAATAAAAAATGCAATGTTACCATCTAAGTGCAAATGCAATGTACATCTTTTGTAATTGTGTATTTGTTAATGGATATTTTATTTCATTTGAATTAATTGATTTGCGAAATGGATGTTTTATGTTTGTGAAATGAAGTGTGATGTGAATTGGATATTTTATGTTTGTAAAATGAATTGAGATGTGAATTGGATGTTTTATGTTTGTGAAATGAATTGAGATGTGAATTGTATGTATACATGTACATGTTGATCTGCTTGTTTCAGATGGCATGGCTAGCATTTCCTGAGGCTAGCCAATAAACAGAAATTGATTTAAGGGTAGAAAAGAACATCACAAATGGTTTGTAACTAAAAACCGTCTGTGATAGATGATAATCACAGACGGTTTGTAAGTAAAAACTGTCTGTGATATATCAATAACACAGACAGTTTTTAACTAAAAATCGTTTGTGATAACTGATAATCATAGACGGAAATTAAAAACCGTCTGTGATTATCAGCTATCACAGATGGTTTTTAGTTAAACACCGTTTGAGTTATTGATATATCACAGACGGTTTTTACTTACAAACCGTCTGTGATATTTACACCACAGACGGTTCGAAAACCGTCTGTGATAACCTTCGATTATCACTGACCTATAAATTCAGACTGTTCAGAAAACCGTCTGTGATGACGTTTTTGAACCGTCTGTAATACGGTTTTCTGTAGTAGTGTAACTTCGCATATCATTCATTCATTTGCCGTTAATTTTAGATAGAAAGATAACATTAGGTTCGTTAAACGTATTACTATCATTCATTCATTTGCCGTTAAACGTATTACTTCAATCACCCTTCCATCATTTTTAGTTTTTCAATTTCGCGGCTCCATTGGAACCGAAGACTCTATAGCTGGTCAGTCAACGGAGAGAGAAGCTGGTCAGTCCAGACACATGATAATTGTGTATACGAGTTTATTAGAGTGGGCCTGGTGGGCTTGGGTATGTCAGTGGAGCCGTTTCACCATTGGATTGCTATGTAAATCTCTTCTGTAGATTAGTCACTGGATTAGAGTGAAGTTGTCTGTTTACAGACTTTCTGACTTTGAGGCGTACATGGCCATCGATATGATGTATACAGAAGAATGTATATAGTCTACCGCTTAACTCACACAAGTATATGAGTTATCGAGAGTAAATCATATACTTACATTGTTTATTTTTTTGGGAGCTATACATTGTGCATTTAGTCTTGAACCATTTTGGCGTTGGTACGTATACATACGAAAATATAAGTCACCCGGCGTCATCGTCTCCTTCGTCTTCGGCCATTTCATTGCCCCACCACTCCGGTGAACCCCTAACCGATTCCTCCCGGCTAGAGCATTCTCTCACCTCCCTCACACGGTCCCTTTCCTCAATTTGGGTCGCCGCCGTTCCCGCTCATCGTCACCGTTGAAGACGCCACGCTGCCTTGAGTCATCGCCGTGGCGACCGTGCCTCCGCCATCGCCGTGCATAGGACTGTCGTGGAGAAAATGCTACAAAATAATTTGTGGGGTATAGTATATCAAATTTACCCTGATCCCTTGTGTGCGGGTGCTTGTTATATATTGAGAAGTAGGGGAACTAGCTGTGATAAATGCACAACATTTATAACGCTTGGAATGTTGACATTGTATACTAGGTAGCAAGATGCCATGGTAATTCGATGTTTCCTCTAAACTTTGTTTTTCCACCACGTTGTTACTCTTTTTTTTATATATTTATATCATCTCGTTGTTGCTGTTTTCTTTCAAATTTGTACTCGTTTCCTCTTTAAAAAATTTGAACTCTGAAAAAAAAAACAGGATGTTACAGAAACACAGGCAAACCGTTAGCTGGTCAGTCAAAGAGACATGATAATTAGTGTGTACAAGTTTATTAGAGTGGGCCTGGTGGGCTTGGGCATGTCAGTGGGGCTGTGTATACGAGCTGATTAGAGTGGACCTGGTGGACTTGGGCATGTCAGTTGGGCCCACATGGCTTTTCACCATTGGATTTCTATGTAAATCTCTTCTGTAGATTTGTCACTGGATTAGAGTGAAGCTGTCTGTTTAGACACTTTGAGGTGTTCGTCTGTACTTTCACAGACTTTGAGGCGTTCATCTGTCCTGTGACTAAGTTATTCGTACATGGCCATCGATATGTGTCACTGTCACTGGTGTCTTGCACTGTCTATCTGGAAGAATGTATATAGTCTACCGCTTAACTGACACAAGTATACGGGTTATCGAGTGTACATCATATACTTACATTGTTTTTTTTGGAGCTATACATTGTGTATTTAGTCTAGAACCATTTTGGCGTTGCGACATATACATACGAAAATATACCCATTGTCACCTGGCGCCATTGTCTCCTTTGTCTTCGGCGGCTGCGCCGTCCCGCCACTCCGGTGAACCCCCGACTTATTCCTCCTGGCTAGGGCATTCTCTCACCTCCCTCACTCGGTCCCCACCCTCAATTTGGGTCGTCGTTGTTCCTGTTCACCGTTGTCGTTGAAGACACGACGCCACCTCAAGTTATCGCCGTGGCGACCATGCCTCTACCATCGCCGCACATAGGATTATCGTGATCCCAACAACCCATTTTGGAGGTTATCGACACTCGCTGTTGCTTGCCTCATCGACGATAAGCATGACAATGATACCTCATCTGTGAGCAGAGGAGTATTGTAACTTAGTAATTAAGTCAATGACACCATTACCTAATTAGATTAGGTTAATGACATGGGTTAGTTTAAATTGATGAGTTGTTGACGTGTGGGTCAAAGCCATTAATAATTCTAATTAAAGCTAGTTTTAAACATTGAGGCACTGACATACGCACCCTTTACTGTACCCAGATCTACCTATCAGTTACTAGTTTCTTTTCTTTAAAGAAAATAATTCAAAAATGAATTTAAAACCTGGCTGGCCCCACATGTCAGCCTCTGATGTATTCCGGAAGAGAGAGGGAAGGGCCGACTGAGGAAAAAGGAGGGGCTCTGCTGTGAGGAGAAGAAAAGAAGAAGCCAGAGCGGGGACATTTCCTTACCAGTTCTTTTATATGGCACGCATTAACAAGCTCTTCCCTCTTCTCGTAATCTCCAGATCTTCTATGTGCCTACCGTAAATGGATCGACTGGGAAATCCACCCGTATAACCAGTGGACTCTGGACTGCAAGTAATGGGATGCCTAAACAGCACGTGAGAGGATGGAGGAGCGGCGCTGTTGAGAAGAACGAAGCAAGCGTATTCGGCGGGAGACGCAAGCTCACCTAAAAGCATACAGGCACAGGGAGCGGGAGGCTCGTGAGGAGAAACGCGAGAAAAAGCGTGAACTGGCAGCCAAGGCCAAGGATCTTATCACCCAACTAGGTTGGGCAATTAGGGTCTTATCGCCCAATGGTTGGGCGACTTGGGCAAGTTGCCCAACCGTTGGGTGACTTGACCTCGTGTCACCTAACAGTTGGGAGATTTGCCCTTATGGTCCAACCGTGTGACGACAAATGGTTATTTCTGCAAAATTTAAAAACATGAAATTTCAGAATTAAAAATTGATTATTAGAAGAAATTCTGAAATTTACGTAACATCTTAATGTCTATAGGCTTATTGGGGTATACTGAAACTGAATTAAATTTGGACTGAAGTTTTGAGTTTGGGGAAGACTAGCTGCTTGTATATTGGTTGTTGGGAAGTCTCGTCTCTGGTATCTCCTGGTTTTTCATAACAGAAAGGCTGGCTCGTTTCGCTCTTTTCTTCACCGCATGATAAATAAAACATAGTACTTCCTTTACTTTTCAAGTACACATAACAAGCAAAGCTCTCACCAATTTTGGTACCTAATCAGGACTGAAATTCTCTGAAACATTCTCCCCATCGCTTGTGTGCGCAAAAGCTAAACAAAAGAGAAATCATGCACTGACATAAATTAGTACCTTCTTTTACAGCACTGAAATTCTCTGAAACATTCTCCCCATCGCTTGTGTGCGCAAAAGCTAAACAAGAGAAAATCATGCAGTGACATAAATTAGTACATTTTTTTACAGCTTTAAGCTTACAATAAACTCGGTCAAATGTAACGTGCAATACACAGGCTGACTGGCAATGAAAGCTGGTTCTGATATTAACTACAGTTTATGAGGCGTCCAATAACTGAAACTTCTTTAATCCCTCCTCCCCTTAACAATAGCCAACCCCTCAACTGAATTTGCAGTGTTTCTCTTTTATATCTTACAGTACGTGGCACATTCCCATTTATCTGTAAACAAACGGAAAACGAGAAATGACAAGCAAAATCTGCTGTTTATCTTGCCTACAAAATTTCCTTCATGATGGATTCTGAAGAAACGCCCCTGGGGCAATTACAATGCCAATTAATAGGCGCCCTTAATCCCAATGTTATTGTAGTCTTTGCTTCCCCCGATGGGGTCATTGTGAATTTGTGGCTGGTAGATACGCCTCTCTCACAAAATTAATATCAGACCAAAAACTGCCACACATCCTGCACATTATATACACGCTCTCGCTCTAATTGGTTCCAATCAAGAAAGGTTCCTGGCATGGATAAAATGGAGGCAATAACCGTCCTTTCCCTTGGCATTGGAGCTAGTGGTGAGCACTCCAAATCCAGCAGAGGCAGTGGATGCAAACCGAAATCTCCAGTTCAATTCCATGTCTTGTTCCCACATCAAGTGCCAGGAGAGACAGAGCAAGAAGACCACGAGAACAGCGACGGTCATACGAGGAAGAAGTTACGGCTTAGCGAAGAACAGTTGACGGTGCTGGAAACCGTCTACGAAGAGAATAGCAATCTTGATCCAGTAAGTTCATGTTATGATATTACCGAGCATTTTGACGCATGAGAACTCTCATGTTTCCTAGTATAGAATTGTCAAACTCATGGTAAAGAGTTAGGCTGTAAAGAAAGGGCTGGCGAATAAGCTGAACATAAAACCACGCCAAGTCGAAGTCTGGTTTCAGAACAGAAGAGCTAGGTACTTGCATTCACATGTCACGTCACTATTTATCAGAAAATTAAAGTGTGCCTTTCCTAATTCTGATGGGTGCTTTTGTCGAAATTATAGGAGCAAGCAGAAGCAGATGGCAGCAGATTGTGAGAATCTGAAGAGAAGGTCCGAAGGGCTAATCAGGGAGAACCAGAAACTGAAGGAGTTAAAAGAACTGATGAGTATTTCTCAGCATGACAGTACTCATTGTGGTTCAAATTTAGTTGCCATGTGCTCATCTTGCAACAAGATCTTCAGAGACCACCACAATCACAAGAAACTCTAAACATATGGATCTTGACTTGTTTTTTTACATGTTCAAAAACTGCACAAAAGATCATGGAAAGAAAGTTTTAAGAAAGAACCTCTAAGCAATGTGAATAATGGGAAACACGTTCATGTAGAATACTAGTACTCTTCAGAGATTGTTATTTTTCTCACTAAAAAATGAAATGATTACTGAGTACTGTCACGCTGTCTTCTGTTGAGGGGATAACAGTGCATGACAAATGCATTCTGAAACACTGTCATGCCAATATTTCCCTATGTTTTGACAGTAATTTTCCTATGTTTTGACAGTAATTTTCCCATGTTTTGACAGTACAGATGCTGCTATGTATATATATGACCATATGATGTCCAGATAACAAGATTGATCTATCTGAAGTGAGGAAAAGAGACAGACTAAAACTCATTGCATGCATGGAATGACTAGTTATGTGGCATTGCAAGGACTACAAACGTACGCTTAATCATAGCCTGCAAAAGTTGCACATGGGATGGCTATTATGCTCTGCCGAGCAGATCTAGATCTCTCTGGGTTTCACTTATCTTTTATAATGCATGGAAATACAAAAAATTGACCGAACGCATCCTAGGACGGCAAGAATTTAACTACACACTTCTTGCGGTGATAATAATTTGGGACTAGAGAGAGTAGATCCATGGAATAAATATTTTTTCCCAATTTCTTGTGAACATTTTTGTATCCACGATTTTTGTCATATCATTTGTAGACGACCTAACAAAGCATATATTACTTGTAACTTAGGATACAATATTTATGAATGTTGAAGTTGATTAACTGGAAACAAAACTGAGGGATGGATGAATTGGTAAACAATATAAGAGTTAAATCAACAACACTAAGTATCCCCACTACTTAGGTACTAGTGACTGAAGAAGTGAACTCAACATAAACAGGATATAGACCGTAAAAGACCTAAAGGAGAGAGAAAACTGATGAGAAAGACGTAACTCAAGGAGACCAACTTATCCAAGACTAGATCCTAAGGAAGACACAACTAAGTATCCTCACTACTAGATACTAGTGACCGAAGAAGCAAGCTCAAACTAGGCAGGATATAAAACTCTAGAACACCTAAAGGAGAGAGGACACTCCTGAGGAAGACATAACTCAAGGAGACTAACCTATCCAAGACCAGGTCCTTAACTAAAACCATATATGATATACAATAATGAAAATAGGAATTGAGAATTTGAAAATAGGAATAAAGAGGAAGCTAGAGCACAGTGTGGTCTCAAAGGTGATAGGTATCACCAGAAGTCCACGTGAGGGATATCCAAAACAACATCCAAGATATCCATGATCTCCTAGTCACTTGAAAAGTCTATCTCAAGGAGACAGAGCCATTGGAGCCTCAGTACTAAGGTTAGTGATAAGAGACTTAGGAATCTAGTATTGGGACACACAGTGTATAGGAACAGCAGTATATGAACCATAAAAAAGATTAGCATGAAAAACATGATAATACACATGAGCACTACCTAGACCTTTCTTGGGCTCTCTCCTAGGTCCATTAGCAAAAGATCTATGCTCCCCCTGTCTAGTGGACACTCATGCTCTAATATTATCCTCATGGTATCTTACATTCGTACACAGCCAAGCACTCATAAAAGAGTCATAGAAGGCACCTACAAACCTAGGCGTAGGGAGCGGGAGGCTCGTGAGGAGAAACGCGAGAGAAAGAGCGAACTAGAGGCCAAGGCCATGGGTGACGGTGAGTACTACAACACCGAGCTGGGCTGTAAGGGCAAATGGCTATGTTCCACGCAGTAGTTCAACACACTTCTTTCATATGTTCCATGTAATTCCCTAAACGCATGGTATGCATCGAGGGTCACCCAGATGTCGTATGTTGATGTGAGATGAGAGATACGATCAAACTCATTTCGGTTAAGACCCTAAATGATGGTTTTTCTTGCCTTAGCATTTGCCTCGACATCTGGCGTATTCATAACCGTGATATTATTATCGGTATGAACAACAACAACATCTTAACCTTTTTTCCAAATTACATAGCCTTGAGCATAAATGTAAGACTACATCCTACTCTTCCAGAAGGGATAATCGACCCCATCGAAGATAGGAGGTTTGGTGGAATATTTGCCTACTGTCATGACTTCTAAGACTGGTTACGATCTATGAAAAGAGCTAACTAGGCTCTGATACCACTTGTAGGACCAAAGATAGCAATAGAGAGGATGAATGGTGCCTAAACTTTTCCCCTAAATATTCTCTAATCTTTACTCCAATAGCTATGAGAAGCTATGAAGATCAAGAGTAAAGAATAAATCAACAGAAACTCATTTGACAGAAAAAACCAGTGTGGTCGAAAAGACCAGAGTGGTTGAAGACCAATGAGTGGTCGAAAATAAATATGGTCGAAGTCCAATGTGTGATCAAAGACCAATGTGGTTGAAGTAAAATCAGAGTGGTCAAAAACCAATGTATGATGAAGACCAACAAGTTATCAAAAACCAATGTGGTCGAAAACCAATATGGTCGAACAAGACAATATGGTTGAAATAAGACCTATATGGTAGAACCAAACAATATGGTTGAAATAAGACATGTATGGTCGAACCAAATAATGTGATCGAAATAAGACCTATATGGTCGAACCAAACAATGTGGTCGAAATAAGATATGTGTAGTCGAACCAAACAATGTGGTCGAAATAAGACCTGTGTCATTAAACCAAATAATGTGGTCAAAATAAGACATGTGTAGTCAAACCAAACAATGTGGTAGAAACAAGACCTATGAAATTAAGGGATGAATAGAAATTTCAACACTGTTTTACGAACGATAAATCCATGTAACTTTTGATTCATAGAATCAAATGATATGAAAATTTGCAAAAATCTTATCGAGGATATCACAAACCTATTCCAGTAAATGATCATGAAAAACATTACCAAAGTTGAGATACTTTTCAGTTTTTAGACAAATTGCACCAAAACCGATCAAAAACCTAAAATGGTGAATACGACTTGCTCGTGAGTGGATGATGGTCAAGATAGCTATAGATATATTCCCACATGTCACAGTAAGATAGAACACCGATGAAATCAAGCCAAAAACCCCCAAACCAAGAAATCACTTGAAAGATCAAAAACATGCAAAAACCCAGTTTCTTGATGTATTTGCTACCAAAGTATCTAAATGGGTAGAGATAGATTTTCTGATGTTATCTCCATCTCTTATATATCCATGGCACAACAAAATCAAGAAGAGAGATGTGAGGAGAGGAAAACCAACCAAATCAAGAGCAAATCAATCAAGACAAGAAATAGCCATGGAGATTATCAAATATTGATTCTATTGCTATTTGAGGAGGAAAGTTTTATAGCTACTCCACCTTAGAGGATAGAGAGCACATTAAACACTCTATTCTCAAACCTTAACATCTTGGGTTTTTGAGAAACCGAAGTGTTACAGCTGGTGCAACACTGAAATTGCAAAATGTGCAAGGCACAAGAAATGATCTCTAATAACTCTGTCCCACGGTGGGGGACTTGTCCATTGTCCGGACTCAAGACCATTGATTTATTTGATGACATGGCTCAATAACAAACCAAGTTCGCAAATGGATTGGGATGATCAACTTTGTTATTAGCAAATTTTCTTGGGAAAATTGCAAAAAAAATCTACAAGTCTAAGCAAGCATTCCTCCTGTCCCTACAAGTATTTTTGTATTATCTCTCCTTTTGCAAATTCCCCTCGATTATCACTTTTCCACCAATTTTTATGAAATTGTCCAAAGCTTTGGCTTTTAGGATTATAAACATGGTATCCGCGAGAAGTTCGATCCACAAGCACGGTCGATCTTTACAAATTGGAGACAATATTGTCGAATTGGAGAAAATGGTATAAGGTGCTCACGTCAATAAAAATTAGTCTTAACTCTGCATAGCATCCATTCAGTTGCCGTTACATTTGGATACAAAGAAAACGATATGGGTGTATTTTGAATTGGAGGAAACTTTTGTTTACCAAAATGCTGAAAAATAACTTCTAGGGTATGGTAAATCAAAATCACCCTGACTTGCGCGGGTATTTCTCCATTTTTTTTCTTTCCATTGTTTCTTTAAACTGTTGTTTACATATTTCTTGTTGGTTAGATATTGAAAAGAAGGGGACTAGCAGTGATATACGCACAACATTTCAAATGCTTGGAATTTTGACTTGTGGATTAGTATAACACAATTGTATACTAGGTGGCAAGATGTGTATTAAAATCAGGGGTGGATTTGGGCCCATGGTAGCATGGGCTTCAGCCTGGCCGTGAAAAATTGCTAGTCTATAGCCTAGATAATTTCAGCCCAACCTAGTGTATAAATTCTATAGTTTAGCCCATGTTATTCCTAATTCTTAGCCTTCTTCTAACAAATGGAGCCCATTTCCTACGTAGGCCTCATCCCTCCCACAGCCCAGCCTCTATGTAGACCTCATTTCCTCTGGCGCACCAGCCCAAGCGCACAGTCTCCAGCCAAATATGCTCGGCTCCTCTCCAGTCTCCCCTAGCGCCCCAGCCCCCTTCAACCCTAGCACCGCCTCTTTGGTCTCCCCATCTGGCCATCTCCCCAAGTCGACTCCTAGGTCCTAGCCACCGCCGCCCGGGTCACACATCCTCAGGCGCCGCACCACCGCCGACGTCCTCTGCCATCCCGTTGCGCCCTCACAGCTCGCTTGTTGGCCAGTGGCAAGACCCCTCGGCGGCACCCTTCCTCATGGCTTCCGTGTTGGCCAGCGCAATGGCTCCCGACGACAAGCCCCCTCAGGCCTCGGTGCCTCAGCCCCTCCCCTCGCAGCTCATGAAACGCGTGCTGGGCTGCTGGTCATGGCTAGTGCCCCTCACCCCCTCGGCCCCTCCCCTCGCCGCTCAGGTGATCTAATAGTCGGCCCCCCTGTGTGTGACAGTGTGAGTATGATTTTATGAATCATGAATGCAAATATGTAATTGCTAATTTCGATCTCCGATCTCTCTGTGAGTTAGTATGAATTTAACTATTTGAGTATTTGACTCAGTGAATTGTGAATCTGAAAATCAAAATTATTTGAGTACGAATTATTTGATTTCATTTGTGAATTAGACATTGATGTTATTATAATTTGCTATATGTAGGACATTAGGACAATCAAATTTAGAAAATTTGGAAACACAATATGAAGAGGACAAAGATGTTTCAAAAAAATGGTTTATGTATCTCTAGATTGCGAGGACAAGGATATGATGGGGCATCAAACATGAGAGGGCAATTTCATGGGTTGCAAAGATGCATATTGGATAAAAATCCGTATGCTCTTTATATCCATTGCTTCGCCCATCAATTGCAATCAGTGGTTTCTGTTGCTAAATGTTGTTCATCTGTCATGGATTTTTTAACTATACCACCTTGATTGTCAACACTATTGATAAAATTGTTCACAAATTAGAGACCAGTGAAATTTTTGTAAGAAGAGAGAAAAAACCAACAAACTAACCTTGCAAGGCCTGGGAATACGTGTTGGAGCTCACATCATAAAACATTATGTCGTCTTCTTCTCATGTGGGAATCAGTCCTAGAGGTATTAGAGAATTTGAGTGATGATGTTACTAATACAACACAGAAAACCACTGCTTCAGGTTTGTTGGAAAAGATGGATAGCTTTGAGTTTTTACTTATATTGTATCTTATGATTAGAATATTAGGTAAGACTAACGATCTCTCACAATGCTTGCAAAATAAAGATCAAAATATAGTTCGTGCCATGTCTTTGATTGTGACCACATTGAAGATAGTTGAGGTAATAAGAAATCATGGCTTTTTCAAGAGACTAGGGTTTTTTGTTTGAAAAATAATATCACAGTGCCATATATGACTGATAAAATACTAGTTAGAGGTTGTTCAAGGGGACGTGGTGGCCAATTAGTAACTTATTATGATCATTTTCATCATGAAATATTTATTGTGGTGCATGACCAAATTATTGTTGAGTTGAACAATCGCTTTGCTGAAAGATCTACTCAGTAATTGAGGTGCATTGCTTGTCTTGATCCAAGGAATTCTTTTACCAACTTTGATGAAGAGAAATTAATTGATCTTGCAAAGATATATGATGCTCACTTCTCCCAATATGATTGTGTTCTCCTTAAGGACCAACTTAGCACATTTATTGCTAACGTGAGAGATGATCAAGAATTTAGAAATTGTATTGACTTTGGAAATCTTGCTGTGAAGATGGTTCAAATTGATAGACACTGTTTTCCCATTGGTATATCGTCTTATTGAATTGGCCTTGATTTTGCCAGTATCAATCGCAACTGTAGAAAGAGCATTTTCAGCTATGAATATTATTAAGACTGATTTGCTGAATAAGATGAATGATGAGTGGATGAATCATAGGAAGGTATGCTATATTGAGTGAGACATATTTGCAAGTATTAAAGAAGATAAGATTTTAGAGCGTTTTCAAGAGATGAGGGCACGTAAGAAACAACTATCCCGTTCAAGTGGTAAGTTAGCTTATTGCAAATGTAAACTTTATATTATTTGTATTTATTCATATGTGAATTACTTTTTTATGTTATCTTTGTAAGTTCTAGATCTCGTTCTTCTCCTACTATTGATGAAGAGATGGAAGAAATGATGGGCTAAGATAAAGAACAAATCCTTGCAATTATTCACCCATTAGAAGTTCGATGACTGAAATTCGAGACTGACTGTTTACCGAGACTGCTGATGGCTCCGCTCGGTTCTAAGTTCTGTTTTTTTTAATTTTCGGCTTATTTAAATAAAAACTATTTGAAATATATCGACTCCTAATTTTAATTCTTTTTAGCTTTTCTATTTTTTTCCTCTTATTTCTTTGCCCGTGACTGACTTTAACGTTAGCCGGGACAACGAAGGCATGTGAACCTGATATAAAGCAACCAGCAACGTATTACTTCAATCACCGTCTGTGACATCCCAAAAAGGGAGCTAGTGTAATTGCAAAAATTTTAAACTCTTTAATTGTTTCTTATGTGGTTCTCAAAAGTTTTTGGCATTATTCGAATCTTTTAGTTGGATTCTTGTCGAAAGCCCGAGTAATAAAAATCGAAACCTTGGAAACAAGAACCAAAATCTAAAGTTTAAAATTGGAAAGTTGAAATCTCCATGGAAATATTAATGTCAAATTTAAATTTGAAGTCTGGTCATTCAAGCCAAGAATAGAAATTGAAAATCCTTCCATCCAATTTTCGTATTTGGAAAACTCAAATTCTGAAATTTAAGATTTAATTCTCCAAAACTCAACAATCTAAAAAAAATTTTGAACCTAAAAATTGGACCGAGTTTTCAGATTCGAATCTACTCACAAAATCCAAAATTCAAAAATTCTTAAAGTTCCTAAAATTCATCTTGGGCCGGCCCGCTTCCCTTTCTTTTTCTCCAGCCCGTTTTCTTTTTCCTCCTCTCTTCTTTTTCTTTCCTGGCCCATTCGGCCCCACTCTTTTTCTCCTGGCCGTTGGCCCAGCTGAACCCAATGCCTTCACTCGCTGGTTCTTGTTCCTCCCCCTGTTCTTCAGGCGCGCCGCTCGCACCGCCTCCCCGGCCGCGCCGTTCTCTCTGAGCCAAGCCGCCCAGCCCGTGCCGCTCGCTCTGCCCCCGGTATTGCCCGACTCCGCCCTCAGTTTCACACACGCCCCTAGTTTCACCCGCCGCTGGACATGCCGCCCATACCCGACGTACCTCCGCCCATGCCGGCAGTACCCCGCGGCCATGCCGGCGGTACTTGCCCGTGCCCTCCACCAAGCGCGTGGCTGCCTTTCCTCTCGCCTATGAGAAGGCTTGAACCCCAGTGCCTTCCCTTGCCCCCCCCCTTCTTCCTCCTCCAAGCCGAACAACGGCTCTGCGCTCGCGTCGGCCGCCGCCATTTCATGCCACTCGGCCACTCCGGCGAACCCCCACAAATCCAACCGCGTCATAATGTGTCCCCAGTTACCTTCTACCTCCCCCTCCATTTAATCGAAGTTTCGTCGACGACGTTTGCTGCAGCGGCAGCTTCTTCTTCGCCTCCGACCGGCCGCAGCCGCTTCCCGCTCGGTCGACCCTAGGCCGATTCCTCGCGCCGAGGGCTTCTCCTTGGTGCACGGGAGCTCCTCCGACCGCCAGCTTGCGCTCTCCTCCGCCGACGTGACCCCTCCACGGTGGCCTCCCCACACCGCCGCCCGTGCACGCCGCCAGTCTTCCTCGGCCTCTCTCCAGCTCCACCAAGCCTCTGGGTGAGTTCCCCATGCCTCACTCCTGCTTACGTGCACCTCCATTCTTTCCCCCTCTCCTCCGGCCGCCGGCGCCCATTTCCTCCTCACCACCGGCCGCCTAGGCTCACCGCTCGCTCGCCTTGGCGCCACCCCGGCCGAAGCGGCTGCCTCCATGAGCTTCCTCGTCCCCGGGGCACCCCATTTTGCTGGTCGCCATCGCCTCTCCGGCCGCTCCTCGCCGGCGTCACCGCCGCTGCCATGCCTCGGCCTCCCTCCTCTCCTCTGTTTCCGTCTTTGCCTCAGCTGGGAGCACTTATTCACAGCCGAACCAACTCCTTCTCTGTCTCCCTCTCTATATTATGACAGGTGGGCCCATCTAGCTAGTGGCTTAACTCCTCACCCTTTTGCTCAATGGTAACTTTGTGTGTAAGATCTATACATGCATACATTAAAGTAAGCTGTGAATGATAATAAGAATAAGACTGTATATATATAAATTTATAATGAAAAGATTCATGTAACTAAATTGAAACTTAACAATGGTTAATTTATTTATTTACTAATCAAGATTAATTCATCGATCCTCATATAGAAGATTAATTAACGTAAATATATGACATGAACTATTTTCCCATTACTGAGAAAGTAACATAAAGTTAATAACCTAATGAACATAACAATACTATCATGACTAAAGGATTTAATCATGAAGCTTAGGATTTATACCTTTTCATTTTGCCTACGGTCATGGCAAATAAGACATTGGTAACAAAAGTAATTAATATAATAATTCGGATGAATGTATCATCAAATATAACATTTCCATCGTACGAATTTGAAGCTGCCCTGCTTAATGAGTTTAACCCTCAAAAATCAATTGCATGCCACATAAAATATCAAGTGTGGTTTACTTATCTCTAAAAATCATGAAGGCTATCTTTTCAAAAGTGCTTAAATTATTCGTAGAAAAGACTTTAACATTATCTTAAAATACTGAGATTTAAGATGACAAATAAAATACGATTAAGAAAGTCTTAAACAAGAAAGAGCAATCCTTAGTCTTTGTCTCGCGCCCAAATCCCCAATCACTATCTCGAGATTTTACTTTAATGATCGAAAGTAAATAATAATAAAAGAAATAGCTTTACTAAGAAGATCCTTGTAAGGATCCTAACTCTCCTTTCCGGCAAATCACAACCATTGGCCATATCAAATAGTGTTGTTAATCAAGCAGAATAATTGACTTTAGAATTGATAGTTGCAATCACAAATAAGGAATGGCCTCATGAAATATTAAGATTTCATCGGGTACATAAAATCATACTCTTCTCTTGTAAAGCTTTTGCATCCTAAAATCATGTTCCTCTTTACTACCATCGATACCCTCTTTTATCTGTCCATAAGTCCTGCCTGACTCATGGAGCTTCCTTGATAAATGTGAATCAATAAAGAGAAAGTCACCAAATAAAAGATCGAGCCTCGCCCTTCCCCAATTGGCTGTGTTTGGTCACTTTCATTTTCCAAAGTAGGTAATTCCTATAAAATACTCCTGCACCTCGGATACCTTCTCATCCTAATTTTCCCTCACGATAAAGCTACTCAGCCACCTCATTTCCTTCGCCCAGTTCATCTACTGCTATGCTTACAGCACACTAATCCGAATCATCCTTCTATTCTCAAATTGTAACAAATATATAATTTAAATTAAATTGGGCATTTAAAGTGTTTGGATTTATTTGGTCTTTCTTTTCTTGGCCGCGTATTAGAATCTAAAGACTCGACGAGGCGACAGACTCGAACAGGATCAAGACTTGGGTAAAAGCGAACATCAGCAAATTATAAGCACTGAATGAGAAGGCTTTGAATTAGGTCAATCAAGGCCGTGGTACACCAAGCAAGGCAAGTCATCACCTTGATCATATTGATCCTACATTTTATGCAAAATTATGTTCTTTTAAACTATCAACTTGCATGCTTAATTTACTATGCAAATATATGTTAAAGCTTAAGGTAGCTACATGCCCACTTGATGTTGTATTAAATTTACTATGCCATCCCTTGATACTTGAATCACCTGATCCTTGTCACCATAGATATTAATGATAACTTTATTAGCTATAAGTCATATTAAATGCCATGCTAGTCTTGTCAAAGTCCAGGGCGCTAGTTGCCCTGATCATCAATCTTCGAAAAACATAAAAACTTGGTTTGGGGACAGTCATGGGATGTACGTGGCTAAATATGTTGATACAACTGTTTCAAGCTTCTCAAAACTCTCAAAACCTGCTGTACCTATCTGGGCGGTTGGCTGGAGTGGATGGTGCTGATGTCGTACGAGAATCTGTGGTTTGTGGAAAGAACTGCCTGGACAAATTAAGGACTGAATCTTGTGACGACCTCCTTGTGTAAAACAGTGCAACCACAAGTCTATATGGGTATGACCTACCTGACTAACTTACAAAGGTTTAGTTGCATATCACCATTGGCAAGTGGGTGCTAGGGCACTGGTTTACTCATACGGCGCAAGAGGGGGCTTCTGACTGTGGTGGATGTAAACCTTCAGCGGTGAAACCTCAGCGGGTGGTGTCTGGCTAGACCAGAGTAAGGTAAAGGCTTTGTGATAATATTATCTGGGTCTCATGCCTAAGGAAGCATGTTGGCTATTAAGATGATTTATCTCTTGTGGGTTAAGTGTATGACCTCTGCAGAGTGTAAAACTGTTCGAGCAGCCGTGCCCACGGTCAAGGGCGGGCATGGGAACTTACTCGAGTTAGTTCTATTTCCAAAAACATTTGTGGGTGGGATAAAACCTACCAGAGAGATGTACTCTGACTTTGAACTTTTCCTGGAGAGATGTACTCCAGCGGCGAAAACTAGCATTGGTGGAGGTAGCCATGCACTTTAAAAGGTGGATGTAACCTACACTACAATTATAATCGCAATCTCACTATCAATTTCATAAAACATGTTTCAGTTAAAATTGCAACGTCTCAGGAGATTTTTCTTATTTATTGTAATTCCAAAACAATGCTTTTAGCAAATAAAAGAAACTCAAGCCTCCCTTGACAGCTTTGCATCTATTATTACTGCATCCTGTGTGGTGGCTTGCTGAGTATCGTCATACTCATTCTTGCTTAACTACCATCACTCAGTCAGAGAGAACAGGAATGCCAAACCCTACGATGCCAAAAAGGGGTCAACAAAGCTGGAAGACGAAGAGGCCATGGACTAGGTTGCGAACCCCAGTTGTCTGCCTGTGGGCAAGTCCTGCGGGTCCCACCCGTGTGAAGTTCCACTGCTGCATTTTATCGTTTCGGCCTAATCGGCCCATGAGTAAGTATTACTGTATTATTTATGCTTCCACATAATATGTTTTTGATATACAGTAATGTATCTGTGAGCACTATCTACTGATCCAGGGAAAATTGCGGTAGAATCACAAAGGATCTGGGTTTGCTAACCCGAGGTCCGACACCATCCATTATTTCTAGTTTTTTATTTAGTTCCTTTTAGCTTATGATTTATGGTTTACAATTTTTTTAAACAAATAAACATAACAGTTTTTTCGTTTTTTAAAACGGTTTATCATAACAATCTTTTCAAAATAGTTTATCGAATTATCGATATTCGGTTTAATTATATAAATGCTTGTACTAAAACTAAAAATTATAAATTATGATCATAAATTATTAATTGTAGCCAAAAAATAGGATGTTCCACATTCGCAGCTCTATTGGAACCGGAGAGTCCTATTGGTGGTCAGTCAACGGAAGAGACGGAGAGTGAAGCTTGAATAGTGTCATATGGAGTGTACGTATCCAAATATGTATTCAAAGCAACGACACGTCAGAAATGCCAACCTGCTGCTGCCACAACATTCTAAGTTTCTAACCCATTAAAGGGTCTTGGACTGTGACTTGCAAGATCTCTGACTAGCATTGTGAATTAGTTGACTACGAAATCCGAACACCAATGAGATCTGAAAGAGGTAGGCTGAAGAGAACATTTTAAATGCAGGATATTCAAGAGTTAAAATTAGATTTAGTATTGTTTGATATTGTATTTATAAGACCAGCCATATACGCATAGTATTTACAAAAATATTGCTTCTGCCATCCAGTGGGCTGGCGGCAGCGCCGGCGAGGCAACACGCGCGAGGCCATCGGCGGCAAGCGCCTACTGCCCCCACACCAGATGGCAGGCAGCCTGCTGCCCGGTGGGGGGACGGCAGGCTTGCTTGCTGTCTGGTGAGAGGGCGGCAGGTAATTAAGCCAGCTTAATTACCTGCCCTAATTTTTTTCGTTTAGTATTTATTTAAATTTTTAAATATACCAAATGAGCTCAAACAATTATGAAAATTTATGTACAACCTCCTGACACAACTTACCTTGTAGTGTAATTTTTGGGTAATTTTATCTATTGCCAATGTTGCTAAAAAATTCATACAATTTGGATATTTTTATGAGTTTTTATATATAACAAACGAGCTCCAAAAATTATAAAATTTTATGTGAAATCTCCTGACATAGTCATAGTTATTGTATAATTTTTTAGGAATTTTATGTGATACCAATTGCTACGTTTATTTAGGTTAACTTAATCATGGATTTAACGATCCTCAAGCATATTTTGAAGTGGCATGTGTCAGCCAATCGTGTTATATTTTATTTCCTACTATCTGGTTCACACAATTGTCACACTTTGTGTATGTGCCCCCTCGTGCACTCTCTCGTTCACAATAATGTCATTATGTCCGTGTCGTCTCCCCTCGCTTGCTCCGTCATTTGCACATTTGTCAGTGTTACGATGTTGTCTCCCCTCACTCAAAGTGCTGCTCATGATAATGGCTCCTCAATGTACGGGGTGAGCGCACGTTGTTCACCTTTCACTTAGCCATAAATACGAACCTCTCGTAGTTCATCGTTACTCATCTTAGTCGCTCATCGCAGAAGGTCATTGTCGTGGTCGTCGCTCAAAATTGAGAGTGCGTAACTCATTACTTTGAGAAGCCAGTATGTAGCTCAAAATTGGCAGTACTGATTTCTTCTCCCAAAAGGTAGGTAATTTTTTATCGTATCCTTTCGACATTATTCCCGTAATCCTAGTCAATTAGTGTTATTTAGTTAGTCATAATTAATGTGGTTTGTATTATGAAGTAAGTAGGTCGTAGTAATTTAGATGGAGTTTTCACTATTTTTGTGTATGTACGGTACCCATATTTTGTTATTGAATGAAAATATGTAATTAAGTAGTCATAATTACTGTAGTGGCAATTAGTTAGGGGTAAGTAATGAGTTAGTGCTAAGGAAGATGGTAATGAATGCCTCGTCATTTTTTTGGATGAATAATAAAATTATCGGTCTGTAGTGAAGTATTTGTATGTAGTTACACGCATGTAATCACTGACTTGTAGTATGTTGCTATCATTATCAATCTTCGCACTAATATTTTATCTATCGCACGTTTTACAAGGTACTCTCAAAATTAATATTGCGTAGCTAATTAGTTGGAGAAGGCAGTGCATAAGTCATTAAGGACGCGGTAGTACTGATTACTTCTCTCGAAAGACAGGTAATTTTTTATAGTATGCTTTTGACGTTATTCCCGTAGTCGTAGTCATAATTACTGTTATTTAGTTAGTCATAATTAATGTAGTTTGTATTATAAAATAAGTTTTACTGTCATTATTAATCTTCGTATTAATATTTGGTCTATCCTATGTATTGGTAGGTATGGCTTTATCGGAGCTTCTAGAATACTCGTACGATGAGAAACACCATTGCCACTCATGGCTAACGGGTGCCGATGGGGGAGGGATCCATGGGCGCTGGACGAGCGCTATGTCCTAACCCTGCAGGCCACTAGCTTATTGCCCTTTGCGAGGCTGGTCTCCACTAGGCACGAGTTCACCATCAATGGCAGCCTACTCGCGGCACTGGTGGATAGGTGGAGGCTCAAGACGCACACATTCCACTTTCGGTGGGGTGAGATGACGATCACTCTGAAGGACGTCGCGTTCTTGACCGGTCTCTCTCTGGAGTGACGCACTTGTTCCAGCACCTGCACAAGCCGAGTGGAATGATAGGCTGGCGGACCGGTTCGGTCGGCCTATACCAGAGAGTGCTCGTGGCGTCCCTCGCATTTGGCTGAACAATTTCAGTGTGTGCCCATAGATTGCACCACTAGAGGTCGTCAGGATGCACCTCGTCGCGTTTCTTGTCCAGCTCTTTGGTTGGAGTATGTTTCCAGCCACACACGGCGATATTTGCAATGCTGAATTCATCGGTCTCGCCGAGTCTTTGGTGGACGCAGAGTCTGGGGCGATGCCTCGGTACAGCTGGGGATCAGAAGTTCTATGCGCGACGTATCGGGGGTTATGTGACGCTTGCCAGTGTGCCACTGCTGATACCCCTAATTTGGCTATCTGCTACGTGCTTCTGTAGCTGTGGAGCTAGGAGCACTTCCCTATCGGGCGTCGGCCATGTGACGCTAGTGCCCCATTCTGCGAGCTCGCTGACTTGATAGACGAACCTACTATGGATATCTGGTGGACTGCTGCCCGTTTGCGATGGGCGAAGGGCAAACTGTTGAGGTGTTACTTACTATGGCACAATGAGTTCGAGTCATTGCACGACAGCGATGTCATATGTGGTCCATGGACGGTAGATTTCATGCATCGTGTATCGCCATACGGGCTGTCCTTGCATTGCCTGGAGGACGCAGAGCTATGGGCGACAACACACCATCTGGTATTCTCGTACATGGTGGAGGCTTACGCGCCACAGCGCGTGATGCAATAGTTCAGTTTGCACCAGGCCGTGCCCCCTCTGGATGGCAGGTTCCTACTGCAAGCCATACACTGCTGAGTCAAACTCTATTCGACTATTGTGTACAATTTGTAATGTCGATAATTCTAGAAATGCAGGCAATCATGGGCTGGTCAGCATGGTACGGACTGGCAGCCAATGCAGCAGCAGTGGACGATGTCTAGACGTACGATGAGTACCTAGAGTGGTATGTACGCTGATCACACAGCAAACTTACCATTCCTCCACCAAATTGCCCCGAGAAGATCACTCACGAGGAACATCTGCAACATTCCATCGATCCCCACAGTGCTTACGGCAGCATGACAGTGTAAGATAGTTGAAATATATTATTGTTTCATTCAAGAAATTTATACTGCTCATTACTAAACTTGTTTCATATGTCACTTCAGTTGGAGCAGGCGCAGCGCATCGGAAGCGTGTCGTAGGCTACCATCAGTAGCCCGAAGACACCACTGGCCCTGTAGAATACTATGAAGTTTATCCTAAAGCAGGCCAAAAAAATAGTGCACAACCTAAGCTGCGGCCATTTCATGGATCACAGTGCACACATGAGCCACCCAGTGGGGGGCACCATGCTCACCCACCAGGCCATTGTGACCTAGCGAGTCCGGCCGACCATCGCAATCTACTGAGTCTGCATGGTGTCGTAGTACTAGCTGCCGATCATCTATGCACTATACCGATGAGGAGGTAACTTACAAACAAACCTACGTTTTGATTTCCTATTACGCCTTGCGTTCCACTAACATCATGGCATTCTCCCGTCGCAGGTCCATTGTCAAGATGCATCCCTTTTGCCATCTGCACCACCTACACAAACTACCGCTCTCCGTTATTCATCTTCGCTGCACATTCGAGAGGTATGAGTCGCATTGTACATCCAGAATATTTATTGTGACTAATATCGTTTCATCTTGCAACCTCCAATTCAACATGGGGGTGACGACGAGTCCACCAGTGATGACACGAGCCTCCTAGATGCTTCTAGAGAGCAGTACACAGCGCTAGAGTTTGCAGCATACGTAAGGCAGAACTCAGCGTTCTTAGCATACCCAGGGTTTGGACACTTTGGAGGGCAGAGCTCCTCTGGCTTCGCTGCAATGTCATATGGTCAAGGCGAGAACTCCTTCGCACCACGAGGGGGATTTCTAGAGTCCTTCATACACAACATTATTGTGGGCGGCTCGCAGTTCAGCATATCTCAGCTGGACGACTTCGACCCTTACCAGACCCAGCCTACTGTGCCACAGCCTACCGGACCACCACTGGCCATTGAGCAGATAGAACGGTCTCCATACCTCCTCCGACCCGAGACGTAACCTCTGGACCGATTGACATACCCAACGGGACATGCTTGTGCGCGACAGAAGACAAGGCCATGTACGGGGAGCAGAAGCAATGAGAAGATAGCAGTGGCTGAGATAAGTGAGCTATATCGCATCCAGTGTGATGCATTTTTTGTACTACTACAATTACTTTTAATTGTACAAATATTCCTAATGTATAAAATTGTAAAAAATGTGAAATATTCGTAAATTCATGATTAAGTTAACCCAAATAAACATACTAAATTCGGATCACATAAAATTCAAAAACATTACACAATAACTATGACTATGTCGGGAGGCTTCACATAAAATTTCATAATTTTTAGAGCATGTTTGCTATATGTAAAAACTCGTAAAATTATCAAAATTTTATGAATTTTTGAGCAACATTGGCAATGGATAAAATTACTCAAAATTACACTACGAGGTACGTAAATTTTTGTAATTTTTTAGCTCATTTGATATATTTAAAAATTCAAACAAACATTAAATAAAAATAGGCAGGTAATTAAGCCGACTTAATCACCTGCTGCCCCCTCACCAGACGAGAGGCAAGCTTGCCATCCCCCCACCAGGCGGCAAGCTACCTACTATCTGGTGAGGGGGTAGCAGGCGCCTACCGCCGGCTGCCATTTCGTGTGTCGCCTTGTTGGCGTGCCACCCGCCCATGGGATAGCAAAAGTGATATTTTTGTCAATATGGTGCACATACGGCTATTTTTGTAAATACGATGCAAAACAGTGCTAAATGTGGCTTTAAATCGGTTATTCAACATGTGAAGCAAAACTACAAGAGTCACCTGTTGTGGATACCTAGATCATACTTTACTGATCTCAGTACGGAGCATATACTACTATCTTTTGGATATAGACTTGATCCAATCAGTTTTTTATCTCCTACCTTATTTGGACATCCAATGATAGCTTTCACTTCTCCGTATATATCTTATTTCTGCTACGACTATTTTGACTACATCTCACTGCTAAGCGATATGACGTATGTTTAATACTTGAGTTTTGCCAATGCCATGTTTCCATATTCAGTATTGTATAGCATTTAAGAGTGTCAGGGTTTTAGATAAGTTCAGAGTGTTTTGAGTCACACCTTTTGACCTTATGTCTTTCTTAGACACTTCTTTTCTCTACTAAACTTTGAGATCTTTTACTCTATCTAGGTTGAGGTCGCTTCTTCTTGTACTAATGTCTAGTAGTAGAGATAGCTATTGTAGCTGATTCGCTGCTTAGCGGTGTGTTTTCTTTGTGCTAGAGACCATGTGGAGTAGAAGTTTTCCATTCTTGCCATTGGTTTCTCCTTCGAGTGCTTTTAACTCTTACTTTTCTTTTGCAAGTGGTTCTTGTAGTTAGCGAAGTTTTGTTTTCATGATTCCTTTTTCATCATACATATATGGCATTGCATTGTAAGATATGCATTTATTTAGGAGCTTTTACAATTACTTAATTTGATGTCATTCTAATTTGATATTACTTATTGCCATGTTGTGCATACTTAGCTAGCTTTATTATGCTTTTCTGTGTATGATTAAATCTTGATCATGCTAGTTTAATTTGCAAACTTGAACTAAAATTTAGAAAAGGTATCAATTTTCACAATTGATATCTTTTAAATTTACATGGGTAGATCTTTTAACTAGTTTGCTCTCTTACGATCCTTTTATGATATATGCCATGTCAAAAATATTTTATTGAATCTTGAGTCTAAATTGAGTTTTATTTAGTGATATGCTAGTTCTTTTGTGCTTAATTATGAATCTTAATAATTTTTCTTCATAAGATAGGTCGTCATTGCACTTGGCATGAATCTAGGGGGAGTTTTATATGACCAATACCACTCTTTTAAATGTAATACTAGAGATGGTCAACAATGACTTAGATCAAGTAAAATGTAATTAAATTCAAATTGGTTGAATCTCAAGAGGCAGTTGTAAATGACTCCTAGTCTATGACTTGTTTTTTCTGAAATAGACCATACAACTATAATCAATAATTGAAGTTTAAGAGGTAGTTGTGGATTTCTCCTAGTCCAAGACTTTCTTTGTTAAGATAAGACCTCAAAGTGATCTTCAAAATCTCATGTTTGGCTTTTATCAAGTGCTTGAGTATAATTGGTCAATATTAAACTTGTGGCACTCTAATTTAATTCAATTTGAGCTTCTTAGTTTCATTTAGCTTTCTTGATATGGCTTAGCTCATATTTGAATACCTTTAGATAAACATATCAATTTTGAAGTCTTGCTCTTGAAATTAATGTGAATACTTTAAATTGCGTTATCTTGCCTAGATTGGTTATATATGCATCATAATGATCTAGATAGTTTTGTACATGTTTTATGGCTTCAAGTGGTATACTTTTAATTTGAATATCACTTTGGATAATATTCAAAGCAATTTTAGGCTATGCATTTTCATTCATACATACATGCTCCTTTTTTTTTGCTCCTTTGTGCTCTTTTTGTTAGCATGATCAATTACATGGGAGAATTTGAAAGGGTGAGTTTTAATAAGCTTGCATAGCTCCTTGATCCATAATGACTATTTTACCAAAATTTGATTTTAGTCAAAAAGGGGAAACATAAAATATTGTGAATGATTTTCAAAGGGGAGAGTGAACTAAAAAAATATGAAAATGAGTATTGTGATATTGAAAAAGAGCAAAACGAGCTATTAAGTGAGAAAAATGCACCTTGAGTAATAAATGGGATCTTGCATTGAACAAAAGCTTATTTGCATTGCACTTGTTCTCTTTTGCTCTTTTGGTGCTTTAACTTGCTATAAAATGGCCATATTGTGCAGTTACTCTTTCTTTTGGACCATGAGCAAGATATTAGCTTTTGAGAAGCATTTGCATTGCATTTATTCTCTTTTGCTCTTTTGGTGCTTTGTCGTGCTATGAAAATTGTCATCTTAAGCAATTGCTCTTTCTCTTGGACCATGGGCAAGATTTTTGCTTTTCAGAAGCTATCGGTGTGGATTAAAGATTTTGTTAAAAACTTACTCTTTCTTGGTGTTAGCACAATTCTACAACTTGCCACATTGGTCATGTTCATCTCTCTCTCTCTTGAAAATAGACCATTTATGGTTGTTGCAACTTTTTTGCTTTTCTTGTCTAAATTCAAACTCAAATTCTTATCTTTTAGTGTGTTTATCAAATTAATCATCAAATGAGAGAATGTGAGACCATGTGGAGGTCACTCCATGGTGTATGATGAATATTTGAGTTTATTTGTGCTTTGTTGTAAAAGTTTGAGTTCGATTTTTCGTCTTTTACTCTATGATTTTTGTTGTCTGGTAGGCAATGGTCTAACCAGTCTGCAAAGGCAGTCTAACCACTATGGTCAAGCGGTCTGACTGGTCGACAGTTTGACCAAGGTCCAGTGTGACCGGCCATAAAAGCAGTCCAACCAAAAATACGGTATGACTAATTTCTAGTTAGCGGTATATTTATTTCAGAGAGGTGCTCCTTGCATTGCTGGAGTTTTTGAGAGCAGTGTGACCAGCCATGTAATGGCAGTCCAACCGGAGGTCATCGGGTGGTCTAATCGGCATGAGTGCCACGGTCAGACTAGTCCTTTGTTACTGGGAGGTTTTAAGTTGGTTTGTAGTGGTCTAACTGGCCGATCAGACTAGCCTTCAAGAAATTGAGTGCGTAGAGTTGATTTTCGGTTGTGTTAGTATTAGTCATGGTACGAGTCTATGCAAGTATTAGTCATGGCAGGAGTCCATGTATTTTGGGAATCTTGACGTGGGCGTCAAGTGGTGCATATTTACATCAATTTTATTGATGAGAGTCAAGTAACGCCACTTGTGCTCAGGACGGTTGTTTGTTCTTCAATGTGCAAGACACTTGGTGATTGTTGCAGTCAATGACAAGACCAAGGCTAGGGGAGGTGTCTTGAGGCCATGAAGGGTTACGTAAGTCTGAGTAGAGCATCATCTCAAGTGAAGAAGTATGGGAGAAAAACAAGAATCGTGGTGAGGCAAGTATATGCATGTGGTGTGCCATTGCACTTAAGCGTTTCAAGTGGTGACGGTCCTTGAAGAAGGCGTATAATCTTGGTAACAAGTCATTAGATATTACGAACTTCGTTGTGGTGGTTGCTTCAAAGAGAAACATCGTGAAGGCCGGTGGGTGGAAATTGAGAAAACTATCTAATACCAGGTAGAGAGATGGTTTGCAAAACCACGGTGATGGACTAAGTGCTTTAGGTCACGTCTTAGAGGATGGAATGCTTATTGGGCTACTGGAGCCATGTGGAAGTCACACTTTGAAAAGCATGCAAGTCACGCTTTGAATAGCTTTGTAAAATCCATTTGTATATTGGTTACCGCATTTTTCCTATTTGTAAGTCGTTGTATCTACTAAGGGTGTGCTGGTTGTTATGGTTAGGTGTGAGATGTGGAACCATCACTATATAAACCCTTGTGTGTGTTGAGAGATGAGAGGTCTCAAGAAGTGAGGTTTGAGGGAAAAGGTTTTCTTGTGTGTGCTCTAGGCTTAGAGCTCTGTTCTTCATGATGGAATGGCTATAAAATATTTCTCTCAAAGTGAAATGAACATCTAAACTTCATCCAAGTGAGTTGTGCCAGGATTCTTTCTTGTTTTTTTGATTTAGTTGGTTTTCTTGTTTGGATTTCATCCTCATATTAATCTCTCTTGGTGCCAAGGATGTGTAAGAGGTGCAGATATCTCTTGAAAATTAGATCCTATCCAGCTATAAACTTTCTATAGAAAGTTGTTGTGATTACCCAATTTTGCTCAAGAGGGGTGATTTTAGGTTTTGATCTTGAAGGCATTTTGGCTTGAATTTATGCTATGATTTAGTTACTATGATATGTGAGAGCCTATCCTAAGTTATCTAGATCGTCTAGGAGACACTAGCAAGAGCAGATCAAGGTTTCTTTTTTTTTGGCCCAATTTGGTGTAACCTTTCTTATTTTGGATAAAGGTTAGAGCTTTAGCATTAATCTTTGTGATCCATGATTAGAATAAATTCCTAACATCCTAAGGATAATTTGTACCAGTTTCATCTTGCTTGGATCTTTGGTTTAAGAGTTAGCTATTTTTTGGTTGTGTACCGTGCTGGTTTATGCTTCTATTAGGTGAGCAGTCTGACTGCTACGACCTAAGTGGTCTAACCGCCCTAACCGGTTCGACGATGACACTTGCGGTCAGGCCGGCCAAGTGGTCTAGCTACCCCCTGGCCGATGGTCAGACCGGTGAGACTGTTGTCTCGGGTGACTTTGTGATTTTTGGCTCTTGCCTCTGGTGTAGGTTATAAGTTTGTGTTTTCTATTGTATTGTGTTGCTGATATGAGGGTGAGAATTTTAAGAAGTCATTCACCCCCTACGATTTGCTATACCCGATCCTACACACTGATAGTCAGAGTAAACATGAGTATCAGTAGAGGAAGGCTCTGCTCCAAATGGTTTCAGCTTCTAGCTTCGAACGGATGGGCGAGTTCAGTGCATGACACAAGCATATTCAATAATACTTTGGACAAGTATTCAAATCAGTTTTCACATCCTCCCCATGATACTTTGCTTATTTGAACATATAATTAATTGTTACGATGGCGTTCTCAATTTGCATCGTCAACACTATCTGTTTGTCATGCGTAGGAAAATATTATCTTGTTGATGCAGGATATCCCAATCAAGCGTAGGAAAATATTATCTTGTTGATGCAGGATATCCCAATCAAAAGGGCTATCTAGCTCCTTACAAGGGATAAAAGTATCATCTACCAAAATTTCAACGGGGTTGACAACCGAGTGGCAAATACGAGGTGTTCAATCATGCTCACTCCTCCCTTCAAAATGTGATTAAATGTTCATTTGGTGTGCTCAAGATGAAATGGCAAATCTTGTTGGCTATGCCAAGTTATGACAAGGATAAGCAAGCGCAAATTATTATTGCATGTATGGCGCTTCACAACTTCATCTGAGATAGTGCTTTACGCAATGAACTTTTTAAGAAATATGATGATGATGAAGACTATGAACCAAACACTACGCACGCTAGACCATCTGGAGGAAATTGCGGCAATGGATTAGCAGTGGATGATACAAACATGTGTGCCTTTCATGAAAGTATTGCTAATTCCTTGATGTTCACAAGAGTATAGACAATAGGATAATTCATATTTATATGCAATATATATGATAGGTACATGTTACTTTTACTATAAATTGCAACATGTGATGGGATATTACTTGCTATTTCGTAGTATTTTATAGGGACAATTGACTTTATGCCACTGCAATTGTCTCACTTTTGAAAAATGACACTGCAATCATGCGGCTTCGAAAAATGTCACTACACTCATGTCCGTAGTTATAAGTGTTGGATAATTGCAATGGCATTTTTCAAAACTGAGATGATTGCAGGGACATTTTTTAAAGTATTGGGATGACGGCAGTTGCATTGCAGTGGCATTTTCTAAATCTGAGATGATTGTAGTAGCATTTTGTGAAAGTCTAGGATTGCAGTGGCATTTTTCAAATCTGAGACGATTACGATGGCATGAAACAAATTATCCATCTTTTATATGCACTCAAGTGGTTCCAATTTTCCTACATTGTATCAATAGTGAGTAATCTGATTTTGAGATAGGTAGTAGATCAATTACTAATCCAACTTTGTTATTCTATCAATTAAAAAACAATGAGTAATCTGATTTCGAGATGGTCGTAGATCAATTTCAACACTCCATTGAGTATGTAGACATTTGTTTTTGAATTTTTAGGCCAGGACAGATAATTACTAGTCCTAGTCAGCAAAAAATAAGGCAATAAAACCTTTTTGCAGATGTGTATAAGCACTCACACTGTACTAGTATTGTTGTTGCTACTTATAAAGTCCCACTTCAAATGGCTTTAGCTTCTGGCTTACTTTGGTTTTTAGATTATTTAAGTCAGAAGTCACTTAGAATGCGTCGGTTTCTAATTTTGGATTATTTTGGTTTTTGGTTTTTTCAGTTTTGCCTTTTCTTTTTTCCCTTATTCCTTTACATTGTCCGCGATGATATAACGGCTTTTTCCATTTTTCTATTTTTTTCTTTATTTTTTTCTCAAAAAAAGCAAGCAACCATTATAATATAATTTTAGTCATAGGCTAACAACCACATCTAGAAGCTTAAGTCATAAGCCAGTTAGAGCGGTCCAAAACAACATGGCCTTTAACATTGGCAGGGTTAGAACCGGAGAGTCCTATAGTTGGTCGGCCAACGGGAGACACGAAGAGTGAAGCTTGAACAGTGACACAGGAAGTGCGCATATGTCCGTACGTACCCAAATAGGCTGGGTTCGAACCAGCTTTTTGCTAGCTTATGCTCATACTATCTACAGTAATTAGTTTTTAAACGGTGCATTTTTTAAGGCGGGTCAATAGGAAGATTGTAGTAAAAAGTGTATTGAGTTCAGCTGTACCAGCCAAAATTGCATGCGACTATTTCCTGTGCATTCTTCCTCTCACGAACAATCAGAATTCAAATATTTAAGCCATAAGCTACCCACATATATTCAAAGCAATTCATGGCGCAACTTCAGTTCACATACTCCACATGTCACTGGTGTATGTTGCCATCACATCAGAAACACCAACCTGCTATGCAGCCTATGCTGCCACAACTTTCTTAGGTCCGGTTACTTATAAAAGTTGTTTTTTATAGTAAATAATTTTTCTATAATATCTAGCTTTTTAACGGAGTGTCTTTTCATAGTGAGTTCTACTAGTCCATTATAGTATACACTACAGCGACTTCATTTATATCGGGTAAAATCACACGTGTCTCTCTCTACAAATTTCTCTACAAGTTATTACTATTTATAAGATAAAACTAAAGACAAAAGCCTATATGAACGGGCCCTTAAGGGCAAGAAAAACCCATTGTACTAGAAATCAAAACCACAGCCTAAAATAACCCATCCTTCAAAGCAATAAGTGACTTTTAAGAAGCTATTGTGCATTGGACTAGAAATTTCGTACCAAACAGATATATCATTCAAAGCAATAGGTGACTTTTAAGAGGCCCTGTTGATGCATCGTAATCTGTAGTTCTAACTTAAGGTATATATAGAAAGATTTTGGCTATTGGATCTGAAGTATCCTAACCATTGATTCATCATTTTGGGGAGCATACATTCAAAGTTGATCCCTTCCCAAATGTTGCCAATGTTGGGGAGAGGCCAAGAAATCCCAGTGAGATTTGTGCATTTGCACAGATACATGGTTACGATATGAGTTCCTGAATGTCTTCGGCAATGAAGCTCGGCCAGAAACGACCACTGCAGCTCGGTGGAATCCTCCACCAGCAGAATTTCTGAATGTCAACATACATGGATCATTATCTGCAGCGTCAGGAGCTGGGGGATGGGGCTTTATCGTCCGAGATGCACAAGGACGTATTCAAGGGGCCGGTGCCGGCGGCCTACGGAATCTTTAGGATAGCACAGAATCAAACTTTCCCCAAAATGAACATGCGAGTGCAATTGTTACCACCCGAAATGCACAACCTTCAAGCCAAGGTCGAGAACCCAACGATAACATCCAGCTTGATTAGTTTTATTCAGTCCATTTGTTGCCATCAGCCTATTCTCAATCAAATTATTTTCCATCCATCCAATACAAGAATAATAAACAAAAATGGAAACTTTTTAAATTTAGTAACTACCACTGCCTGCTCTATTAGTTGATGAGATAAAACAGGGGGCACAAAAGGCAAAACAACGATGTTAAGCCTCGATGGTTGAAAATCACATGGCATTGGATCAATCATCGCTGCCAGAATCTATATCCGAGTTAGCCCTTTGATGGGCTACTCCGTTTGGAACCTTATCCTTTCCCTTCTTTTGTTGTAATATTTGCGGTATAAGCAAAGATATAAATATAATTCCAATATAATCATATAAGCACATCAAAGACATCAATTCATATATAAATGACATAACATGTATGGAACCATATGAATTGAACATATCATTCAAAGTATACCACATATTCACTAATAGAAGCAATAACTTTCTAAACATGAATATATATGTCAATGTAAAAGGCATTTACCAATTAAGACTAGCAACAAGCTCAAGTTTAATTGATTATTTGTGCTCTCAAATGTAGGGTTGCACAAGATTATTCTTGACCGTCCCGCTACTAAATCATATACTCTTCCTTGATTGGTTATATCAAACAACTAAATTCAGTCTTTTGAGCTCTAGATTCTAACTCTACAATCTCAAAAACAAAATGTATTCAGCATGTGTTTATTCAGACAGCAGTATACAAGTTAACTTCTGTTCAACAAATGAGGCTTTAACTTGTCAAAATTATCTCCTAACAGATCAATACATGAGCATGCTATAATCTGAAAAACAGTATGAACCGAAAGGTATATGAATACATCAGAATCTAGAGACTGACTTCCAGAGTCACAAATTAACTATGACAGCAGGATTAATATTGTCTAGAGCTCAAAGACCAATGAACCAATCTCAGCATATGATCTATATCATCATCGAGCAACAGTATATCCCACAGCAATATATGTTTCCCAGTGTAATGTAAAGAAGATTAACAGACTAGCACAGCCACACAGATTGCATAAGAAGAATCACAGAATCACTCACGGCACAGGTGATATTCGAAATCACCAGAAGAACAGGGGCTAGGCACGCTTGCGCGCTGTCCCAGAAAACCTATTGCCCTCACACCACCGTGAAAAGCAGTAGGCACGGAGATACAAAGCCCAATCGCCGAGCAGATGCCCACGCCGGTGAGTCGAGGTAGAGGTATACCGCACAAGCGCAGGGGAGGAGCCGGCCAAGCACCTCACCGGAGAGCACCAGAGAACCGAAGTCGCCACACACCACAGGCAAAAATCAAAGAGAGAGAGAGAGATATATATCACTTTCCTTCGGATGCCCCAACCAAAAGAGGCCGGCCGCCATATATAGCCGAGAGAGGGGAGGGGTTAAGCACTCGGTGGGGCCGCCAACGGCTGGGACCGAGTCTCACGCGCCACCACTACAGCCCATTCTCACCTCACATGCCGAATCAGAGGACCGATTCTTGCGGGAGGAAGAGGAGCGGCGCAACTCACGGGAGAGGGGAGATGCGAGCCGCACGGGAGGGAGGACCGCGGGAGAGACCGGGCCGCCAACGAGCTGACCCGCCGAGCCCGCCGAGCCCACCTCTCTCCGCCGCGCCGCCCTCCGAAATCGCCGCCGCCATCTACCCCCAAACGCCCACTCGCTCTGGGTCACGGGGAGGCATCGGCCTCCCCCTTTTGTCTCCCTTCGGCCCACCGACAGGTGGGCCCCTTTTCTCTTTTTTTATTTTATCAAATGGAAAATTACCCTTTTGCCCTTGGTGTATACAACACTTTTCATCTTCCTCATCATCACTGTACTCACTTTCGTAATCATCGTACTCCTCTTCTGCTTCCTCTTCTTCCTCCTCAATGCCATCCTCTGCCACTGGCCCATCTTTGGGCACATGGCCTCTTGTTCCTGCGCAGCTGCGCTTCAGAACCTTCAACTTAAAGCTAGTCTTGGTGTCATAGCCTATCAAAGCAATTCATGATGCCAACTTCAGTTCACATGTCACATGTCAAAAATGTCAAGCCACAACATTCTTTAGGTTTCTAACTCATGAAAGGGACTAGGACTGTGACTTGCAAGAACTGTTGACTAGCACTGCGAATTAGTTGACTCTGAGTTTCTAACCCACAAAAGGGAGTAGGATCGAAGAGATTTGTCTAAGCATCTCAGTATCTATTGCATTAGGTGGGCATGCATGTGCGATCGATATTGGTTTGCCATGCAATTCCTATGGAGTATAGTACAAAGGGAGATTGGATCATATACCCTCCCTTTAGTTGGAAAATTGAGGATTTACCCTCCGCATCTCAATGACACGTGGGGTCATCATAAGTCACTGACACGTGGGCCAGGAGGGTAAATCCTCAATTTCCATCTAAATAGAGGGTATATAATCAATTTTTTCCCCTCTGTTTGGTCTTTAGGCGCAAGGCGTGGGCAAGAGGTTCAGGCAACGGTGCCTTCGCCTCTGATATGAGCTCTCTGACTCCTTCCCCTTTAAATCAAGCCATAGGAGAGCTCTCGCAGCATATGACTCAAGAAACTACACATAGATCTGAGGGCAATCGGTGAGCATTCTCCTTGGTTTCCTGAGCGGCTTGCACTTGCGAGCTCACCGGGACCACGGCGATCTACACCGGCGAGGCTTCGCTAATCCGTTGTGGTGAGGGCATTCTTGATTGCTGCTGTTGCTTGAGCCGAGTGCTTGGCTAGGCACTTGCGCATTCGTGTGCAGTGTGCGACAGTTCTTCAGTTGCTTCATCCGATTAGGGTTGTATTGGTTTTGTGCAGCATCAACTTGCGCCTTGACTTTATGATCTGGTGAGTACTGATCCATGGAGTTGGGCATTGTATCTCCGATTACTACTTTGGTGATATCATAGCATATGCCAGTGATTGGTTTTCTGGGACACTGTCTTTTAACAATCCTTGCCCTTGTCGGCTTCTCGGTGATTTGGACTATCACCACACAGTGAGCTTTGCGTTTTATAATTTTTATTGTGCAATTGTTAGCCATGCTTGTGTTATATATCTGTTTGGTACCTTTGAAATCTGTGATAATCGCTAGCTCGGGGAGGACTTTGCATAATAGAATGTGGGCTTTGAAAATGCTTGACGAGGAAACTTGTCAAATCTTAAATAATAGTGACTATCTAAAAAAGTCTGCTAATTTTGTGTTGTCAATTGTTATTTCATATTTCAGATCAGTGTCGTTTACTGTTGTACAGTCCTGAATATTGCCGAAAATTGATTGATTCTGCAGTAACTCATGTCTGTCACTTAGTTCTGGTCATTACTGAAATCTTTCTATTCTGCATGCTGTTGATACTATAACTTAACTGAAGTATTTTTAGACTGTAAAACTAGCAGAAAGAGAGATAGTCACTCTGCGTATTAATCAATTGATAATAGTTGAAGAAGGCCAAGATTTTAATCTTGAGCAACTCCTCAAACTGAGAGCAAAACTCACTTCATATTCTGTGCATTATGTAGACTACAAATGCTCACGCTCAGTTTAGCATACTGTCCTTTGGCTTGAATTCATTATTTATGTTGAGAGATAATAGCTTATTCTTTACACTATTATCAAATCTTTGATATATACTTTACTGTACATGATTAACTTTGGAATTAATCTGAGAAATTTTCTAAAATCACTTAGTTTCCAACAATATCTACGTCTAGGATTTAGGTATATGTGATTACGAAGCTACTATGCATTGATAGGGGTTTGGGGTTGTAGCTTTATATGATGTGTCACATATCTCTCCTCAAGCTGTCATTTGACACATACATTTGATGATTGCATGTTCAAGTGAATAGTATGCTTCAGATATAGTTAATGCATATTACATGGAAATTAGAGCATGAGTTTCTATTGCAATATACAGACACATAACTAGTGTACACAATATGTCAGATTATTATTGGACCACTCACTTGGATCAAGTAAAAGGGTCCAAATACACAATTTCACAAAATCAAAATTGTTTGGCCGGTAAAACAATTGCGTAGTAGCATCAAGTGCATAGAACTAAAAAATGAACAAAAAAAGATGGCATATGAAATGTAACAACCGCAAGATCATCAAATGCATATTTTTGAACAAGTTGGATGAGTACAGCAGATTCATTAAAATAGGTAACAGGAGTATTTACATGTTGCCCTGGGGCAGGTTATAGCTCAAATGGTAAAGTTACAATAGAGCACGTTCGATAACTGCATCGTCCGACCCCATCTGTCTGTCTGTCCTCTCCCTGGTTCTTCACGCAGTTATCTCCCTTCCTTTGGTGCTCGCACTACCTGCAACACCGTTCTGCTTTCATCCTCGAAAATCCGGTCTGTCTCCCGCCATTCAAACCACAGCCACCACGATCGAAGAGCTCTTCTGGAAGTCTCAAGGTTGTCAAGGCCACCTTTGTTTTTCAGCCAGCGAACTCTAATCCAGTTGACTAGATAGTGCCCTCCCTTGGCTACTTCCATCCCTGTCCATAAGAATTTCCTTCGTGCTCTGTCCTTTTTAGGGCCCCTTTTTTTCAGCGCAAAGACTGTCAGGAAGTATGTTGGAATGAACGATAGAACCGAGTTAACAAGGGTAAGCCTGCAGACTTTTGCATCCCAAAAACTTGCCGTAGACCTTGTCAATTAGCGGTTACACGTCTGTCTTCTGCAGCTTTGTGATGCACAGACAGTAATCCAAGGTGTTAGCAAGGTCAAGCTGATCACATCAGATAGGATGGATGGCGCTTTTCTCCATGTTTGTTTCGAATTTTTTAAATAATCTATTTTTATTTGAAATAAGAAAAATATACCCTCGCAAATTTTTTTTACAAGAATGGCCTCCAGTCACCTAACCGTTTGGCAACTGGAACCTGTCGCCCAATGGCCGCACGACACGCATGCAGTTGGTGGGCCACTAAGCGACATAATTGTAGTAGTCGAATAGTCAGTTGGGCAACTGCAAATTCCAGTCGTCGAATCGTTAGGTGACCCGACGTGCATGTAATAAGTGGCCGAGCCTCCGGCCATTTCCATCCACCGACGCCACGCCGGAAGAGAAAAAAGAGAAAGGAAAGAAAGAAGAGAAGAGGAGAGGGAAGAGAAAGAGAGGAGAGGAGAGGGAGAGGAAGGAGAGTTTCGCTACTTCTGCGAGGTAAATTTTTCGTATGTTGTAGTCAATTTTTTGTATGAAGTAAATAGTTTGTTTAGTGTATAATTAGGATATGTAGAAAATTATAGTTATAAAAAAAATTGTACAACTTTGGTAAGAAGCAAATAGTTATAGAAAATTAGCATCCATAAGAACTTATAGTTGTAGAAAATCTAGTGAATATAGTTATAGAAAATTAGCATCCGTAGATAATTATAGTTGTAGAAAATTAGCATGCATTGCAAATTAGCATCCATAGAAAATTCTAGTTGTAAAAATTTAGTCAATATTATGTACAAATAAGCATCTGTAGGAAATTATAATTATTCAAATTTAGTCAATACTTTTGTATGGAGTATACGTCGGGAGATGAAAGCTATCTCAAGGTGTGCACACGTAGAGAGCGCGAAGCTCACGAGAGGGAGGGCAAAAAAGAGGGAAATGACTGCCAAGGCCAAAGAGGCCACCGAGGAGTTCAACACCAAGCTCACAATGAAGGGAAAATGGCCTCGGTCGACGCAGTAGGTTGGGCCGTTCCGCACTAATCCCCCGAAGGTCGAATTTATTTCTATTCTAAAAAGACGTATGTGTATCGTAGCAGTACTTCGGTTTGTTGTATGTGCATGATGCTCTTTCTTATGTATGTAACCAAACCCTGCACATCGTGTTATTCTCAGCTTTATTATGAAGTCTATTTTAATTCACAAATGCACATCTCCTCATCTTTTCGCATTCAATTCTTCGCGTGGTAAGGCACCCAACAACATAGAAAAACAAGTTCTCCTCCATGTATGAATTCTCAGTTGCATCACAATATCGCTTACCTTCGTACGTATCAATCGTTACTATCTCAATCGTCCTCACAAAATATTTCACAAAATTTCTTGCACTACAACAACATACAATGATCGTACAATGTTATTGTAAATCTAACAGATTTTGTACTATTCATAATCTACGAAAATCACAAATGGATCAACCCACGTTGTCTCCCATTTTTTCAAATAAAATACAACTAAAAGACAAAATTTGATAAATATTACCTACCTACAACAATTGTTATTTACCCCATGCGCGGTTAGAGGGGGCAGTTGCACAAAAATAGGCTGAGTTGTAGTCGCTGAATAGTCGGGCGACTGTCCAATCGCCCGACTGTTCGGCAAAATGTTCTAGTCGCCCAACTGTTGGGCGATTGGATCCTATCACCCAACGGCCCGCTGACTGCATGCGTGTCACGCCGTTGGGCAACAGGTTTTAGTCACCCAACGGTTAGGCGACTGGAGGCCATTCTTGTACAAAATTTTTGCGTGGGTATATTTCTGTTATTTTGAATAAAATATGAATTATTTCAAAAAATCTATATGTTTCCAACCGTCTCTAGCACCGGAGGCAACTCAAAATCCTAATCTGTAGAGGGAGAAGGGCACGGTTGGCAAAGAGGTGCACTCGGCAGAGGAGGCAGCAATGCTAGTGAGCTGGAGCCAATTTTGCCAGAGGTGATGGTGTTCACTCGTGGTGCTTGTGCTCACTGGAGACGGCAACACTCTTGAACTGGTTAGACCGTTAGAGATGGAGATGCATGAATAATCCAAAATTAGAAACTTCTACTGCAATCACCTATTTTTAGTTCACAAGTGTTGTATAGAGTTTCTGTTAAAAAAATTGTGACATGCTGTGGCACTATAGCAATTTGAAGTGGTAAATATTAAAAAATGGCTAATTTGGCAATGGCAAATATGCGATTTGTCTGTACATTTATGGGTTTGAAGGTGTAGGATGACTACGGTTTCATTGCCCCCTGCCCCCATGGATGATGGATCGCTCCATCCGCTGGCCACATTAGTCGCCAGCTGTAAATATATAATTTTTAAAACCTTTTGATGCATCTCGGTGTTATTTGGATTTTCTGCTTTTATTTGGAGCTTCCTCAAGATTTTGAACTTTTAAGTATATCTTAATGGATAAAAATTTGAAATAAGAAATCATCTGAGAGGAATTACAAAATGTGAACGAAACTGAAATTTGAATTCAAATCATCAACTCAAGAATTAAAGAGAGAATAGCAGCCTGGAACTTTGATTAGGCCAAAATCCGAAGCCCACCTATCCTTCTCCTCCCTTCCGGCCCACCCATCTTTCTCGGCCCAACATAGCCCAACTCCATGCCCCTCCTCTCTTCCCCACTACCTGCATGGCCCCATTGTTAGGCTCAACTGCCTTGTTGATTCCTGCGTCGCTTCACTGCATTGTGGCTAGTGTTGTGTACTCCGGCAACATCTATGACACCATGACGTTGTTGCACACCCACCTCATCCACATCACGCCCTTCTCGCCTCGTCGCGTCCGGTCTCCCACATCACTGCATTGCGAGACATGGCCATGCTATTAACGACAATGAGCTCGCATTTGCAAGACAACACTCATGCTCCCCTCTATTTAAGCCGCGCTTCTTGCCTCCCTCGTCATCTCCCCCGTCGCCCATGCGCGACTGCTTCTCTAATGAGATTCTTCCGCGTATTCTCACATTGAAACGTGTTCCCAACCACCCTCTATGTTTCGTCTCAACTAATTTTGGGTTTCCTCGTCGATAGATTCTCAGCGACTTCGTCTTCCTTGAGGATGGCTAAAATTACCATCACCTCTACCATTCTTCACACGGTGCATTTCGGATTGATTCCTCTCTCATGGGGCAGCCATTCACCTCCCCCAATATTCACCCACCACTAATTTGGGTTTTCTTCCACAAGGACATCGCCATCACGTCGTGCTCATTGCGCCACCAGCCCATCTCAGTCCATCCCTATCCTCTCCCTCTTGGCCTATCTTCTTTCTCTGACTCCAACATTCCTGTAGGCCTCGCTAGGCACCCCCTTGATCGCTCGTGCTGTGAGCACCACCCAGTAGTATTTGGTTGGTATTGCTTTCTTCTTATATCCCCTCTTTTGTTTCCCTTTTTTGGTGTTTTGTCAAGTGTGTTGTGTGATGATTCCCTATTTAATTTCTCTTTTGGCATTTTTCTGTTGTTGTTCGTGGTCACATTTGAAGATTTGCTTCTCTCCAGAACATGATTTGTTACCAACGTGAATGCTACCATCATCCACGGGTTGCTTACATGCTTATGAGTGGTGTGGTATGGGAGGCGTGCGGTTTCCTCTCTTCGTGGTTAGAACAAAGGTATGACCCCCTCTGGTTACTTGCCTACAATTTATCAGCCTATTGAGTTGTTGACATCACATCACTCCTATTAATAATTTGTAAAGCACACATTGCACTGAATTATGCAACTTTGATGATAACATATATGTTTTCATCTCTGAAACCTTTACATCTACTGTGGAAATTATTTACTCCCTGTAGATGTCTACAAGTTTTCAGTTTGCAAAGAAGCAATGTTTCATGAGTCGTGTGAAAGGATCATGAGCACTAGTAATTGTAATGAGACTTTATGGAGCCCACAGATGGGCAGAAACAATGTTAGGATGACCTTCTGATTAATAACAGATAGCATGTTAGTAATATTTTCCAAAAAAAAGTACATATATAACTCAATTTGTCCATTGCACTTTTGTAATACAGACACGTTATGGATTTTATGAATACTAGTGCAATAAGATATAAAAAGTCCATTATTAAAGGAAACAAGTGCTATGTAGTGTACATGGTACTCTGTAAGTACATGTCAGGGGGAAATCACCTTGCCCAAGATGGGAATCCACATTGAGAAGTACATAAACGCATGCCTATTTACAACATTGTATTTCGATAGTAGGAAAAAAGTAATTTTTGCTTTGATAAAAGTTGTTTTCCTCCAAAATTCATGTCAAATTATATAGAATAATTTGGGAAAATTGGTGTGTTGTCCCAAAGGACCACCATACCCTTTATTTAAAGTGCCAAAGATTACAATCGGATCTTAACATGGATTCTAATTAGACTACGGACCCAAACTCTTACTGATTCCTAATACACAATCGTAATACTAACTCACCAACCCTCCCCCTCAAAATGGTTATAAGATACAATCATGGCCATCTTGTTATATAAAGCAATACCCTCACTAAAATCTAACACTTTATCAAATGTATTGACAATACCAAGGCGAATACCATCACTATGACATCCACATTTACCAAAGTTGCCTCCGATGTCGTGATTGACACCACCTCCAAGACCATTGTCCTTGTTCACACCACCCACGTCGTGTCCAACATCACCACACAGATGCAGCCTCCAAGTACAATCACGCACACCACTATCGAAAATAGCACCCACCATGATCATCACCTCAACCACCTCCAATCTATCCTCAATCAACATCAAATACTCCATCTTCTCCGTCACACCCTTAGTCTTATGTTTCCTCCATGTCTACCCACACGCCTCAAGCCTTGGCCTCTACTGTCTCCACTTCTAGCCCTCGGTCACCCTAGCCTCCACTAACTCGCCTAACATGCCCCTAAACCACCTCAGTTTCCACCACCTCTTCTAACACACACATGACCACCTTGACCTCCACCTTCTACTAACACGTCTCTAGACTGAATCTCCAATAACACTACCTCAGGACCTTATACCATAACCTCCAATAGAGCTACCATTGCTCCTACTCCACCATCACCACCGCTTCTACTCCATCTTCGACAATGCCTTCATCATCTTACCTCCTCCACCAAAAACACCATTGCAATAAACCCACCACTACACACACACCTCCGTTATCCATACTAACACCAACTCCAACACCTAGAATCACTTCTAAGCATCCCATCAGCACCACTCTCACTACCACTACCACCATAAACATGACCACCAAAGCCACCGCTTGAATAGCCTTCTCCTTTTATTTCAGAGCATCTACCTTACCCTGAACCTCTACCATCATCATCACATTGCTAGCCTTGGAGTATATGTTCCCCAGCGTCTTCCACATAGCCGTGTGCGCGGCCGTGATGGACCATAGGTGATGGGACGATTGCGGCCGGTGGATTGACTGAGGACTAACAACGATGAGATCCACTCGATGATGGCACAATGGATGGGATGACAATGGCGGTGGTTCTAAGGTGAGTGTTTTGCTCGGGTTAGGGTTGGAGATGGGTTGGCTCCGGTACCATGTAGAATAATTTGGGAAAAATTATGTGTTATCCCAAAGGACACCTACACTCTTTATTTATAGTGCTAAATATTACAATTGGATTATTAACATGGATTTAGACTACAGATCTGAACTCTTATTTATCCCTAATACACTTATTAGACCCTAACACTAACTCACCAACCAATTACAACATTACAAATACCCTCTAGCGTGGTATTCCAAGAGATGACACAAACTCCTGCTCCAAGCTATAGCATTTTCGACTATTTCGAGACTCTGAATTAGCAATTTCACCCTTAATAGCCAACGACTCGCATCTAGCTTCAGCTTTTGTACATAGCAATGATTGCGTCTCCTCAGTATTTTCTAGAGCAACATGGCATGAGTTTGACCTTTTTGTTCGCAAGAACTGTAAAGTCATCTCAACATGCTTCATAGTAGGCCTCTCTTCACCTCAAAGCCTCAAGCACATCTTCGCAAGAGAAGCAACATTGTTAATCTCTTCATCAGTTGCTTCCTCACGAACTTGGGCAGAACTATCTCTTTGATTGGCCTCACGTTCAACTCCAAAAGAAAGTAATTGGACAAGTTCTGCTTTGAGCCTGATACACTTGTAAAAATAGGCTCCCTTCTTAGAAGTAGCTCTACAAGTACTACACCAAAACTATATACGTCACTTTTCTCATTTAGCTGCCCAGTATGGTAATACTCTGGATCCAAGTACCCAAATGTGCCCTGCACATTTGTTACAACATGAGTTTGATCAATAGGAACCAATCTTGAAGCACCAAAGTCTGATACTTTAGCAGTGTAATTTGCATCTAGGAGTATATTAGAGGACTTCACGTCATGATGGAAGACTATACCGAAGCTGCTGAGTGGAGATAATACAGAGCGCCTGCAGATTCTACAGCAATTCTCAGACAGTCGTCCCAAGACAAAGAGAAATCACTGCTTGAACTTCCATGATTCCTAAAATGGTCCAAAAAGCTTGGCAGCATGCGTGTTTGTTTGATTGTTTATGGGAAAATAGATAATAACATCGAGATTCTGCTTTTAGAGGGAAAGAAAATCATAGAGGCAGATAAATACATAAAGCCAACAGAATGGAAATGCTATTCACTACAGTTTGTCAAAATACAGAGGGATTACGGGCTATAAGTTTAGATAATGTTTTTTAAATGGGGCTGATAAGAATCAGAATTCCCCCATGCATGGGGATTTTTTATTTTCGCAATGACCATGCATGCGAGTTATCGTTTCTAGAAGAACATGTTAACGTATGAACTCTCAGGAAATTTATTACTTTAAAGCATAGATTTCCCAAGATGGGAGATCTCTAGACCTCTATTTTTTAAAACTTAAAACTCAATTGGTCATGATCAGTCTCCGTGCTATTTAGGAGTAGTTGCGAGTATTATTTGAAATGCAATCAATATGTTAAACCAAAATAATCATTATAACCTTAATCTGGCATAAGTAAGAGAAATTCATGATTCCTTTCATGTACTGTCATTAAAGTCCAATATTAATGTTTTTAGAACCATATCCATTATTAGTGGTAAACATATAAATGTATATACAACATGTGTGTGAGAGAGAACCTCCGCAGCCATTTCGGACATAGGGATTTCCGTGAAAGCCAGGCATACATTGGCATCGATAACCAATGTAACCATCTGTTGAGTTGACTCCCAAGCATGTGCTATTAATGCTGACACATGCATATCCAGAGGGGTTCTGCTGTGCCTCTTCGCAAGTTGAATTGTTAACGGCCCATTGCAAAAACGCCGATTCCCCAGAACCAATATAGAGTTGAGGTTCCTTCGGTACATACGTCCTATACACGTCCGGCTTGTAATATGTGGCGTTTTCAATGCCCAAGAGCCCGTCATTGACATTTATATACGAAATCCATCGTATAGTTGGAGGCTGGATTTCGCCACGTTGGTGCAATTGAGCTGAAATAACTTCCTTGCAGAACAGCCCTCTTCTAGGCCGAATGGAAATGGAACACGGATGGTCCCACAAAATCGAGAACAGTTTACCTTTTGTTCGAACGGATTATACCCTATTTTCAAAATGAAATCAAGAGATTCATGAGTAAATTACACTGCTTACAATATAAAAACAAAAGTGGGGTACTAGAATTACTTACAAAAGTCAAATAGAGGGAGTGCATATTTAATTTTAGAGGGTATTACATGTATCCCCCCTATTTTTCTCTATAAAATGCAATATTCTCTACCTACTTGCGCTTCTGTAAAGTTTCATGGTCACAGTTGGTTTTCATGCGTCAAAACTGCCGAGAGTACTAGGGTTCTCAAACGAGAGTACTTGTGATTTTGTAAAGTTTTATGCTACTTGAGTATGATCACGAATTTTGTTTCATTGTAAAGCAGGAAAAGCCGCATGGAGATATAGTTGTTGGAGCAGGGTAAACTACCTCTGTCACGCCAGCAGCCATCAGGTACGTATGGATTGCCTTGATACCCTGTTTTGCATAAGCAATTGTAACCAAGTGTGAATAAACTGTCCGAGCAAAACTGCCGAGAGTACTAGGGTTCTAAAACATGGAGCAGTTGTTATGCTACTTGAGTATGATCATGAATTTTGTTTTTTGGGGTAATCAGGTAATGTTATCTTCATTGTAAAACAGGAAAAGCCACATCGAGATATTGTTGTTGGAACAGGGTAAACTACCTCTATCACGCGAGCAGCCATCGGTTATGTATGGATTGCCTTGATACCCATCATCACAAAAGCACTTGTAACCACGATGAATTGTAGCCTCTATCTCGCCAATTATAGTTATACCTATGTCCCAGCACCTGCTGTGGCTGCTGACACAGGCAGAGTTGGTCCTGTTAACCAAGGCGCACGTTGGTTGATCCACGATATGCCACCAAATGCTCGCGTGGACAGTAGTTATATCGATGCTGTCCCACAGGGAGCTTTGGTTAGGATGCCCTTCAATTCGGAGCTTGGAGTCCCTTCGGAGGACAAACTGGAGCTGGAAGTTGCGAGAACTGGGTATCTCGAAAGAGCAACATCCAGTACCGTTGCAGTCCTGCCTAGCAACAGTCTCCGTGATTTCCTTGTTAGGGCAGGTAACTTTACAAAGCAGCCCAGTCGCATTTATGGCTTCTTGATCGAGCACGTATACGTCGAAGTCACAGCCGGTGATGTTTAGTCGAGTGTACCAAAGGGTGAAAGATCTCCCAGGTGCATTCCATGACATGTTGTAAACGTTGACATCAGGTCTTATGGGGATATATTGTGAATACGAAACGTCCAAACCTGTCATGAGAAAAAGCACACGAAGTTATAGTGAGAATGATTGCAGAGGTAACTAAAAGACATCAACATAGTAATCTCAAATCCAAACAAAGGAGAGAACTATTTATTGCTTTCCAGAATTAAAATTTTCAAAAAATAGCTTTCTGGAATTTATATAAATCCAGAAATTTCAACAAATTGTAGTATCCAAATATATAAATACATAAATTCGAATTTAAAAATTAAACATATCACAATAATGGAAACTTTTTTGTTAGGTCAGGCTAATCATATAGCACCATTCCAAATCAAACAATCTCACTACCCATAAAAAACCCCAAAATGATTTAGAAATGGATATGAGCGGATAACATAATATCTTAAATACAAAAATTGAGTCCTTATGCATAGATTAGAAACCTTTTTTTTTTCTTTTTTTATCTCTCTGAGTTATAATGGATTAGACTAAAAGAACGACTCCATATTAAGTATAATCTTAGAAATTAATCTATATTTCAACCTATATTTATAACACTTTTTCAACCTATATTTATAACATTTTTTGCCTACCAATATAGCCTATATTTCATAATATCCTCAATAACTGGAGGATAGTTTTCCAAAAAGAAATTCTATGCAAGAGGATCGGTTGCAGTATTAAACGGTGTTCACCCGTACGTATAAAATATTTGAGCAATACATGAAGCTGTCATGGTCATTCCATATTTCAATGTGTACTTTCCCATGCTAAAAACTAAACCAACATCTATTTATAAAACTGTCGAGGGAGTAATTTAACTTGGGACAAACTACAATGGAACTTGTACCGCTGAGACAAGACTACAAGAGGTATCGTGATGAAACCCAAAAAGACTTGGTTGTATTCCCTACCGTCATGTGCAACATCGATGTTATGGACGACCTCCGTGACTCTGTCCCCGAGAAAGAGCCTGGGAGTTTGCATGGTGTCGTTGCAGATGAGCTCAAAGTCGGGCTGCCGGAAGCAACGGGATGAGCCGATGCCAAAGGGATAGTCGAAGGTCAGATTACCGCATCTCCTTTGACATCCTGTGAGCGTGGCAGCAGATGCAACGCTCATGTTGCCGTTGGAAGCTTGCACCGATAGAGTCGCAGTAAACGCGAGTAGGAGCAGTGTGAGTACTGCGTCGAAGAGGCTCATCTATACCCTTCACAAGTGTATAACACTTCGAAGTTGTAGACCTTGTGTAGGAGTTTTTGGGAGGAAGTGTAGCACAGGTGTAGATGGTGTAGACCAAGGACTTTTTCCTTGAAATGGTTAATGTGACGATCTTGTTGCTTTTATAGACTTGTGTGCGGGTGCTGGTTACATATTGAAAAGTTGGGGAACAAATTGTGATACATGCACAACATTTATGACGCTTGGAATTTTGACATTGTATACTAGGTAGCAAGATGCGTATTAAAATAAGTAGTTTAGGTGGAAAAAAGTAAGTAGATAGGTCATAGGAGTACTCCTGTAAGAAAGAAAAAAAAGGCAATCTCAAAATATTTACTTTAGATTAAATGATCTTTGCAATGGTATTTTCCTGTTTTTCTCTTTGTGCTAACTCGATGTTTCCTCTAAACTTAGTTTTTCCACCACGTTGTTACTCATTTTTATATATTTTTATCATCTCGTTGTTACCGTTTTCTTTCAAATTTGTACTCGTTTCCTCTTCAGACAAAAAAATAATAAAGTATTCATTTCACTGTAGACTAGTCCTCAGTCACGAAAGAGCCACTTGACATTAATCTGCGCCAAGGTCTCGTCAAGCATTTTCGCTGCTACTTCCGGAATTTCCACGGCCACACATTAGCTGGGACAACGAGGCAATATGTACCTGATATAAAGGCAACTAGCCTCATGATAAATACAAACGGTATTCATAACATGGTATCAAAGCCAAACCAAGGGTTTTGTTTTCGTTGCTAGTTTGTTTCTCCATTGCCCAGATCTTTCCCATTGCCACCTCTGCACAGATCCTTTTCACCACTATCGTTGGGTTCACCACCAACCGCCGCCGCTCTCCATTGTTGCCCGCTAACAGCCGATGCCGACAGCTGCTCCTCTCCATCGTTGCCTGACAGTCGATGCCGATGGTGCTTTATCTAGCACAACTGTCTACATCAAAGTCAGTGTGGGGGTCGCCCGTGAGGTGGAAATCATCGCCACCGTGACTCATAGGGGATGACGCCAGGTTGCTACTCTACCTGACGCCGACTGTCTGACCTCTCGCCGACTCGATCCACCTCTGCTTCAGTGCCGCTAAGACCGTCGTCCCATCCGCCTGCTGCTGGAGCCGCCAGCCGCCGAGGTCACCGCCAGCTGAAGCCCTTCCACTTCGCCCGTCCCATACTTCGGTCGGGTCTTCGCCTCTCGGTCTCTAAACCGACCGAGTGAGGTAAAGGTAAAAAAAAGGAAAAATGGGAAAAAAGTAAAAAGAGGAAAAAAAAGAAAAAAAACCATTTCTGTTCCTCACTGTCCGATGATCTTTGATGGTCTTAATTGTCAGGACTGATTTCAGCACATGCACCTCCACATGCGTGGTAAATGTCTTTGGGAGCTTTTTACTGACGAGTTGTCTTATCCGCCTCGCCTTACTCCCCCTACTAAGCCTGTGCTCATGAAAGATGCTTCTAAAGATGCTCATACAAAGGCATATGAGGCTTCTGAGAATACCATAGAGACTTTTCAGACTCAGTATAATACCTACAAGATATGGATCGATGAGGATGCTCGTGTTTCTATTATTCTGGTTGCTAGCATGGAGGTGCATCTCATTGGTGATGTAGTCGCCTGGCTTCCGCACAGGTGATATGGACACATTTGCACAACCGCTATGAGCCATCCGGTGATTCCTTGTACCTTGTTGTTGTGCATCAAGAGTAGTCATTGTAGTAGGGAGATGCCATTGTGGATGAGTTCTATGCTCAGCTATCCATGGTATGGCATTAGTTGACTCTTTGGGACCAAATATTTACCACACCTATCAGTGCTGTCAGCGTTAGTAGACTCACCTGGAGCTTTGTCGCATCTACGACTTCTTGACATGCCTCTGGCCTGAGTTTGAGCAGACTCGTGGTCAGTTGCTAGCTCGTCTCCCTTGTGTGACTCTATTGGAGGCTCTTTCAGCTGTTTATACTAAGGAGATTCACCTTCACGGTGCAGGTTTGCTGTTGTCACCGTTGTTTCCTTCGGTTTTGGCAGCTTCTCCACTTTCTACACCTGCTGCGCCTCCGGTTACATTACCAGTTATGCCTCCACTAGTGACAGCTGCTATTGGTAGGGGACTCCATTGTACTTATTGAAATAAGGATGGACATATGGAGTAGTTCTGCTACAGGATGAAGAACGGCTTTCATCGTGGTGGTCGTCCTCCAAGAGACATCGGAGGTTTCTCCTCTCAGAGGAGTTCTAGTGCCTGTAACACTCAGGAGCTTCTCACACTGCTACGTCACATAGCTGCTTTTGCACCGTCCAATTCTACTGGTTCTACTACTCAGACTTCCAGTGAGAGGCCACCTTCTACTTCTCCTTCCTTAAGTATATCACCTTGGATTCTTCATTTTGGTGCTTTCTTTTATATGACATCTAATTCCATTAGTCTCACTTCCATTAGTCCTTTACCTGCTTCTATCACTGTTCAAACAGCAGATGATACCTTTCTTTTTGTTGCAGGATGAGGCACTCTTTCAAATTTATCCTTTCATACTCCTGTTATTTCTCATGTTCCAAAACTAATCATGCAGCGCATATTTGCTGGTTAGCTCACTAATCATGGTTGTCATGTTATTTTAGATTCTGACTCTTGTTGTGTTTAGGATTGTCGTATAGGGACTCTGGTTGGTACTGACCCTCACTGCTATGACTCATGATGGCTCTGGGAGCTTGACTGGCTTCATCTTCCTTCCGCTGCCCCTGTCAGTCTTGTTGCCTCTGCATCTACTGTATCCTCCATCGCATCTTATGCTCAATGGCATAATCATTTAGGACATCTTTGTGGGTTGTGCATGTTTTCATTACTTCGTCATGGTCTTTTAGAGTCAGTGTCTGGTGATGCTTTTCTAAATTATCAGGGTTGTAAGTTTTGCAAACAACTTCAACTTCCCTATCCTTCTAGTGAGCCAGTGTCTTAACGTACTTCTGATCTTGTTCATTCTGATATATGGGGATCAACTCCTTTTGTTTCGAAAGGAGATCATTAATATTATATAATTTTTATTGATGATTTTTCTCAGCATACATGGATATATTTTATGTCATCTCATAGTGAGGTTCTATCCATCTACAAGACTTTTGCCACCATGGTCTGTACTCAGTTTGACTCTCCTATTCATGTTTTTGTGCTAATTCCATTGGAGAGTACTTGTCAGGAGTTCTTTATGGTTTTCTTGTTGAGAAGGGCACCCTTTCTCAGTTTTCTTGTGTCGTGCTCATGCCCAAAATGGGGTAGCTGAACGAAAGCATCGTCATCTTCTTGAGATACCTCGTACTCTCATGCTTGCTTCTGCTGTTCCACCACACTTCTGGGCTGACGCTATTTCTACTACTACTTTTCTTATTGATATTCAACCCTCTTCTGCACTTCAGGGTGGGATTCCAATTGAGCGTCTCTGTGGTAAGACTCCTGATTATTTCAATCTTCGCCTCTTTGGGTGTGTATGCTATGTTCTTCTTGCACCCCGTGAGCACACTAAGCTGACCGCTCAGTCCGTGGAGTACATTTTTCTGGGCTATAGCATTGAGCACAAGGGATATCGATGTTGGGATCCTATTGGCCGACAGATACAGATTTCTTGGGATGTTACTTTTGATGAGTCTCATCCTTTTTATCCTCGTCCTTCTCCTTTCTCCACTTCAGCATCTTTTGTCGATCCATTTTCTTTCTTGACTTTTTCTTCCACCCCTATATTCACCACTACTCCACCATAGTCTTTGGTCTCTTCAGTGCCTCTTTCACAGTCGGCGCCTTCTTCACCACCAGCACCCTCTTCAGAGGTTACTCTTGACCTTATTCTTTCTTATCCTCTCTACTATACTCATCGACCGTGAGTTGAGGATTCTTATGTGCTCTCTCCTTTTGATGGGTCATCCTCTTTGGCCTCTCCTCTCGATATGCTCTCTATGATCATCAGTCTATTAGACCTCCTGAGCGTTTTGGCTGTGTTGTCATTGCTCTTGCCAAGCTGACTTCTTATTGTGATGCTCAGGGTCGTAGCCAGCTAGTCAGCCAACCTCGGGCCCAGTCCATGGAGAGTGCAGGAGGCCCAGCTCCTTCCCATGGGCTACAATGTTTTGTAGTGAAAAAATTTGATCTGGGCCTCGGGCCATTGCCCCAGCGGCCCGAGGCCCGGCTCCGCCTCTGGTGATGCTGCCCTTAAGTATACTGACACACGGGATCTTGTTCCACCTTCTACACATGTTACTCCTATCACGTGCAAGTGGGTATATATGGTTAAGACCTACTCCGTTGGTTCTCTTAAGCGCTATAATGTTTGTTTTGTAGTATGTGGTTTTCAGCAGGAGTATGGTCACGACTACGATGAGACCTTTGCTCTTGTTGCTCACATGACCACTATTCGCACTCTCCTTGCTGTGGTTTCTATTCATTAATGACCTATCTCTTAGTTGGATGTTAAGAATGCCTTTCTCAATGACAAGTTGCGTGAGAAGGTCTACATGCAGTTGCCCCCTAGATATTATGTCCTTGAGGGTATGGTTTGTCACTTTCGCTAACCTCTCTGTGGCCTCAAACAAGCTCCTCGTGCCTAGTTTGACTGTTTCTCTTCTATTATCATTGCAGCTGGTTTCTCTGCCAGTGCTCATGATCCTGCTCTTTTTATTCACACTTCGCCTCGTCGTCGGACGCTTCTCCTTTTGTATGTTGATGATATGATCATTACTTGAGATGATTCTCAGTCCATCACTTTTGTCAATGAGCGTCTTCATGAGCAGTTTCTCATGTCTAATCTGGGTCCTCCTCGCTACTTTCTTAGGATTGAAATTATTTCTTCTCCTAAAGGCTTCTCTCTGTCCTAAGAAAAGTATATCCAGGATCTTCTTGATCATACCTTTCTTATTGATGAGCGCACAGCTGAGACTCCCATAGAGTTTAATGTTTATCTTTGTCCCACTAATGTCGAGCCCCTTACTGATCCTACTCGTTATCGTCATTTTGTTGGGAGGCTTGTTTATCTTGGTGTCACTCATCCAGATATTTTGTACCATGTGCATATCTTGAGTTAGTTTGTTTCTGCTCCCACTCAGCTCCACTATAGTCATCTTTTTTGTGTTCTACAATACCTTCGTGAACTATCTTTCATTGTCATTTTTTTCCTCACTCTAGCTCTTTACAGCTCAAGGCATATTCTGATGCCACCTTGCCTAGTGATCCCTTTGATCGCTGGTCTCTCTACTTATTGAGTTTTTCTTGGTGGTTCTCTCATCGCTTAGAAGACTAAGAAGCAGACAACAGTTTCTCGTTCAAGTGCTGAGGCTAAGTTCCGAGCTATGGCTTTGTTGACTGCGGAGGTTACTTGGCTATGGTGGTTACTTGGTGTTTTTGTTTCTACACCGACTCCTCTTTTGTCTGACAGTATAGGTGCTATTAGTATTGCTAAAGATCCGGTGAAGCATAAACTTACAAAGTATATCGGTATTGATGCTTCCTACATGCAGAAACAGGATAGAATCAGGTTATTGTTCTTCAGTATATGTCTTGATCATGACTTTGCCTTTATTCATCCAGTAGAAGTTTGATGACTGAAATCCGACATTGACTTTGTTTACCGATTCCAATTTTTCTTGATATAAAGTCCTTCCATGTAGGTTGCAGGGAAGACATTAGTGAGGGCCAGCGTCAGCGTATTACTTCAATCGCCATTATTTCTACTTTTCATCTTCACAACTCCATTGGAAGTTGGAACTGGGGACTCATGGTCAGTCAACGCGAGATAGTGGAGTTTGAACAGTGACACAGGGAGTGTATCCAAAATAGTCAAAGCAATATTTAGGAAGGCAAACACGGTCTCTGTGTACTGTCACAGGTGTATGTCGACATCAGAAATGCCAACCTGCTGCCGGAGCATTGCCATGAAAGGGGGTGTTGAACAGTTGATACATTGCCAGCCCTTGCAAGATCTGTGACTATTCTGCCAATCTGACTGGACCTGAAAGGTAGATTAGAGAGTATTTGTGAGCTTGATAAACGACATTTCAACAAGCCTACTGTCGCTATTATAGAGAAGATCCAGCATTACTCGGACGTAATGAGTTCCATGCACGCGTAGTGAAGTGTTTATACATAGACTGAGGTTAGATGTGTGAAAGAGAACAGGGAAGACATGTTATCCTCCTGATCAAGGTTGACGAACAAAACTCGAATTTGCCGTACGTGGTCATCCATAGAGCAAAGAAAAAAAAAGAATGGTCGGATAATCTTACCTAATTTCACTTTTTACTTTTTCTACATTTGTAACATCTTGTAATCTTTTTATAATATAATATATATACAGTAGAAATTTTTCCTACTGCTTTCCATACAAAAAAAAGCTTGTATAATTTATTTACAAACAATGACGATAACAAACAGCATTCAGTCAAAATCCAGCCCAACGATAGGACGCCATGTCACCATCGGTTGCACTAGGTGGCCATGTGTGTATTGACACTTGCCACGCCATCCATGGAGAGTATCGAGTGCTTGGTCCATGAGTTAGAGGCCTATTTTTTTAGTAATTTTAAAATATGTATAATTTAGTACAATATTATTTAACTAAGTAAGAAAATAATTTATAAGGTGCAGTCATTGTCACTCTTTGAAACATATAACACATGTTATAAAATGGCATGACGAAGGACACCTACACGAGACGGCAATAAGATTTCTGGTCAGCGCATATCTATATGACCGATTGTTTCACTATTTCATCTATGTTCTGTATTGCATCGAGCTTACACTGCTTCTTATCCTTCTTCAAGCCCAATAACACCAGCATATATGCTAACAACGAAAATTATATAGCATATATGCCATGGATAACAGAGTAAGTTCAAATATATGCCATATATATGGCATTTATATATGGCCTATGGGTCTGTTTGATATGGTCATGGCTTATGATTGAAAATTTTGAATTTTAGTTGTCTGTGACAGAGATTACGGAGAGAGAAATACTCGCTTGCGATTTTAGATGGTATAGATGTTAATCTTTTAACATGTACTACAATTAATTTATAGACTTCATCTTAGAAAAATACTCCGTTTAAAAGTTAGGTACTATAGTAAAAACCAAAATTTATTTTGAAAAACCATATCAAATAGGTCCATAATTTTCGCTGTTAGCATACATGCTGGCTGCCTTTATATCGTGTTAGCATATATGCTGGCTGCCTATATCGTGATCATGACATATCGTCGAGGGCATGTGAAACTGGGAATCGCTGGTTGGTTAAAAGGTGTTGTTAGTCAAGGCTTGATCGATATAATATGCCTTGATCACGATATAAAGGCAGCCAGCAACGTACTACTGTTGGAACCGGACTCAGGTTTTTCACATTGTATACTAGGCAGCCAGGATCATTTCTAGTTTTTTACGTATCTATTTTAGTGGCCATGTGTGTATGGACACTGGCCATGACATCCATGGAGAGTATCGAGTGCTTGGTCCATGAGTTACAGGCATATTTCTTTTAGTAAGTTTAGTATGCATAATTTAATATCAAAATATTTAATCAAGTAAAAGAAAAATAATTTATGAGGTGGAGTCATTGTCACTCTTTGAAACATATAACATATGGTATAAAATGGTATGATGAAGGACACCCGCACAAGACAACAATAAGATTTCTAGGCAGCGCACATCTATGCGACCGATCATTTCGTTGTTTCATCTATGTTCTGTACTGCATCGAGCTTACACTGCTTCCTGTCATTCATCAAGCCTAATAACACCAGCATATATGCTAACAACGAAAATTATATGGCATATATGCCATGTATAACAGAGAAATTGCCAATATATACCATATATATGACATTTATATAAGGTCTATGGGTCTGTTTGATATGGCTGTGGTTTATGCTTTATGGTTGAAATTTTTGAATTTTAGCTGTTTGCGATAGAGATTACGGAGAGAGAGAAACTCGTTTGTGATTTTAGATGGTACAGATGTTGGGTTTTTAACGTGTACTACAATTAACTTATAGATTCTATCTTGAAAAAAATAATCCGTTTGAAAGTAAAGTATTATAGCAAAAACCAAAATCCGTTTTCGAAAACCATATCAATTAGGCCCATAATTTTCGCTGTTAGCATACGTGCCGGCTGCCTTTATATCGTGTTAGCATATATGCTGGCTGCCTATATCGTGATCATGACATATCGTCGAGGGCATGTGAAACTGGGAATCGCTGGTTGGTTAAATTAAAGGTGTTGGTAGTCAAGGCTTGATCGATACAATATGCCTTGATCACGATATAAAGGCAGCCAGCAACGTACTACTGTTGGAACCGGACTCAGGTTTTTCACATTGTATTAATACAAGGCAGCCAGGATCATTTCTAGTTTTTTACGTTCGCAGCTCCATTGGAACCGGAGACTCTGGCCTACCTCACCATCTGTTGCACTAGATGGCCATGTGTGATATTGGCACTTGCCATGCCATCCATGGAGGAGTATGAGTGTTGGGAATTGGCACATGAGTTAAGGCATATTTTCTTTAGTAATTTCAAAAAGTATGCATGGATTAGTATTATATTATCTAGCCAAGTGGAGAAAATGTAATTTATAAGGTGGAGTCATTGCCACTCTTTAAAATATATGACATATAACGAGATGTATTAGGAGGACTTTGGCTAAATATACGCACGCATATTCATGCATTTTCGCGTCAAAATCACATGACTCATGGCTTATGACTAGCAACCGTGTCTTGTCGTAGTGCACCTCGCATATTAAATCTACTATTTATTTTGTTGAATCATGCTGTAACATCCCAAAAATTTTCTTTCTGAAAAATTTAAATTCAAATTAATTATTTTAAAGTATTTGAGTTTTATTTGTATTTGCCATGAATTTCTGTTTTGAAAAAAAAATCTGGATTTGAAAAGTATTTTAGGTAAAACCTAAAAATATTGTTAAATAAAAAGATATTTTGAATTTCTATAAAAATCCTAATTCAAATTAATTATTTGGAGTTATTTGGCTTTTATTTGGTATCCTGGATTTTCTGGAGTTTAAAAATGTATTTTTGAAATTAAAAAGTATTTTAAAGTATGAAAATTAAAATACCAACTTGAGTTGGAAATATTTTATTTAAGTCCAAAATGTCACCAGGAGCTTCTGTGAATTTTCCTGGAATTTTTGGAAGTATTTTCATATTTTTCTGAGCTTTATTGCAATTTCTCGGGTTTTCTGAAAATCTGGAATTCAAAAATAAAAATTAAATCCCTCTCCTCTCCCCTCCGGCCGCCACGTGGACGGCCTGGATCAACCCACGTCACCACGCCCGGCCCATCCCCGCCACCCACCTCATCCCGCCTACCCCTTCCGATGCCCGCCACGTCGCCCCCACTCGCCCTCATCCGAGCCATCCACCCGCCCCGCTCTCCCCGGGCCGCCCGATCCTGCCCTTGGCCACGCGGCCAAATCCCCGCCGCAGCGCCTCCTCGCTCCCTCTCTCTCACCCGGTCCCACCTGTCGGCGCCACCCCTCTCACCCTCCTCTCTCTGCCACCCCGGGCCCGCGTGTCAGCCACCCCGCACCCTTCTTCTTCCCCGCGCCGTCTCCTTCCTCCCGCTCGGCCGCACCATCCACGCCGCCCCCCTCGGCCGCCGGATCTCTTTTCTTTCCCCTCTCTCTTCTCCCCCGACCCGACCCCGTCATCCCCGCGCCCGAAATCCCTCTATCCCCGCGCCGCTTTCCCCCTATTTCCCCGCAATCGCCGCCAATCCCCGCCATCTCTGGCGAGCGATTCCCGCCCCCGTGCTCCCCCTCCGCCCCTATAAAAGCCACCCCGAGCTCCGCCTCTCTCCGCACTTCCTCCCCCTCTGCTTCCCGTCCCCTCCCGTGCATCGGGGCGACCCTGCGCCGTGCTTCCCCATCGCCGCTGCCGCCACCAACTCCGGCGAAGAATCGCCGCCACCTTCGGCGTCCACGCGCCGCGCCGCCGCCTTCCCTGGCTTCACCGCATTGCCCCCGATGTTCCCCGTCTCTCGGCCGGACCGCAACCCCACCTGAGCACCGCCGCCGCTTGGACCCGAGCGCCGCCACCTCCTCCCTCGTCGCCGGCCCGTCTCCGGCCACCGACGATGAGCCCGCCCCTCCCGAGACCCGTGCGCCCCTCTCCCCGTTTCCGCCCTCGCCACTCGCCGCCGGCCACCGGAGCGCCGCCGCCACCACCGTGCCCGAGCTCCTCACCGGCGCCACCACGTCGGCACCGGTTGTGAGGTGGCAGCCGGCGTGGCCGCCGCGCGGGCGCCACGCACGCGCCGAATGCCACCCCACCCCATCCCTGCCACCTCGGCCGCCCTTTCCCTCCTTGGGCCCGGTCCATGGACCTGGGGCCCACTGTCAGTCGACCTTCCCCGGGGCTGACGTCATAATCTGGGTTTTCCCGTTGGAAAATAAATCGGCCGAAAAGAAATTCCCAGGGCTGACATCATAAATATCTTTTTCAGTAGAAAAATAATTCCAGCAATTCTCATTTTCCATTTTCTCTCTTTTTAAACTTCCCGGAGCCCGTTCTCCTTCATTTGAACTCCGTTTGAGCCCATTCAAATTTCTAAATTCATCAAAAATTCCAAACTATCCATTTCTTCCATCCTTTCAAATATTTGAAATTTATTTGATATTTAAAAATTTAAATTTCAAATTGTAATACCTAGTTTAATTTCAAAGCCTCAGTTCCATTCCAAATTTTCTGTGCACTTTCAAAATTCAAATTCAAATCTTGCAAAATCTCCATAAAATCCATTCTATTTTCCTTGGTCCAAATATTGTCTCAGTAATTTCTTCTCCCAACCGATCTTCCAGATATTCGTTCTGTCCAAATATTGTCTCAGTAATTTCTTCTCCCAACCGATCTTCCAGATATTCGTTCTCCCTCGTGTGAACCCCAAATCCACTGAATCTTTCTCCTAAATCCGTATGAAATCATAAACTTCCTTCCAGTAAATATATATTATATATTTGTGATTTTATTTGTATTTATTTGTTTTGTTTGTTTCGTCTTTTCGCGCGTAGATTCCACCATTGTCGACGATCTCTCCACTCCGCAGCAAGAAGACCCCGAGAGCGTGCAAGAAGGCAAGTCTTATTTGATCATCTTGAACCTATGATTTTGAAATGTTTTAATTATTTTAAATTATGTGCATTGCTATTTACATAAAACATTAGTTCCAATCTTAAGGTAATAGTTAATCCAACTTTGTTATGCCCTCACTTGAAGTTGATTGCCATGTACCTTTGTCACCCTAGAATTTCCTTTGTCTCAATAATGAGAGTATTATAATCTTTTGCGAATAATAGAATGGTAGTATAATGCTCAGTCATGCTATTTAATACTTTTGAAATCTTGAAAATGGGAAATTATGATTTGTTGTGATAGCCTTGTGTTTATAAATTTAGTGGTAATTGGAGTTACCACTGTTCTTTCAAAATAAAATAAAACGTGAAAGTTGGTTTAGATTAGGGTGGATGGTTGGTTTGGGTTGGTGCGGTAAGCACGAGATCTTGTAAAGTGTATGTTCCACCCTAGTCAACTAAGGATCGACGCTTGTGTTTGTCCAGACTGAGCACTACCGTACAACCCTAAGTCTATATGGGTACGACCTAGCTGAGTAACTCATGATAGTCTAGTTTAGGTGCCACCAGTGGAAAGTGGGTGCCAGGGATTTACTGGTTATTCACAGTGAAGGACAGGGATTTACTGTACTCAATGGCGCAAGAGGGGGCTTCAGATTGGGCAGATTTAACCCTTCTGCGGTGAAACCTCAGCGGGTGGTGTCTAGCTAGTCTAGAGTGAGGTAAAGGCTTTGTGATAATTTATCTGTGTCTCATGCCAAAGGAAGCGTGGTGACTGTTAAGATAATTTGTCTCTTAGGGGTAAAGTTGTACAACCTCTGCAGAGTGTCAAACTATTCGAATAGCCGTGCCCACGGTCAAGTGCGGGTAAGGAATGCATTCGCATGGTAGATTTTTGGTTTTGGTTTTAAAATCAAATTTTTTTTGTATTCCGAGAGTGGAGGGAACTCTCGGAAGGGTATCCTGGCAGTTGGAGCCAGAGAGGGTGGATGGAACCCGCAATTTTAAACTTGGCCAATTGTAATTGGTTAGCTAGTGTTGGTAGATGGAACCTTCACTATAAAAAGTTTATTAATTTCAGTTAAGCAATTTACTTTGTTAAATTAATGCCTTCGAAAATATTTAGCAGTAATTGAAATAAAACATTGCTTTGTGCAAAAGAACCATATAGCCTTCCTTTGTCAAGCCTTGCATCTATTGCATTTTTCCCAAGACTTGCGGAGTACATTATGTACTCACATGCTGCACTCAAAAATAATATTCAGAGGAATGCGAAGCCCAAGAAGGAGACTACGACTACTTCGCAGGGGGATTCGACGAAGGATTTCCGGAGTACTAGGTCGCGCTTCCCCAGTCAATTGCCTGTGGCGTATTGATGGGTCTCCACTGGATTTATCTTTGCTTCCGCTGTGTTTCAAATAGATGGATTAATTCAGTTTAATTTGTGTTAATGGCATCAATTACTGGAGAGTACTTGTGATGCATTGTATCGTAGTGTGTTTCCTAGGACATTAAATCCACCTTCGATTTTGTTAAACCGTGCATTATCTCTCTTAATTCTATTTGAATGCGATTTCAAATGGATGAATTAATTCCGTTTAATTCATATTAATGGCATCAGATATTGGAGAGTAGTTGTTGTGCATCCTTAAAAGGACACGGAGGTGTCCAGTTTCACCAACCGAATTCTTCATCATATCCCACATCTTCTTCCTTCTTTGGTAAAGCTATGTTAGAGTGTTCAGCCACTGAACGTCGCCAACCTTTCTTCTTGACGTGCACCGGTAAGGAGAGCAGACTCTTTGGACCATTGGGGCAAAGAACACTTGCATGAAACGGTAATAAGTTTTCTAGGCAACACACATCTGCGTGATCGCTCACTTCGCTACTTCATGTACGTTATGCACTGCATTGAGCCTGCGCTGGTTACTATTCTTCATCAAGTCTAAATGTAAGTCGTTCGTGTGACCGAGCGATTCTGTTATATAATATTCTTGAGCATAGTTGGAAGTGTAATTTGTTGCCTGCTATTAGTATTGATTTATGTGCCTGCCGTTAGTATTGATTTATATATCACTGGTTATTTGCAATGTTTGCATTCTAGTAAAATTTGAAATTAAAATATTGTGCATATATCCAACATCAAGTGCTAACACATATACCTATGTGAAAAAATATATAATTACATGTAAAGAAGCACCTGATAAAAAAAACTAACCTTTACAACACGGTGATGAGGTAAGAGTTGGTGGTGCTACATTGACAATTCCTGGAAAGAAATGTCATCGAATTTGTTTATTTCCAAAATTATCCTTTCGGGTATTTAATAGCACCTCCTGCCTTCATGCAATCACTTTATTTTTCAGTACTAACAAGCGTTTCTAGATCAACACAACCGGTTACAAAACTATAAAACTAGGCTAAGCCACAAGAACCTGATTTCATACCGGTTGGATTACCAGGTAACAACAATCATTTTGTCCGGTTGGTAACTCGCAAATAAGGTCACAAACACAGAATCGCCTGCTAGAAATTTCGAACCAAACTTGTTATCATTGTTTCTAAAGCAATAGGTATTACCTAGACTATTAGGGCAACCTGTAGCATCCTAAAATTTTAGAGAATGCAAAAAATGAGAAAATTTTAAAAAATTATGCGCATTATATTTCCTTGAATTTTATTGGAGTTTCTTTAAAAAATAATCTGCAAACATAAAAATTTTGGAAAAGAAATATGCATTGGATGTAGTTCAAATTGAATTCAAATTCAAATCTAAAAAGATGATCTAAAGGTGGCATGAGAAAATTTATAGTATGAAATGTTTCAAAAAGTCACAAATATAATCATGTCACTGGAAATAAAATTTTGAATATTTTTTAGCATGTTCTTGAATTTATTCAAATAAAAATAGTGCTCTTTAACTAAAACAGAGAACTTTCGAGATTTTTTTAAGAACAATTCGAAGTAGATAAATTATGATAAATTTACCAAATAATATGCAGTATGTATGGAGCATCCACAAAAAAATTCATAATTTTTCAAGCTAATATGATACATCTAAAACTTTTCTAATTAAACTCTCAGCCACCTCATCTCCCCCTCTCTCACTGCTGTGTGGGCCCAGCTATAGGAAGTGTCTTCCACCTCCAGCAAGCTCTTTGGAAAACCATGGTAGTGCATAGGCCCCTGGTTTTGGATACCATGCCCATCGTTTCTCCGCTTCGCTAACAGCCCCGCTCCATCTAGTCCCATCTCCACCCCCCTTTCTCTGCTCCACTATCGGCCTGGAAAGTGCTGGAACAACAGCACGCACCTACACACACTCCCATGAGTCCCTAAGCTTGGTCACAAAAAAAGCAACAAGCTATGTGTCGTGATGTCGCCACATTTCCCCTTTTGACCACATCAATTGTTTCCCCTCCAAGCCTCTGTCGCCCAAACCTTGTCCCATCGCATCCAAACCAGCAGAGATGCTACAACTGCCGATTTCTTGACCATGTGCCCCCTATTTTCCCCTTCATTCTCTAGGTTTCCTTGCCCTATTTAAGCAACCAACCACGCCACTTTGTGTGCCATCCTCCCCTCTGCATTTTGCTCAAATTTCAGCTCAAGAGCTCCGCTATCTTGGCCAAAACGCGCATGTCTTTCCTGACGCTAGCGAGCGCACCCACCATAGCTGCCATAAAGACATCGCCGTTCCCACTCCATCGTGAGTTTTTGCTGAGACATTTATGTTACATTGTGTTCTTGGCTTTAAGGATCAAAAGCCCTATGTTAATTTTGAGTTTTCTGCGGTGCATCTCCTAGAACGTGACCTCTTCCTCAACTCTGGTCAAAACCGGCTGAGAACCTTGTCGTCATTGCCATCCTTCACACAATGCATCTCTCCTCGATTCCTTGCTGCTAATGCTTCTCCGTGGACTCCTCTACATCCTCCAAGGGTTGGCTTGAAGCTCCATCCATTGAGTCCCCTCCATCTGTACCCACCATTATCATCGCCAAAGCTCCATGGACAGCCCACTCCGACCATCCTCCGCTTCTGTTGAGTGGTCCGGTGAGTTTCCCTTGGCCCAAGGATGCTCTCTCACCTTTCTATTTCCTTCCTTCTTCTTTGGCTAGCAACACCATGTTTTGCCCATTTGACCATCGTTCTCTACTATTGTGAGATTGCCACAAGCCACTATTGAGCATGCTGTCACCACCGTTAGAACCGTAGTCTCCTAAACAACCTATTTTTGTAGTTCTCACTGCCTCCCCATCCTTCTGTTGCCAGCAAACAAGCTCACCAATGATCTCTCATGGCTGTAATATTGTTCACCAGAGCCAATAGAATTGAGAAAGAAGAAGCCTCTCTTTAGTATGACACATGGACCCCACATGTAAGACTTAAGGAAGACTCATTTTCAATAGATGTGTATGACTTGGAGGACCACATGTAAGCAAATAATTTTGGAAATTCAAAACAAATGGAAAACTCTGAGAGTAGGGCCCATGGCCAAACAGTAAACTTTTTCATTTTCAGGATTTTTCAAAACTAGCCAAATTCAAATGTTTATAACTTTTGCATACGAACTCCAAATTTAGTGATTTTTGTCTCTATATTTTTCTAAATCAATATATATAAAAATATTTAAATTTTGTCTCTATATAAATTTATATAACTTTTATTTGTATTTATTAGATTTTACCAAATAGATATCGTCGCGCTGGACAATTTCGCGAACGTGTCTGGATCATTCTCCGAGCAACAAAAGCAAGGCAAGCCCCCTCTATGACTATATTGGTCTCAACATTTCAATTATTATATATTGTTTGTAAAATCTATTATGCATGTATGCATGCTCCATTAAAATTACTATACTATGGATAATGGTAGTTATAACCGCTCGTATGCATTGATCCTCCATGCAAATTTATTGCAAGATCTAATCACTCTGGACATTTCTTCACAGAGAAGTTCATCATGGCTGCTTGGCACATTTGAAAAATAGGAATGAGCTCATCTTTCGGCAACAGCTGCTTACTTTGGATGACTGAAAGGCAAGATTGAAATTAGAGACTCTATTCTCTTCAATAGTGAAAATCGACTCACGTCATTTGCTTTGCTCCTAGCTTCGGTCCTTTTAGCCCTTGTTTTTTTTCCTCTTCTTTTCCCTCTCCTTTCTCTCTTGTACATTATTATCTATTTAATATAGCGCAGTAGGAGTCTCTCCTACTGTTTTTCCTAAAAAAATAGCTTACATCAGATTTGGTATATTACATTGAGTATATGGTCTAGATGCTTAGCCACGCACTAGTTTTCATCAAGTTTGAACTTTCAGAAAACTTGCGTATGGACTTAGGTGATTTCATAATGTTGGATCAGAGGAGGAGTCTCTATTAGTTTGGTATAAAATAAATTAAAAAACCTAGTTTTTAGATGTGGGTGAATTATATGATAAACTATAAAATATGAGAGAGTATCTTGCATGTAGATAGGGGGAGATCCTTGCCCGATTCAATTAAGAACCGAACGTTGTTGCCACACATCTAAGTCATACCATACAACCACATGTGCTATATGGATTCTAGCTTTAGCTGATTAAGTTGTCTAGGTTTAACCTTGCATTTTGGTAGGCTGAAGTAGTGTTTCATGTAAGGTTTGCTCATAGGGGCACCCTTTACCCAAGATATTGGGACCAAACCTTGCTAATACAACGATGAATGCTCAAATAGTGGAAGGGCACATCTAAGTGAAGGTCTGTCATTCAGCTCACTTGGGGGAAAGGACACGCCCAAGTGAGGATTTGTCTATTCATCAGGCTGGTGCAAGGTTAGAACTATATGATCTAAAGACTATATGATAATCACTTTCATTACACGTCAAATGAAGCGTGAAGATACCGACAGTATATTTGATTATCTCATATGGGTAAAATTGTACAACCTCATAAGAGTGTTAAAAACTATTTAAATAACCGTGCTCCGGTCACAAGCGTGCTTGAATGTTGCCACAATGGGTATAGTTTTTATTTTCAAAACTATTTTTAGTGAACATGATGGGATGGCGTGTACGCATCTTCCATGTGCGATTCTTATGGGCGGGAACTATGTGATGTTCACAACCAAGGAGGGTTGTGAGTGGAGGTGATTTACTGGTATTAAAGTTATACAAATATTATTTTATTATATGTCAAATGCTCTTTATAATTCTATTGCAAATTACTACTTATATATATATTGCAAATGTAGCTTGCTTCATACTAAAAATAACTTAGCATAAGGCCTTATTCTTTGTTAGCTTTACATACGTATGTATGTACCTACCTACCTACCTACATGCATACATACATACATACATACATACATACATACATACATACATACATACATACATACATACATACATACATACATACATACATACATACATACATACATACATACATACATACATACATACATACATACATAATGTTGTAATATACTACAAGTCTTACTGAGTAGACAATATACTCAACATTGCCTAAATTATTCTTGTTCAGAGAATGAGGAAGGATACGTGCCAGACGATGCATACTTTGCCTTGGCACCTGGGAATTTGACGATGGGTCTTCTAGGGCCTAACTTTAGTTGGTTGCCAGTAGGCTATGATGGCATACCACTGGATACTTTTACTTATTTACTTGTCTTCCGCTACACTTTACTATTGATACTTATATTTTAATTGGCCGGTCAGCCCTATGCTGTAAACTTTACTATGCATCGCTTATATACCATCTTTTGTGGTAAATTAATTGTATGCGATGTATATAGATATGATCTCAATGTTATGAATGTATGTACCAGCCACTAATCATGGAACTAATACAGAACACATACGATGATTTTGGGTATTTCACGCTCAGGGTCCCCACAATGTTTCGTCAGATTAACGATATATTTTCCAAATACAACTTAGTTTAAATTTAAAAGTATATGTAAAAAATGAGGTGTAAGGATAGCAAGGATTCCTATATTGTTTATAATTACCTCTTAGCTTTCTTATATTATCTAAATTTCTTTTTTGGTTTCTTTCTCGCCATACTGCAAAATGCCCCATATTTTGAAAGAAATGTGTAACCATTAAAGATGAAAGCTTGCATTAAATAGATCTATAGAGGCTAGCCAACACTTCGAAAAATTTAAGATACCTATACCATTTAGAATTTTTGATGATGTGCAAGAGAGAGGGGTGTGAACATAGAGAATTAGACCGTTTTTTATGAAAAAGATAGCTTAGGCATAAGAATAGTGAAAGGGCAACTGAAAATTGCATTGTAATGGATGTTATCCCTAACACACATTTTGATAAGAGAATTGTGGAAGCATATAGGATAAAAAAATAGACAAAAGATAGCTTAGGCATAAGATATCGTTGGTTGGACCGGATTATATCCTATTTTAAAAAGGAAATCAAGAGATTCATGCGTAAATTAGATGATTTATAATATAAAAGCAAAAGTGGGTTACTAAAATTACTTACAAAGTGAAATAGAGGGAGTACATATTTAATTTTAGAGGATATTACATGCATGTATCCCCCTGTTTTTCTCCATAAAATGTTACTTGAGTCTCACGGTTTTTTGGTTAGTGTTATCTTAATTTTTTAGAGCTGTAATGTTATCTTAATTGTAAAATAGGAAAAGTCTTATGGAGCAGGGTAAACTACATACCTCTATCACGCGAGCAGCCACAAACTTATTCCATTCGAAATGAAAAAATAATAGCAAAGAAAACAATGGTTTCTAGAATTGCTATTTCAACATTTGTGGTATTTAGATATATAAATATATAAATTTTAATTTAAAAATTCAATATATTAATCCATTCAGAGAGCATGCTCAATTTTGGGGAACCTTGTAGTTAGATCAGGGTACTTTGAAACTGGCTGATGTTTTTCCAACAAAAAAGTCAGTAAGTCAATAGATAATGAAGTCACTCTCAATGTGCCTCTACATACTCATACAATACCATTCCAAATCCAACCACTCACCACCCAAAAAACCCAAAATGATTTAGAAACGGGTATTCGCAGATAAGATATATAATATCTGAAATACAAAATCATGTCCCTATGAATAAATTAGGAACCGTTTCTTTTTCTTTTTTGCTCTATGGACACTACTATAGACAGTGTTATCACAAACGGTTCAGAATCATCATTTCAGACGGTTTCTGAACCATCTGCATTTATGTGTCAGTAATAATAGTTGGTTATCACAGATGGCTCCCAAACCATCTGTGATAACTTAAAACACAGACGGTTGTTTTGAAAAACTGTATGCGATATTCGACTATCACATATGGTTTTTTGTATTAGCCGTCTGTGATATACACGATATCACATATGGTTTTTTATTATTAACCGTCTGTGATATTATGCATATGACAGACGGTTCGGTGTTCCAAACCATCTATGATATCGTGCATATCGCAGATGGTTCGGTGTTTGAAACTGTTTGGGATATATATATATATATATATATTGGAATGTCGAACCGTCTGTGATAGCTATTTCAACAGCGATGCTGATTGCTTTTTTCGGCTAGCCTTAGGATATGCTAGCCATACCATCTGAAAACAAGCAAGATCACGTATATATAGCATAGGACAATCATTATATAAATCACACAGATGAAGGAAACAACACAAGCAGATCACATATAAAGCATGACAATCGTCACACATATCTCACAAATGAATTAAATTGAACGAATTGTTTGATTAAGTACAATTGAGTGATTACAATTGAATCCAATGTTTCAACATCTAATCACCATTGTTGGGGTGGAACTCTCTAGTTTTGTTTATGACCTCTACTAGCAAGAATTGGGAGAGGTTTCCTCGAATTTCGACAAGTTTATCAAGATCAAATGCACTTTCGTCAAAGTCCACACGCTGTCGCTAGGAGCAATGTTAAGTCATTAATTAGCATGTGTGTGTGTGTATATATATAATCAGAAAATAATAATTATTGGAAGGTTGACAAACCTCTGGATCATTTGTCTTAGCGTCCATAATTTTCTTCATATGGCGCCAAACATAGAATCCACATACGTTGTCCTGTAGTTGCTGGTGGCACTGTAAAAATAAAATTACAAACATAGGTATTGTCAATTTTAGAGGCATTATAACAAAGTATGATGTAGGATTGTTGCATTGTAGTAGGTACTGGAAATCGCGTCCTGTGTCGCAGTATGTTGCTAGATTCCTTGTGTCTCCCTCGGCCATTGCAAACGAAGGAAATATTACAATAGAGCTATGTATGAAGGAAATGAGTTTACCTATCAAATGCTTGTTGCACATGAGTGAAGTCTTGGTTGCTCCTAAGTAGAGAATCAAGGTATATTACCTTACTCCACTTTAGTACAATCACAATCAGAATCCAATGAAACCTAGTTGTGTGTGTCGCAATGGTGATTAATCCTAAGTTCATGTTGCGTATAAAGTACAAATAAAACTTGTGTGGCAACTAGTGAAGTACTTACCCTTAATTGAAGGGTACCATAATGTACTCCTTGTCACTATGAGCAATCAATTTGCTCGTTTTGTAATCTAGGATGAAGGATGCATTATCATTGATGGATTGCTCAGAGACCAAGTGTGGGTCAAGAAAACCCATCGGTTGTCACCGTCGCCGGACTTATTGGATCATGTATCTATACATAAGCAAAGAGTAATAATATTTATCGGTATGACGTGAATGTAGAACTTCATTGTACAGTACACTTATAGTGTCCAGCATCATAGAAGTGAGGTATCGAGTTCGTCGAGGTTGAATAATAAGAATAAGTCTTTGAAGGTCACGACGAAGTAGCCCGAGTCATGGAGGAAATGCGCCTCTATGTATCTCATAGTGAATCCACTGTGTTGGTTTGGCTTCATGCTGAACCTCTACATGTATCAGGTACGCAATGTATTGCAAACCAGACTAAGCCTAGGTAATTCTGACTCGGGGGCCAACGACACTCTAAGAATAAACTTCCATTGCCCGGGAGGCACCTTAATCTTCTTCAGTTGGGTCTTAGCACCTCGTTTACGATACATTTTCAGCGTCGTCTCCACGGGAGCCGATGAACAGGCTTCAGAACCAGAGCTGGAGGTGGAGCCACAGGAGTCGATGTGATAGGTCTAGGGCGATATCCCTCTTGGGCCACTGGATGTAGAGATCACGGCATGGACGAGTCGAGAGTGATGTCCCTCTTGGGCCACTGGATAAATGTATGGACGGCATCCCCTAATGTCGTAATCTCTTCGTTTGGGGCTTCTCAAGAGGGGCAGTCCAAAAAACATTATTAATCATGTCCACCTAAACCTTCATGAAACCGGTCTCTAGTTGGGCACCGTGCACTAGCGTCCTTGATAGCGATGGATACGCCATCCCCCACCCAGCATCAATGGGAATGGAGCCAACAAGCTTGACTCTAAGGATGCAAGGTGTGGGCTCCTACATAACGATACACGACGAGCAAAGGTGTCCACCAGGTAGACCTATGTATGTAGCATTCTAAAGAAGTACATTACCTAGATGTCGTCCATAGGTAAGTGGGCGTCGCTATGTTCAGTAATTGGCGTGGACTTGCAGCTACTCTGACGTTGAGCGGGACGGGTACCACATTAACGGGGGTTAGTTGCGACTGGTTGTGGACTTGTCTCAGTTTTTCCCTCAATGAATCTATCTCTCCTTGAAGTGAGGTAATTTTCTCTTGAAGTGAGGTACATTGTTGTTCCTTAAGTTGGGCACGAAGCTCCCGTTTTATTTGTTCATTGCAAAAGGCCTTGGATCTCTTCCTACTCATATGTCTCGGAGTCATTTGGGAATCCGTGCCTCCAAGATACGTAAACCCCCAGGCCTCGCGTGCAACCTGGATGCTCCGTGTTTCCCAAGGCCAATGATAGTATATCTCTCTCCCTGTATTCTTCAAAGGAGCCTTGGGAAGATTCGGTAGTTAATGATTGCTGCAAGAGGTAATCATATTATTTTCGAACTCATGAAGTTCAAGAAGTATTAACAATTATGTAGTTTAATATATCTTACTAGGCGTTAGGACACTTCCTTGTCTACAGGATTTTTGAAAGAGGAGACAACTGAAGACGTAGTTGATGACCTCGCTCTTAACCAATTTTGGGCGCGCTCGTTTGCGATCCTGGTAAATGGTGAGGAGCCTCGGATCGGATTATGACCTCGTCCTGCATCCTCCACTGTGGGAGTTTACCAGCGTACCCTGTAGTACCGAGTCTGTGAGAGTGAGTGTTTCGTGACTGGAGAGCCTTGTGCACTGCACTTTGTTGTTCTAATTCGGTCGTTGGCTTCATCTACACAAAGACCTCCCATGTTTCTGGCAACATGAAAGGATACCTCGTGAAAGGCGTGAGATCCTTGGCCACGTACTACGTGACAAGAGTACTCTTGAAGTTCTTTCATACTTTTCCCATCGTGAAGAGTGCTTGTCGTTGCATGAGTCCCTGTACTTCTACCGGGATCTTGAACAAATTTGTTATTTCCTTCCATGGCTGATTTTTTCATCCTTTGCCAAATCTTTCCAGCTTGCTATGGTGATGGGGACGCATTGCCTTCCAATTATCCTGCAGGTAATCCGAAATGCTATCGCTGCTGTCTTCGTTTGTAGAGGAACCCCATCCAGAGGTACCACCGTAATAGTTATTCGGCCCTCTAGTCTTTCGATACTCCTCGGCCACACTTAGTTATTCTGATCTTGAAAGCGTGAGACCCAGATGACGTCGACGATAACTGTGTGGATGTCATCTCTCTAATAAGAAAAAAAGTGAAGCATATATTATGAAGTACTTACATAAAACAAATTAGCCAACTACTGAAGATCACAAAACAAATTAGCCAACTGTTAAGATAGACCACAAGATTGACAAATGGTAGTGATAGCAAAAATTTAGAGCTCAAGCTTGAATATCCAATTTTAGTATTAGATCTTGTAGCTAACAAGTGAAGCATATATCATAAAGTACTAAAGATCACAAAACAAATTAGCCAACTATTGAGATAGACCACAAGATTGACAAATGACAGTAATAGTAAGAATTTAGAAGTCAAGCTTGAATATCCAATTTTAGTATTAGATCTTGTAGCTAACAAGTGAAGCATATATCACGAAGTACTAAAGATCATAAAACAAATTAGCTAACTATTGAGATTAGATCTTGTAGCTAACAAGAGAAGCATATATCATGAAGTACTAGAAGCATATATCATGAAGTACTATATATCATGAAGTATTACACCAGTATCATCATCGAGCTAATATCCAAACCTACTGTGGGATTTGGGTTTCGTACCGTAGGGAGGGAGAGGCGGCCGATGTCGGGAGGGAGAGGCAACCGGCATCGGGAGGGAGAGGTGGATGGCGACGAGAGAGAGGCGGTCTCGCACGCAAGTGAGTAGTTAGATCTAGCAAAACCTAGCAGGGGCAGCGAAGATGGAGTGCGTGAGTAAGGACTTGCGAGTAGAACAATATCATAGACAGTTCTATTATGGAACCGTCTGTGATAATACCATCACAGATGGTTCTATTATGAAACCGTCTGTGATAATACCATCACAGACGGTTCTTTTATAGAACCGTCTGTGATATATTGAATATCACAGATAGTTCTATTTATATTGATAATTCAATCCTGACACCATCTCCGAATGGAGGTAACTCGTCAAATTGATTGTACTCTTCCTCATCCACGACATTCCCAACTCCGACAATTCTTCTTTTTCCATGAAGAACAACATGGCGCTTCTTATTTGCCAAGTCGGTTACATAAAATACTTGAAAACTTGCCTCGTGAGTACGAATGGTTCGTCTTTGTATCTGACACATTAAAGGTCTGCAGTAGTGACACTGTACTTGTCAATCTTTACACTCCGTGGGAGTTGGACACAATGGCACCGAAATAGAGAAATCTTGAAAATTACGTAGTCAAGCTCCCAAATCTCCTCTACAAGCCCGTAGTATGAGCTTGAGCCAACGGCACTAACGTGCGCATCAAAGGCCTAAGTTCTGCACTGTGCTCTTTCTATCCTGATCCGTTGTATAAAATGTGTAGCCATTAATGTCGTATCCTTGCCATGTCACAATTGTAAATTTTGGCCCTTTTGCCAACTATTGTAGTGTTTCACTTGATGACCACCTAGTCAATTGCACCTTCAACCATTCATTGAACTGACGATTGTGTTGTCTCATGATCCAAACCTCTAACTGGCCTACATTCTCTTGGCGTAGCATGTCCTTGTGCTCTTCAATGTATGGGGTCACTTCAGTCATGTGTTGTAAAACCGTGAAATAGGCTTGAGTATACGTAGAGTATACGTATCTCGATCCAGAGTTATTACTTTCCTTCCGATATTCCCAATACCCTCTAGCCTCCCCTCATGATGAGATAGAGGTACACCTATCGGTTCAACCTGAGTCATGTAGCCGATGTAGAATTCAATGACCTCTTTGGTTGCATAACCTTCGATGATGCTACCCTCCGGTCGAGATCGATTGCATACATAGGACTTGAGAATTCCCATATACCTCTCAAAAGGGTACATATGACGTAGAAACATGGGGCCACATATCTTTATCTCTTTTATAAGGTGGACAATGAGATGGACCATGATATCAAAAAAATGACGGAGGGAAATACATCTCTAGATGACATAGAGTCGTCACCACCTCGGTCTGCAGAGCATCTAGTCTATCGGGATCGGTGACCTTCTAAGCAATTACGTTAAAGAAATAACATAGCCTTATGATTGTCACTCGAATCTTGTTCGGCAAAATACTTCTAATTGCAAAAAGTAGCATTTGTGTTATTAGCACATGACAGTCATGAGACTTCATGCTAATTAATTTCAAATGCTCCATGGAAACAAGTTTCTTCATGCTGATGGAGTGACCGGACGGAACCTTCACACCATGCAAGGATTGGCACAATTGAGTACTCTCGGACTTAGATAGAGTGTGGTAAGTTGGGGGAAGGTACGTCCAGCCTTTATCAGTCTATATCGGTGTTAAGAGCGACCAAGTCACGCCTTGCGTTGACACCATCCTTTGATTTAACAGGAATGTTTAGTAAGAGACCAATCAACTGTCACATATATTCTTCTCTACGTGCATGACATCGATGCAATTGCAAACTTCTAAGTGCTCCCAATAAGGTAAGTCACAAAATATTAACCTCTTCTTCCACATGTTCTTCCGATAGGTCCTCAATTGACGTCCCTTTCCAAGCACAACGTCGATATTCTTGACCATATCATAGACCTATTTCCCACTAAAAGTCCTTGGTACTGAGTCATCCTCTTTTTTTCTATCAAATTGTTTCTTCATCTTGCGGTATGGGTGATACTTTGGAAGGAACATACGGTGACGCATGTACACAGTTTTGCGCGAGTTGTTCAACCACATACTCTTGGCATAATCTAAGTAGTGTGAACAGGCTTTGGCTCATTTTGTACTCAACTCTGATAGGTTACCAAGGGTAGAAAAATCATTAATGGTGCATAACAACATGACGCGTAGAGTGAAGTTTTCTTGTTTGTCTACATCCCATACATGTACCCCTTCGTTCTATAGTATTGCACGATCTTCCACCAATGGTGCTAGGTACAAATCAATATCATTCCCAGGTTACTTAGGCTCTTGGATAAGTAATGACATCAAAATATACATTCGCTTCATATACAACCAATGAGGCAGATTGTACATGCACAGAGTCACGGGCCAGGTGCTATGTCGGCTACTTATGTTACCAAAAGTATTCATTCCATCTGTACTCAACCCAAACCTTATATTTCTTGGTTCCACACTGAAGTCTACAAACATCCTATCGATGTTCCTCCACTGGGCAGAATCAGCAATGTGTCTTATTATTCCGTCTTTCTACGCTACTCCAAGTGCCAACGCACCAATCTTGCATCCTTACCGTGAAACTCTTGTTAGACCAACCATTACGTGCATTTAATTTCAGTAGTTCTAGAACGGATGACAACCCCGTGTATCGCGACTTGCAGCCCAGGAACAAAGGTTTCTCCGAGTCCTCTATCAAGCCCTCAATTTTACCAAACTCTCTCTCACTATAGTTCCCTTCTGTATCACGTAGCATCTAATCCAGGTTATCATCCTGCGACCTATCCTCATCGAAAGCACAATCCACAACTGGCATATCATTGTCTCCCTCGACAATGTCATAACTACCTTCTTGTCTAATCTTCTCTTCACCATGACTGGTCCAATATTTGTACCGCTTTTCGAAACCCCTTCGAATCAAGTGAGCTTCTATCTACGCTGAGTTGCTAAACATCTTTAGATTATCACAATCAATGCATGGGCAATACATATATTCTATCCCCTTCTTCAACATATCCAGCTCGGTCACTCTTCTAAAAGCAGACACGTCATTAATATACTGTTCACTCACACGGTTCTCAACGTATATCCAATTTTGGTCCATCTACACTACACATGTAACAAATGGGTGTAAAAAATGATTATTAGCGCTACTATAGTAAATCAGACTAGCTATACTTAGTTACACATATCTATATTAGGTAGCTACCTAGCTAGCCACGTATTCATGACACAATAGTATTAAGCAAGAATATATTGAAATAAACTAGGAGTACTTACCCATTCTGAAATTGAGCAAAGTACCATTATTTTTCTAAACCTAGCTGGTTAACTAGCTAGATCTAAACAAAAACATAGCAATCAACTCTTTCAATTACAAGGCATATAAGTTATTAGAAACAATTGAGTACTAACCTCTGATCACTAACAAGACGTATATAGATCTACAAGCGATATGTTTTCACTAAACTCCCCAAAGCCGGCCGCCTCGCTCCATCGATGCAGCACAATGAAGACAGATCTGTGTCGAGACCATGTAAGCTCGGTATTTAATAGCGCAGATTATCCCAGACGGTTCCAATCACAATTGTTCTCTGATACGAATATTATCACAAACCGTTCGTATTAATAACCATCTGTGATAATTCACAGACAATTATTCATACAAATCATCTGTGATGTCCGCAATATCATAGACGGTTTGTTATAAGAACCGTTTGTGATGTCCACAATATCAGAGACGGTTTTTTATATGAACTGTATGTGATGTCCGTAACTTTTATAGACGATTATTAATACGAACCATCTGTGATGTCTCAATTATCACAGACGGTTCGTGTTAATAACCATCTATGAAAGTTTACAGACAATTGTTAACATGAACTGCCTGTGATGTCTCAATTATCACAAACGGTTCATTTTAATATCCGTATGTGAAAATATCACAGATGGTTATTAGTATAAACCGTCTATGATAGTTTAAGCATAGGCGGTTCCGTATCAACCGTCTGTGATGGAGCCGTCCAGTATAGCCTCTTTTGTAGTAGTGAGATAAGACTAAATGAAAGACTCCATATTAGGTATAATCTCATTAGAAAGTCAATTTGTTTCTGAATATAGCTTTTTGTGTATATACATTTGAAACTAAAATTTCCAAAAGTATACAATTTAGGAATGCAAAATTCAGAGAAATTGCAGTGTCCAAAAATACAAAAATTCCTAAAAAACATTGCCATTTCAAAATATATGGAATATGGAATTTAAATTTGAAAAAAGCTATGGATTCCAAATATAATTATAACTTTAATTTAATTTTTTATTTTCAACTTTTAAAACTTTCATAACGTTGAACTAAAATTCTGCATGTTATCCTACTGTTTTCCTTACAAAAAAAAAGCTTGTATAATTTATTTACAAACATTGACGATAACAAACAGCATCCAGTCAAAATCCAGCCCAACGGTAGGACGCCACCATCGGTTGCACTAGTGGCCATGTGTGCATTGACACTGGCCATGCCATCCATGGAGAGTATCGAGTGCTTAATTGGTCCATGAGTTACAGGCATATTTCTTTTAGTAATTTTAAAGATGCATAATTTAGTATCATATTATTTAATCAAGTAAAAGAAAATTAATTTATGAGGTGGAGTTATTGTCGTTCTTTGAAACATATAACATATGGTATAAAATGGCATGATGAAGGACACCCACATAAGACGGCAATAAGATTTTTTGGGCCACGCACATCTATGCGACCAATCATTTTGCTGTTTCATCTACATTCTGTACTACATCGAGCTTACGCTGCTTCTTGCCCTTCATCAAGCCTAATAACACCAACATATATGCTAACAACGAAAATTATATAGCATATATGCCATGTATAACAGAGAAAGTGCCAATATATACCATATATATGACATTTATATAAGGCCTATGGGTCTGTTTGATATGGCTGTGGTTTATGCTTTATGGTTAAATTTTTTGAATTTTAGCTGTTTGCAATAGAGATTATAGAGAGAGAGAAACTCGCTTACGATTTTAGATGGTACAGATATTGGATTTTTAACGTATACTACAATTAACTTATAGCTTGAAAAAATAATCCGTTTGAAAGTAAGATACTATAAAAAAACCAAAATCCGTTTTCGAAAACCAAATCAATTAGGCCCATAATTTTCGCTGTTAGCATACGTGCTGGCTGCCTTTATATGGTGTTAGCATATATGCTGGCTGCCTTTATATCGTGATCATGACATGTCGTCGAGGGCATGTGAAACTGGGAATCGCTGGTTGGTTAAAAGGTGTTGTTAGTCAAGGCTTGATCGATCGGCTCCGCTCATTTCGGTTTGGGTTTTTGACTTCTGGCTTATTTTTTACTATTCAATAATTTCATTTTTTTTATATTTTTCGCTTTTTAAAGGTTTTTTGTCGGTTCTATTTTTTCCCGTATTCGTTTGTACTGTCCGTGATGAGCTAACCTGTTTTTTTTCTATTTTTAATTTTTTTTTAAATTTAATCATATGGAATAAACCACCGTCGGCTATAGTGTTTTTTCAGTCAGTTACAGTAATTTTCACCTAAAAACTACTTAAAATAATCCCTTTTGAGCAGCGCCATGACTTGATCACGATATAAAGGCGGCCAGCAACGCACTACTGTTGGAACCGTACTCAGGTTTTTCACATTGTATACTAGGCAGCCAGCATCATTTCTAGTTTTTTACGTTCGCAGCGCCATTGGAACTGGAGACATTCTGGCCTATCCAGTGATGGACCTAGAATTTTACCAAAAAGTATGTCGCACCAAAATTTTCATATGTAATTCGCTAAAACCATTTGCCAATTCAGTAAATAATTGTAAAATTTACACCGTAATTCGGTATACAGGCACTAAATAATATGATAAGTTTTAAATTCAATATTTAAGTTGGAAACTTGCACAAATTACAATATAAATAATTCAAACCGATTATCAAGCTCTTGGCTAATTTGATCAATGACACCAATATATACTTCTCTTCTGAAGTGATCATCATTTGTTTTGTTTCAAGCACGAGCATGCAGCAACTTTTGGGCAACTAGATGATGGACCTCTAAAATAGCTTATGCCCTCACATGGCAATCATGTTAAACTTATAACTCATCAAGCAATCTCTTGGTTGTTCACAATTCAAATTAAGCAATCTTATTTTTGCATAGGGTAATCTAATGAAGCAGCCCAACCCACCCACAAACCCACCGTGTTCAACATTTCACAAAGCATTAGAAGTAAAACACAAGTTCACCCATTCAGATAGCACAACAAAGTCGTGGGCATAACTTCCACAGTTGTAAATGATTAGGAGTATACATTCCAAGCATATCGTAACCATCTACAGATCCAAAATGCATGGAATATTCAACAAAGAATTGCACTATAAAGATGTCAGTGGATTCCACATATGTCCAAATAAAATGACTACAGGTTGCGAAAGAATCTGGTTTTTGTTATTAACACATACCTTCCCATGGCATCGTAAATTGCAGCAGAGCTTGCACATGCGCTTCCGCCAAATACCTGCTCATTGTACAAAAGCAACGCATTGGTCAAGTCTCCTCTCTAGATTTCTTAGTTGTTTGTGAAATATACTTCAATCTTAAAGCCATTTCTACGAGATCCGCAACAACCTAAAATGATCTTAGTGAGAAAAGAAAGGCCCCACCTTTGACGATAGCTTGGAGGTTAAAAAAAATGGCGTCTTTGAGAGAGATCTAGATCGAGAAACACCAAACAGTGATCACTTGCATGTCTCGGCGACGCGGGGATCGCGCTCGCCGAATGCGCCCATCTGGATCTCTAGGCCCTTGCCGTAGCAGGCGATGGACTCGTCCATTCAGCCGAGCATGGCGTGAGTGTCGCCGAGCTGCATCCATCCGGAGAAGGCGGCGAGTGCCCACTCCTCCCCCTTGTTCTCCTCAGGCTGCCGGTCCTCCGAGCCCTCTCCCCCAGGCGGCGTGACGACGGCAACGGCGCGCTCGAGGACGGGGATGGCGTCGGCGTGCCTCCCGAGGGCGCAGTGGATCGCGCAACGGCAGGCAAACCGGCTGACCCCAGGGTATGCCGTGGCCCACCCAGCATACCCTGTGGGTCCGCCCCTGGGCCTATCTCATCATCTGCTGCACTAGATGGCCGTGTGTGATATTGCCACTTGCCATGCCATCCATGGAGGAGCATGAGTGTTGGAAATTGGCACGAGTTAAGACACATTTTCTTTAGTAATTTCAAAAAGTATGTATGGATTATTATCTTGTCAAGTAGAGAAAATGCAATTTATAAGATAGAGTTATTGCCACTCCTTAAAATATATTAGACATGATACATGAGGAGGACTTAGGATAAACATACACACGCATATTCGCGTATTTTCGCGTCAAAATCACGTGACTTGTGGCTTATGACAAGTGACTGTGTCTTGTCATAACGCACCTCCTGGCATATTAAATCCACTATTTATTTTGTTGAATCATGCATTATTTTTCCAAATTATGTTGGATGCGATTTTGAATGGCTAGTTTAATTCAGTTTAATTTGTGTTAATGGCATCAGTTACCGGAGAGTAATTATCGTGCATTGTGTCGTAGTGTGTTTCCTGGCACATTAAATCCACCTTCGATTTTGCTGAATCGTGCATTATCTCTCTTAATTCTATTTGAATGCGATTTTCAAATGGCTGAATTAATTCAGTTTAATTTATATTAATGGCATCAGTTATTGGAGAGTAATTGTTGTGCATCCTTAAAAGGACACGGAGGTATTCAGGTTCACCAACCGAATTCTTCATCATATCCCACATCTTCTTCCTTCTTTGCTAAAGCTATGTTGGAGTGTTCAGCCACTGAACGTCGCCAACCTTTCTTCCCGACATGCACCGAGAAGGAGAGCAGAATTTTTGGACTATTGTGGCAGAGAACACCTACATGGGACGGTAATAAGTTTTCTAGGCAGCGCATATCTGCGTGACCGCTCACTTCGCTACTTCATCTATGTTATGCACTGCATCGAGTCTGCACTGCTTACTATTCTTCATCAAGTCTAAACGTAAGTCATTCGTGTGACCGAGCGATTCTGTTATATAATATTCTTGAGCATAGTTGGAAGTGTAATTTGTTGCCTACTGTTTGTATTGATTTATGTGCCTACCGTTAGTATTGATTTATATATCACTGGTTATTTGTGATGTTTGCCTTCTAGTAAAATTTGAAATTAAAATATTGAGTATATATCGAACATCAAGTGCTAACACATATACCTATGTGAAAAATATATATAATTACATGTAAAGAAGCACCTGATAAAAAAAACTAACCTTTACAACACGGTGATGAGGTAAGAGTTGGTGGTGCTACATTGGCAATTCCTGGAAAGAAATGTCATCGAATTTGTTTATTTCCAAAATTATCCTTTCGGGTATTTAATGGGACCTCCTGCCTTCATGCAGTCACTTTAATTTTCAGTACTTACAAGCGTTTCTAGATCAACACAACCGGTTACAAAACTATAAAACTAGGCTAAGCCACAAGAACCTGATTTCATACCGGTTGGATTACCAGGTAACAACAATCATTTTGTCCGGTTGGTAACTCGCAAATAAGGTCACAAACTCAGAATCGCCTGCTAGAAATTTCGAACCAAACTTGTTATCATTGTTTCTAAAGCAATAGGTATTACCTAGACTATTAGAGCATCTCCAGCAGGGCCCCTACTTGAGCCCTCAAAACCAAATTTGAGGGCTTGAGGTAAAAATAGAGGTCCAGCAGGGCCCCTACTAGAGCCCTCAAATTTGAGGGGCCCCTTAAATCCCCCCTTCAGCCCTCATTCCTAGGGGGCCCCTACTCCGGCCCTCATTTTTCAGCTTTCCTCGTTTTTTCCCGTACGAGTGAAACAAATTTAAATTCGGAACAAATTTGAATTTAAATTTGAATATTTGAAACAAATTTGAATATTCGGAATAAATTTGAATTTAAATTTGAATATTTGGAACAAATTTAAATTCAAATTTGGATATTCGGAACAAATTTGAATATTCGAAACAAATTTGAATTTAAATTTGAATATTCAGAACAAATTTGAATTTAAATTGAATATTCGAACAAATTTGAATTTAAATTTGAATATTGGAACAAATTTAAATTCAAATTTGATATTCAAACAAATTTGAATTAAAATTTGAATATTCGAACAAATTTGAATTTAAATTTGAATATTCGAACAAATTTGAATTTAAATTTGGAACAATAAAATTCGAAACAAATTTGAATTTAAATTTGAATATTCGTATTTGAATTCATAAATTTAAATATTGTCCTCATTTTGAAATCATAAATATTTTATTATGTATTGTGCTTTTGTCTCATACATATGCATATAGTGTGTGAGGAAATAGAGGGAATTGAGAAGTAGGGGCCTGTTTTGAGGGCTCTCTGAGTCAATCCAAACCAGCAGGCCCTTAAAAGTAGAGGGAGCCCTTAAATTAAAAGTAGGGGGCCTGTTTTGAGGGCTCCTGCTGGAGATGCCCTTAGGGTAACCTGTAACATCCTAAAATTTTAGGGAATGCAAAAATGAGATAATTTTAAAAATTACATGCATTAAATTTCCTTTAATTTTATTTTAGTTTCTTTGGAAAAATAATCTGCAAACATAAAACTTTTGGAAAAGAAATATGCATTGGATGTAGTTCAAATTGAATTCAAATTCAAATCTAAAAAGAGGATCTAAAGGTGGCATGAGAACATTTATATTATAAAATGTTTCAAAAAGTAACAAATATTATCATGTCACTGGAAATAAAATTTTGAATATTTTTGAGAATGTTCTTGAATTTATTCAAATAAAAATAGTGCTCTTTAACTAAAACAGAGACCTTTCAAGATTTTTTAAGAACAATTCGAAGCAGCTAAATTTTGATCAATTTACCCAATGATATGCAGTATGTATGGAGCATCCACAAAAATTTTCATAATTTTTCAAGCTCATATGATATATCTAAAAATTTTCTAAACTCTCAGCCACCTCATCTCCACCTCTCTCACTGCTGTGTGGGCCCAGCTATAGGGAGTGTTTTCCACCTCCAGCAAGCTCTTTGGAAAACCATGGTAGTGCATAAGCTCTTTGGATTCCATGCCATTGTTTCTTCGCTCCGCTGACAGCCCTGCTACATCTCCATCTCGGCATCTCCACCCCCCTTTCTCCGATCCACTGTCGGCCTGGAAAGCGCTGGAACGACAGCACGCGCCTGCCACTCCTGCCAGTTGCCCAACTATCTGAAGAAATCTAAATCAGTTGTTAAGAAGAAAATATGCTTGCTCTACATTGGCCTGCGAATGGACAAAACCTTACAACTTTTGCTGGATGAAATCTCAAGAAGAACGCCCATCTTTGGCATCTATTATACCCAGAATGACACTATTATTGCTGCCCATCGACAATACCGTTTTCTTCCAGCGCGAGGAATTACAGGCTTTATTTGCAGCTAGATTTAGAATTCATGAGATGGAGAGAGATTGTTGGCAAACGCTAATTGAAGTTGTAGAGCAGTTTTTGATCGGATATGCAATAAGGTATGCCCAAACTCATTCCGAATTTCCATTCAAAACGAATAAATGTGGAACATGGCTGTCACTCGTCAGAATATGAGCAGGTGTTCTGACGACAAAATGAAATGTAATTACAGCTCTGAATCATTCACAAACATTTGAAAAATAGTGAGCTAATACATGTGGATTCAAAACAAAATATCGTTTGTTCTTTCTGAAGTGAGCCTATGCAGCTTTAGCGGCTGCCAGATGCATTTTATTATTCAGTCAAGTAATGCGTTGCGGGTTCTCTATCTCATTTGTCTTACGCGTATCAATGGGTGAGTCAACTGTACCCAGGCCAAGAAAGGGAAAACCCTCAGCCGTCGGATTAAAGGCCTGTTTGGTAGAGCTCTACCAACTCCAGATCCACCAAAAACAGCTCCACTCCACGAATTTTTACCCAAACACTCCAGCTCCACGAAATCTGGATCCACCAAAATACTGAATCTAGCTCCAGATTTATGAAATCCATGGAGCACCTAAGGGGTGCTCCACGAAACCTTGTTTCGTACCTACTTGTGGAGTTGGGTGGTAATTACCCACCTTTTGCCACTGGTTACACACCCCATCCCATACCACCATAAAACCCATGGGCAAAACAGGTCATTCGCACCAAAAACTCAGTTTCGTGGATCTGGAGCTGCTGTGCAAGCCAAACAATTTTGTCTAGCTCCATGGTGGGATCTCAGATTCACGGTAGAGCTGTTTTTGGTGGATCTGCTGCTCCAGATTTATTTTTTTAGTAGTGGAGCTCTGCCAAACAGGCTGTAAGAGTAGACGGTTAGGATGGAGCCGGGAAGATTTTTTGAAGCTCCTGGGCCTCGCCGAGAAATTCCAGAAGCCTCAGCTCTCCCATGCCTCGATTTCGACCGCTGATTTCGGATCGGACGGCTTCGGAGTCATCCATACCCTTGACTCTTATCTCTGACGCCGAGAGACCTCGAGCCCAGCCGCCGACCCAACCAAAACGAAGCCACGGCGACCACGCCGACCACCCCATTCTCCCGCCTCCTCGCACCGGCCCCGTCGCACCTGTCAGATCCCGGGGAAGGAATCCGACCAAGAGGAGGAAATCGCAGAAATCTGTAGCCTGGAGAAAAGGGGAAACCGAAGGAACTAGAGAAACTAAGCTACAACTAGGGCAAGGAAAACATATCGGCAAAAACTGGAGATCCGAATAGAGGGAGAAGAACTAGGAAATCTGGAAGGTGGTAGGAAACAATCGGGAGCCGCCAAGTAAAACTAGGACTACAAGAACTAGGGCTACAGAAGATATGGGCAAATGGCATATTCCTTTCATTCAGCCACCGAGTATATGAGTACAGTTACCCGTTAAGTAAAGTGCTGATTACAACCAAAATAACATGGCATTAAACTCTAAGTAAACAAGCATTAACTTGACTAATATAGACCGTTGATCCATCCCCTCCAAGAGATGAGACAATCCTGGCCGTTCATGCAAATTGCTTGAACCGACGTAAGCATGGATCGAATCGACGGCGGTAGCTCACCAAATAAACAGCAGACTTCCAGACAAATAAACAGCAGACTTCTAACTAAAATATCCCCAGATTCTGGCATTCCTTCCCCCTTAAAAACATACTTGTCCTCAAGTATTCAGATCAAGAAACCAAGATCTGATAGTATGCGAATAGAATTCAGGAAATGCACCTTTAATGAAGTTAGCATCCTCCCAGGAAGCTTCTTGAGGCAGCCAATTGACCCATTGAACCATTGAATCTTTCACTGCATTGAGCAAGTTCTTATCCACCTCAACTAAGAGTGTGTCATCCAGTAGAATGTTAGGATCCCGTAGATGATCTTCCCCTTCCCATCGAGCAGTGACAGGATTAGGCTGGGACAAGTAGGTACTCATGGAGTCTCTCAAGTAGTTCCAGGTGACTGAGAGTGTCCCTTCCTTAAATTTTTCCTGATATTGCTTCAGGAGATCTCCAGCAACCTGCTGCAAAAGAATTGTATTGTCTCCTTCAAATGTTTGAAATATATCATGGTCATTGCGCAGAACACCAAAACGATTTACAGCAGCATACCCATGGCCACCACATGACTCTCGGCATACGCTAATAGATTCTGCTGTATATGACGTTATGTAGGCTTTCAACCTAGATGAAAGAACATGGACATCAGTGATAACATCCTCATCATTGGTTTTTTTTCATTTCCGAGCACTTATCCACCAAATACGCTATGGCAAAGTGAAATGCATACGACGATGCCAACATAGGCATTAGTTTGTTTGGTGAGATTGGTACTCCATCACACCGATTTCAGTCGCTTAGGTGGGCTAAATTGGTGATGCAAGAGAGCATATCTAATCGCAGTGGTTCTGCAACTTTGAGTACCCCACGTAACTATATGCAAGGCCAACTCATTCCCCAACAAGCTCGCCAAGGGTTGCTGCAAATCTTTTGTTAATTGTGGGAGACTACTTGTGTATTTTCCATCTCGTGCCACATCACCAAATCGGTTCAAAAGATTCTCACGAGGTATCCTAACTGAACAGAACCTTAATGCACCATTATCTACACCATTTAGGCCAATCTTATGCCCACAATCATTTATTCCAATTCCGGGAAGAACAGATGGGTTTCAAGGTCTGTATAGGGACAATAAATGCATGAATGCCCATAGCACAAGGTCCTCCTTTCCTTGAAGCGGTAATATTAACCTTGCAAAACAAAGAGCGAAATTTCCATGAACTGCTGCATTACCAATCCACCACTTAATAGCTCCATCATTTGGGGTGTTAATAATAAACTCATCGAAGCTGGATCAAATGTAGCGATGAGTCCGTAAGGCTTGGACGTTAGATCCATGATGCAATTCTGTCATACCAAAGCACTGGATAGTTCAAATTGTCAATTTGTCAAAGAACTTGTCCCCGTGCTTTTGGTTCCCAGCATTTATTACGTAACCTTCCCGAGATCGCATCGACGCCGAGCTTGATGCCGATGTCAATGGGAAAAGACTACACCCAAAGCCATGAAGCATCCTCTGTGGAGGCTCTATGGCACTTGGACCAAAGCTCGACCACGAATGGGTGTTTTGATGAGCTTTTGGGTGTCAAAAGCTTCCTCAAATCAATTAGGAAATCTCGCCATCACTAGAGGTGAGACAAGCCATGGATACTCAAAAGCAAGAGAGTGAACAGGGCGTGATGAAGCACCCAAGTAGCAACTGGATTAATATCCTCATCATCGAGACATCATAAACACCGAACAAGCGAATTGCCCCGTCCTCTCCTCCAAGAAACAACACATCCGCAAGTGCGTTCGAGCTAAAGAATATGCATTACCAACATGGGCATTGGAAATTATACTTGTCAACTCACCATCTTCTAATGTCTCCACTTCTCCGGATAACAAATAACAATTAAGCTCCAATTCTCCGACGCAAAATCATCGGATGGAATATTGTTCCATATTTCTTGGTATCCCGATGCAAGATGCCAATTCTTTTGTTGTTTCCTTGGCCATTGCAGATCAATAAGACAAAATTGTACTCTAACAGACTGAATTTCCAGCCGCACTGGATCAAACAAGGAGGGTTATCAGGCAGATCCAACACTGAGTCCATTTACAACCAATGCAAATGATATCAGAAATTTCCCAATGTAGACCCATCATCTCATCATCTTCACATGAATCCCAATCCGATTTTCAATCTTGAACCCGTCTAATGAGAAAGTTAGGAGAAGCTCAAGATGCAAAGTTGTGTCACACATTACAAACTCCGGATTAAGCATAAGCGGCCCTCCCATTTCATATTTTTCGATCGACCGGGATCCCAAACACGGACAACCCTTTTAGTACCACGAGAGACAAGCAAGGATCTGTATCATTCATAGCCGATGCATAAACTGATTCTTTGTCCTTACAAATGATACAAGCTCAACTTCATGAATCAAAGCATCGTTAGTTGGAACTACACAAGATCCTGCTTCAACTCAAGAAACCAATTGCATATTCAGGAGGAATTGTTACAAGGGCAACCTCACCCTTCTTCATGTTTAACACAGCACAATCAAGACCTTCAATAACCTCACTAGCTATTAAGTTAACCTGCTGATATTGTTTGCACTTGTGCCCAAAGAACCATTTATACCCGCAGTACTTGCAAACTCCTGGAGTGAATGGTTTCATTGTTGTCTCCTTTTTCTGAACTGCAGCTTCCACTAAAGGTTCTCCTCCATCAAATTCAGGGGAATCAAGTTTAGGACCTTTAGCTAGGGACTTATAGAAGCTATGAGCCCTATCATTGCTGGGATTGGAGTTCCACTGTCTAGCATGATACTTGAACTGAGGTTGATTCAAATATTCCCTAGGATTCAGGTACCACTGCCTTGCCAAGTCAGGTTCACTATTAGGGTTCAAATTGTTGAGGGTAGGAGAAGCAACACAAGCATGCGGCAACTGACTCTGACCCCAACCATTTGGAACTGCAGAATACCCAGTAGGAGGAGAATTGAAATTACCTTCAGGTATACCATGTAACCGAGCTCCTTGTGTATCGTTGATGTTGATCGCCCCATGTCTTCAATTCTTCTAGTCATCACCGTCTCCAATTCGCCGCTTGAGTCGTCCGCAAAGTTCTTGGCTCCTCTGTCAGCCGCAAATTGGGAGCACATCTTCCCGTTGTCAGGTCGCTTGCTCGCGCTTGAGAATTTACCAGGCCTTGCAGCAAAGCTTCCATCCTATTCATCCGACCTTGAATACCGGTCACTTGTTTCTGCAAGTCTCCAACTGGCGTTGAACCACATCGACCCTGTAGTTGGCCTTCATCACCACTTGCCTTACTGCAGTGAGTTCAGATGCTTCAGCCTCATTGCGCGCCATGGATTTCGTCATTCTCCACAGATCGAAGCCGGCTTGGGGATTTTACCACGGATTGAAATCCGGAACCCACGCCTAACGCCGATTCATCCGCCACAGCAGTAAAACGATTGGGGATTTTACGAGAGTCGAGTTCCCAACCCAATCGCATCCAAACTCTTCTTTGCCGAGGATGGATTAGCTCTGATACCAATTTGTCAGATCCCGGGGAAGGAATCCGACCAAGAGGAGGAAATCGCAAATCAGAGTTCGGAGAAAGGGGAAACCGAAGGAACTAGAGAAACTAAGCTACAACTAGGGCAAGGAAAACATATCGGCAAAAACTGGAGATCCGAATAGAGGGAGAAGAACTAGGAAATCTGGAAGGTGGTAGGAAACAATCGGGAGCCGCCAAGTAAAACTAGGACTACAAGAACTAGGGCTACAGAAGATATGGGCAAATGGCATATTCCTTTCATTCAGCCACCGAGTATATGAGTACAGTTACCCGTTAAGTAAAGTGCTGATTACAACCAAAATAACATGGCATTAAACTCTAAGTAAACAAGCATTAACTTGACTAATATAGACCGTTGATCCATCCCCTCCAAGAGATGAGACAATCCTGGCCGTTCATGCAAATTGCTTGAACCGATTTAAACGGTGATCGAATCGACGGCGGTAGCTCACCAAATAAACAGCAGACTTCCAGACAAATAAACAGCAGACTTCTAACTAAAATATCCCCAGATTCTGGCATTCCTTCCCCCTTAAAAACATACTTGTCCTCAAGTATTCAGATCAAGAAACCAAGATCTGATAGTATGCGAATAGAATTCAGGAAATGCACCTTTAATGAAGTTAGCATCCTCCCAGGAAGCTTCTTGAGGCAGCCAATTGACCCATTGAACCATTGAATCTTTCACTGCATTGAGCAAGTTCTTATCCACCTCAACTAAGAGTGTGTCATCCAGTAGAATGTTAGGATCCCGTAGATGATCTTCCCCTTCCCATCGAAAGCGTTGATGTGATTAGGTGGGACAAGTAGGTACTCATGGAGTCTCTCAAGTAGTTCGGTGACCGAGAGTGTCCTTCCTTAAATTTTTCTGATATTGCTTCAGAGATCTCCAGCAACCTGCTGCAAAAGAATTGTATTGTCTCCTTCAAATGTTTGAAATATATCATGGTCATTCATGAGAACACCAAAACGATTTACAGCAGCATACCCATGGCCACCACATGACTCTCGGCATACGCTAATAGATTCTGCTGTATATGACGTTATGTAGGCTTTCAACCTAGATGAAAGAACATGGACATCAGTGATAACATCCTCATCATTGGTTTTTTTTCATTTCCGAGCACTTATCCACCAAATACGCTATGGCAAAGTGAAATGCATACGACGATGCCAACATAGGCATTAGTTTGTGCTGGTGAGATTGGTACTCCATCACACTGATTTCAGGCTGCTTAGGTGGGCTAAATTGGTGATGCAGTAGAGCATATCTAACTGCAGTGGTTACTGCAACTTTGAGTACCCCCACAGAACTATATGCAAGGCCAACTCATTCCCCAACAAGCTCGCCAAGGGTTGCTGCAAATCTTTTGTTAATTGTGGGGAGACTACTTGTGTATTTTCCATCTCGTGCCACATCACCAAATCGGTTCAAAAGATTCTCACGAGGTATCCTAACTGAACAGAACCTTAATGCACCATTATCTACACCATTTAGGCCAATCTTATGCCCACAATCATTTATTCCAATTCCAGGAAGAACAGCATGGGTTTCAAGGTCCTGTATAGGGACAATAAATGCATGAATGCCCATAGCAGCAAGGTCCCCTCCTTTTCCTTGAAGCGGTAATATTAACCTTGCAAAAACAGTAGCGAAATTTCCATGAACTGCTGCATTACCAATCCACCACTTAATAGCTCCATCATTTGGGGTGTTAATAATAAACTCATCGGTAACTGGATCAAATGTAGCAGTAGTCTGTAAGGCTTGGACGTTAGATCCATGATGCAATTCTGTCATACCAAAGCAGCCTGGATAGTTCAAATTGTCAATTCTGTCAAAGAACTTGTCCCTGTGCTTTTTGGTTCCCAGATTTATTACAGAACCTTCCCAGAGACTGTACTGGACGCCGAGCTTGATGCCGATGTCAATGGGGAAAAGACTACACCCAAAGCCATGAAGCATCCTCTGTGGAGGCTCTATGGCACTTGGACCAAAGCTCTCGACCCTGAATGGGTGTTTTGATGAGCTTTTGGGTGTCAAAAGCTTCCTCAAATCAATTAGGGAAATCCTGCCATCACTAGAGGCTGAGACAAGCCATGGATACTCAAAAGCAAGAGAGTGAACAGGGCCAGTATGAAGCACCCAAGTAGCAGCTGGATTAATATCCTCATCATCAGAGACATCATAAACACTGAACAAGCGAATTGCCCCGTCCTCTCCTCCAGTAAACAACACATCTGGCAGGTGCGTTCGAGCTAAAGAATATGCATTACCAACATGGGCATTGGAAATTATACTTGTCAACTCACCATCTTCTAATGTCTCCACTTCTCCAGGATAACAAATAACAATTAAGCTCCAATTCTCCGACGCAAAATCATCAGATGGAATATTGTTCCATATTTCTTGGTATCCTGATGCAAGATGCCAATTCTTTTGTTGTTTCCTTGGCCATTGCAGATCAATAAGACAAAATTGTACTCTAACAGGACCTGAATTTCCAGTTTCTGCACCAGATCAAACAAGGAGGGTTATCAGGGCAGATCCAACACTCAGAGTCCATTTACAACCAATGCAAATGATATCAGAAATTTCCCAATGTAGACCCATCATCTCATCATCTTCACATGAATCCCAATCCAGATTTTCAATCTTGAACCCGTCTAATGAGAAAGTTAGGAGAAGCTCAAGATGCAAAGTTGTGTCACACATTACAAACTCCGGATTAAGCATAACTGGCCCTCCCCATTTCATATTTTTCGATCCTGACCCGGGATCCCAAACACGGACAACCCTTTTAGTACCACCAGAGACAAGCAAGGATCCTGTATCATTCATAGCCAGTGCATAAACTGATTCTTTGTCCTTTACAAATGATACAAGCTCAACTTCATGAATCAAAGTACTGTTAGTTGGAACTACAGCAAGATCCTGCTTCAACTCAGTAAAACCAATTGCATATTCAGGAGGAATTGTTACAAGGGCAACCTCACCCTTCTTCATGTTTAACACAGCACAATCAAGACCTTCAATAACCTCACTAGCTATTAAGTTAACCTGCTGATATTGTTTGCACTTGTGCCCAAAGAACCATTTATACCCGCAGTACTTGCAAACTCCTGGAGTGAATGGTTTCATTGTTGTCTCCTTTTTCTGAACTGCAGCTTCCACTAAAGGTTCTCCTCCATCAAATTCAGGGGAATCAAGTTTAGGACCTTTAGCTAGGGACTTATAGAAGCTATGAGCCCTATCATTGCTGGGATTGGAGTTCCACTGTCTAGCATGATACTTGAACTGAGGTTGATTCAAATATTCCCTAGGATTCAGGTACCACTGCCTTGCCAAGTCAGGTTCACTATTAGGGTTCAAATTGTTGAGGGTAGGAGAAGCAACACAAGCATGCGGCAACTGACTCTGACCCCAACCATTTGGAACTGCAGAATACCCAGTAGGAGGAGAATTGAAATTACCTTCAGGTATACCATGTAACTGAGCTCCTTGTGTACTGTTGATGTTGATCTGCCCCATGTCTTCAATTCTTCTAGTCATCACCGTCTCCAATTCGGCCGTTTGAGTCAGGTCTGGCAAAGTTCTTGGCTCCTCTGTCGGCGCAAATTGGGAGCACATCTTCCCGTTGTCAGGTCGCTTGCTCGCGCTTGAGAATTTACCAGGCCTTGCAGCAAAGCTTCCATCCTATTCATCCGACCTTGAATACCGGTCACTTGTTTCTGCAAGTCTCCCAACTGGCGTTGAACCACATCGACCCTGTAGTTGGCTTTCATCACCACTTGCCTTACTGCAGTGAGTTCAGATGCTTCAGCCTCATTGCGCGCCATGGATTTCGTCATTCTCCACAGATCGAAGCCGGCTTGGGGATTTTACCACGGATTGAAATCCGGAACCCACGCCTAACGCCGATTCAGTCCGCCGCCACAGGCCGAAAACGATTGGGGATTTTACGAGGAGTCGAGTTCCCAACCCAATCGCATCCAAACTCTTCTTTGCCGAGGATGGATTAGCTCTGATACCAATTTGTCAGATCCCGGGGAAGGAATCCGACCAAGAGGAGGAAATCGCAGAAATCTGTAGCCTGGAGAAAAGGGGAAACCGAAGGAACTAGAGAAACTAAGCTACAACTAGGGCAAGGAAAACATATCGGCAAAAACTGGAGATCCGAATAGAGGGAGAAGAACTAGGAAATCTGGAAGGTGGTAGGAAACAATCGGGAGCCGCCAAGTAAAACTAGGACTACAAGAACTAGGGCTACAGAAGATATGGGCAAATGGCATATTCCTTTCATTCAGCCACCGAGTATATGAGTACAGTTACCCGTTAAGTAAAGTGCTGATTACAACCAAAATAACATGGCATTAAACTCTAAGTAAACAAGCATTAACGTGACTAATATAGACCGTTGATCCATCCCCTCCAAGAGATGAGACAATCCTGGCCGTTGATGCAAATTGCTTGAACTGACGAAACGGTGACTGAACTGACGAAGCGGTAGCTCACCAAATAAACAGCAGACTTCCAGACAAATAAACAGCAGACTTCCAACTAAAATATCCCCAGATTCTGACAGCACCCCACCGCGCGCCCTTTCCTCTCGAGAAATTTCAATATTTGACATTGAATACGTGCGCCTCTCAACTTTTAACCTCCAATTCGCACGCCTTTAGAAATTTAACCCTGTCACTGCGAATTCTTTTGATTCAAGGGATTCTCCTTATTTTCTCTCCTTTTATATTTTGACACTTGTCACTGCGAAAATGAAGAGAATCCCTTGAATCAAAAGAATTCGCATGATGTGGTTAAATTTCCAAAGCGTCTTGAATTGGGAGTTAAAAGTTGAGAGGCGCACGTATTCAGTGTCAAATATCGAAATTTCTCTTTCCTCTCCAGCTGCCGCCCTCCCACCTTCTCTATCTCCGTCTCTTCTTCCGGCCTGCGCTGCCTGGCTGCCGCGTCCAAGGACACCGCCAACAGCAAGGGCCAAGAACAAGAACCGTCCGCCGCCGCGGCGGCGGCGAGCGAAGCCGCGAAGGGCACAGAGGAGGGGCAGGCGGAATCTACGGAGAAGAGCCAGGAGGCGGTAGCGGCGGAGCTGAAGGAGGTGCTGCGGGCGCGGAAAGAAGAGGAGGCCGCCGCCGCGGCGGCGGCTGGTTGGCCGGGGTGGCGCAAGAGATGGCGGAGATCGAGTGGCCGGCGCCCGGGAAGGTGGTGGGCACCACTGGTGTTGTCCTCGGCGTCATCGCGGGGTCCACCGCCGCGCTGCTCTCCGTGAACGCGCTCCTCGCCGAGCTCTCCGACCGCGTCTTTGCCGGCCAGGGCCTCCAGGATTTCTTCTCGGGGTGAATTGAGATAGGCATATGGTTGGTGTACTGTAACTACCGCTTCCTGCAATTGCAAGGTAGAGTGATAGATGAAATAATGCTTCTGTTTCTGCAAGAGAAATATCATGGGGTTCTTGAGATAATTGCAATGTGCTATTGTGCTAACCTGTGGGTGACATCTTTTTGAAGAAAAATTTAGATGGCATTTCTGTGTTAACTATTCAGAAACCTACCTTGAGTTTCTATGTAGATGCAATTTTTATTGGATAACAACTTGTATACAAATTAAAGCTGGTTAATTGCGATAAAACTTACCACTGCTATTTGACAAGAATTTTGATTTATGGTCGAGTGGTTAGCACAAGTGACATTGCTACGTTCACAAGATATTAGAGCCTATGCTTTAGTCCGATTCGGATACACCCTAGTACAGTAGTATTAACCAACCAAATAATCCTCACAGTGCTTGTTCCCTAACGAGCTCCACCTCTTCTCTCATGAGGGAACTTATAAATCGGTGGGTTGATCTATCTTGTGACCCTTCCTCAGGCGATTGTACTGTCAATCTGTCGTGCTTATCCACAACCCCTACAGGCCGCCGCATCCTCTCCTTGAAATATAAGGGTGTGTTTGGTTCAGAGTCATGGTGAGACGGGATGGATCCAACCCATTTTTTAGGGACGGGACGGGACGGTCCCTGTTTTCTGTTTGGTTCAGAGTCATGGTGGGACGGGATGGATCCAACCCATTTTTTAGGGACGGGGCCTACCTGTCAGCCACTCGTCCCACTTCATCCCTCACCATCCCCTCATTTTTGGGGGATAGGATCATCCCCAATTTGAGAGCATATCCACAGAATATTCCCTAGAGGGATATCCCCCATCCCACCTGACTCTGAACCAAACAGCTCTGAAACGAGGACCGCCCCATCCCATCCCCCATGGTCCCATGAACCAAACACATACTAAATGGTGGATTGAAGGATGGGAGTTCAAAGGAGGCCGCCTCTCCTCAACCTTGGTTGAACTGGCCAGTTCTGGTATGGATCATGCCAAGTTGTTTCTTAAAGATCAAGAGATACATGCATATTTGGTTTTTGAAGTTGGTGTTATTTATCCTTTTGTGATTGTAGGCTTGGCGAATGGTCACCTACTTTGTGATTGTCTTTGCTCATCTTTCAAGTAGGCATATACTGTGTACTATTTCTTGGATGGTTTGAGTTGATGCAAGAAAATAACAAGAAGGAAATGTTAATCATTACTTTCGGAAACTCTTTTTAGCTACTTTGTACATGAATTATGGGGTTCAGAATGATTTGACCTTCTTTAGTTCTTAATGCGGTATTTTCTCTCGAATGACATGTATGCAATTGTACATGCGCTGTAACCGGGAAGAATGGTGTTCTTACGATGTAGCAGCACAAATGTCGCAAACTTGGGAAAATTTAATCATTTGTCACTCTTATGAGTCCAGTGGCAACAGATTTACCACCCTGGCCCATTGTCAGTGAATTGGTCAATCTTAAGAGTGGCAAAAAATTGAATCTCCCCCAAACACCATATTCCAAAATGACACATACTAGTCCTCGTCCTTGTGAGCAACAGGTTTTGAACAATGATAGTGCTAACAATTTCTAAATGCTGACGTCATATAAATTTGAATAGCAAACAGCTAGTTTGGATTTTTTGTTACGACTACTAAAAAATAATAATTTTCCAACTGGAACTCTGAATATTTATATTTCTAATTTTGTTTTAGTTTTTATCAATCTGTACATTCATAACAGAGATCCATGTCAACAACCTTGTTCCAATTGATTTGATTCGAATTTCGTCAATTTGAATTCTGGTTCGATTTTTATGGTAAAACTTTCCCCTATGGCCTATGAATTTTGAGGCTTGGAATGTTTTGGGTATGAGCCCTTTCCATGATTCAGGGAAGCTCGCCATATCATTGAGATGTGGATCCCATGGTTATCAAGGAGCCCAGTTAACAGTTGCCTGGCCGACGGACGTCTAGGCATCACGTAACCCCTTATGGCAGCAACAAATCCACATATCTATTTCATAAAATAAAACAAAAAAGAAATAGGGGAAATGAAGATAGATAGGACACTAATCCAACTCAGCCCAATACTTGCACTTAGCTGATGGCCCATCTCTCTGCCGCCCTCTCATTCCCTACTCCTCTCCTAATGTGCATTCTTTTAGACTGTATCTTATAACGTTTGGCTTAAGTTTTTAAATTATGGCTATTCATAAGAAACAGTATGGAGAGAGATACTCACGTGTGATTTTAGCCGATATAGATGGAATCGGGACAATATCTACTATAATTAACTTGTAAACCTGTCTTAAAAAGACACTCTATTTAAAAACTAATTACTACAGAAAATTAAACCATAAATGTAAAAGAACTCACCCCTACTCTCCCTTTCTTGCTCCCTTTTCTCCCTCCCCGCCTTGTCTTCTCCTCCATGGTTCCAACTCCTCTCATGCATACTCTCCCTCACCCTCTCGGGGTGGCTTCTAGCTTCTGCTACACCTCATCTGCAATATGCGATGAGTGGTGGTGACAACGGGTGGTGGGAGATTTGCAGCCAAATCTAGTGGCAACGGGGTGAGGGATAAAGAGGGGGAGGTGGAGTTTTTGCCTCGCCATCGAGTAGTGAAGGGAAATGCAGTGACATGGTAAGCGACGGCAGTGACCTTGCAGCCACATCCAGCACCGGCGATGCAAGGATGACTAGGAGGCCTAAATCAACGCTTCACCGCTCCCATTTCCTAGGTTCCTCCACTTTTTCCTCGCCCACCCCTCTCTCATACACACAGCATAGTGTCCACTACGACAACCCCACCTATCTTTCTCTCATACGCACGCACATGTGCAGGTAGAGTTCACACACGGTGTATGTGATGGGCAATATGGAACTTAAGGTACAAGCTTCTCCGAGCGTGACTATTGGTAGAAGGTGACTAGCGCAGTAGCGCTACTCACATGGAGTATTGCATATGGGGCACCTTGGACGTGGCCGACCATCGTTGTAGTGGCACACACATGTGTAGCTTAGGTTCGTACAGAAGCATGTGGGATCATAGAAACTTTCTATGTTGATGACCTCCTTGTTGCCCCTTTGCGCTGCATTTGTTGGCGAATTGCATCATTCTGTTCATTGAGATTGTCAATCCGCACCTTCAACTCTAAGATTCGGTTTCATAATGTATCAATGTACATCACAACATGGCATTCATGGGGAGGATCAATCCAGCAAACAAAGTTGTATTTCATCACTTCCTAGAAAGGAGGGTTAACATGGAAACTCTATTAGCAATAACAGATAATAAACTATTGGTTAATTGTACCCTAGAGTGTGGGCATCGGATGAAACGTCGTCCGCCTTCGAACTGGCCATCTAAGACCTGCATGACCGCGTCCTCCCTGTGTCTGCATTGCCGTCAAACCGGTTGGGCATGCTTGTTTGGCATCAAGCGGTAGTTAGGGCCGAAGTCCTCCCTCGTTTTGAGGTGAAGGTCTTGCATCGGTGACCCTGGTTAGACTGGCCCCTCAACATCTGACATGGTATGTTACTGTAGAGCAGAGAAGGTTCTTCTTCCTATGGTTGGCAGAGTCGAGTACTCCTACTTTCAAGGGGTGGGTGGGTGCAATTTATAGGCCGCAGGGGGAGGCAGCGTGCTTTGTAACACAGCAGGTCATGTTTTATCTTGCAGAGCGATGGCATCGCCTCCATCATCAGAGCAAGATGTGACCTCTCTCTTGAAATGAGGCAGCTTTGCACACCAACATGACCTAACGAGGCAGCTTTGCGTAGGGACGTGATGTGACTAAACGAGCCACCTTTCCACAAGACGTGACCCAATGAGGCGACTTTGCACAGCATGTGTAAAGCACGACGTGACCTAACAAGGCAGCTTTGCGCTATGATGTGACCGACCGCGAGAGAATGGACGAGCTATGTCGATTGGTTCATTTGTGATTTTCGTAGCTTTTGAATGGTATGAAATCTATTAGACTTGCATAACATTTTGTGATCGCTGTATGTTGTTGTAGTGCGACAAATTTTAGAAGAATTTTATAAGGTCGATCAAGCTAGTAATGATTTGTAGGTAGGAAGGTAAATGATATTGTGACGCAACAGGAATTCATACATGGAGGAGAACTTCAGATAAATGATGTAAGGAAAACAACACGACCGTTCATCCAACAAGGGGGTTACACGACACGCATGCTAACGATCCAAGGATAGTACACGCATGCTTTTAGGGATTAGAAATACATAGGATATATGGCCGAAGAACGTTGAACTACTGCATGGAACATGGCCATTTGCCCTTGCGGCCCAGCTTGGCGTTGTAGTCCTCGCCGTCAGCCATAGCCTTGGCTCCAGTGCACGCATCTAAAAGCAATATAAAGACAGGGAGGCTTGGTGCCCAGACACTATGGTACCCTATTTCAATGTCCTATATATATGTATGTATGTATGTATGTATATATGTATGTATATATTATATGTATATATGTATGTATGTATGTATGTATGTAGAATAGTTTACTAGAAGTTCAGACAAAGCTTGCAAACAACGGATACGGAAAATGGAATTATTTTGAATTATTTTAATCTTGATAGTAATAGTAATTCCCAGACTTTCTCTTGCACAAGTATTTTGGTACAAGTGTTTGCCACCATATGTGTATACACCAATTGAGTAAAATGACAATATAAACATGCATTTTATTAATTATGTGTGAAATCTACCATGTACAAACTCCCTCGTCAATACTTTTTTATTGTTATTACTATTATGATATATTTCTAAATATAAATTCTTGTCGCATCTGCACATGGATTATTAGATATATCGAATATGCAATTTTCTCATATACAAGCATTAGATATATATCGGGTGTGTATGTGTCCGATCACATTGAAGCTTATGGGCCACGTTTAGCCAAATTGTGGGTTCTCCTTTTAATGTTAGGTCTAGCCCGTCTTCCAGATCTTGGTGGCTCTAATATTCTCGGCCCTAATCGTGCAGCCCGAGTATGTCCTTATGTTGCCCTAATTCTCCACACCTCCCGTATTTCTGGACGACTCCTACAACCGTTTCACCCATCTTTCGCGATTGCGGTGCGGATACAAAAAGGCAGTCCCCCTTTCGTGGCTGTAGGCTGCCTCTGGTAGGGTTATGGCTTAGACTTAATTTAGATTGCTATAGTAATGTTTTAAACGGTGTATTTTTTAAGGTAGCATCTACAGGTCTATTATAGTAGATACTATATCGAGTTTAGCTATATTGGCTAAAATCGCATGCGACTATTTCCCTCTATGTTCAATCTCTCGTGAACATCCATAATTCAAAATCTATAAATCATAAGTCACAGCCATAGCCCAAAGTTCACACTCTTTTAGGCCGTGACTTTGGCTTTTAGGTTATGATTTTTGAATTCTGGTAATTCGTAAGAGATAGTATGAAGAGAAAAAAAGGTTGTATGCAATTTTTACCAATACAACTGAACTCGGTACAATATATACTACAAACTATCTGTAGATCTCATCTTAGACGTACCATTTAAAAGATAGTTACTGTAACAACAGAAGCCAAAACTAAAACTAAAGTGGAGAAGAACTCACTCGTGGTGTGTAGCCAAGAGAGGGTGACACTAGATCTCCTACATCATCACTCTCATCATTTGCTCTGACTACAAGGGGCTACAAATCATGCTGCTAGCACTTGTGTGTAGATTTTCCCACTGGTCAATCTCAGGTAAGTCATCCATGGCGTACAATCTGTTTACCTGGATCAAGTTCCCCTTGTGTCTGGTGGTCAATACGATTTATTAGTATTTAATTATTTATTGAGTTTTGTTATGTTCAAGATAGATATCTAGATCAAAAGGCATTTTCTACACTGGTTTCAATTGTTTTTATTTGGATTTCTTGTTGATTTGTAACTCAATTTTTGGGAGGAAAACTCCCCCCATGGTCTTAGAATTGAGCCTTGGAATATTTGATGTAAACCATTTTCCATGATTCTATTAATTTGGTTCCACCCATAACTTTTGGTCCCAATCAAAGGAGGCCTGCCAATTCCCGTATTGTTCCACAAATTGCTTTAGTGTAGAGAGTTTAACTATCCATCAAAGAACGAATTTGCACCTTCACATTTGTGTGCAGAAGACATTCCAGCTCAGAAAGTCTTTCACATAAGTTGGCACCCAACGACGCCTATTGCAATATAATCCAGCAAGCCACTCATTGTCCTCAAGATCCAATATGTGAATCATCTCTGTCCAATGTCTATCAAAACCACCTTCTGTTAATTAGTCACATATACCACATTGGACAAAATGTTTTTAATATTTTCATATTTGGTAATACCCACTACGTTTTTCGGGAATCTTCTTCGTGATATGCCACAAGCACCATAAAAATCTTCCTCAATAGCATTGTGCATTTCCTTGCATTGATCAATAACAATGGCTTTCGGTGGATTATTTGACATGCATATATGCAAGTACGGACTTGAATAATCAAACAAAGGTTCCAATATTCTCACATTGCATTGCACTGATCAACAATAATGGCTTTTGGAGGATTATTTGACATCATAGGAGAATTTTGATTGTACACAGACGAAGGAGCAAAAGACACGTGGTACTTGCTCGCAAGGTTGTCAAGATTGTAATATTAGGTAGGACCGTTTTTCGTCTGATAGAATCAGATCGTAAAATCACGATTCTATAAAAATTTTACAAGCGTATATATTTTATATAAAAAATAAATTATATTTCTAAATATGCAAATCTATAGTACATTTTTTGAATCTAATTTTGTAATTCGAGTACACTTATTTGTGTTATATAGAATTAAGGTTGATTTTTGAAATTTATTTAATTATTTTTAATAAAATAATAATCCAAAAATGCAATATGTCAAAGATAATACTTTTTTTACCTTAGAACAACATATAAATAACAAAACGAAGCAAATTAAAACTAGTGCGACTTAAATTAGCTATAGGTAATATCAAATTTTATATGCTAATATAGTTTGTTGTCAGGATCACAATTTTACTATGATCCTACCCAATCCTCACGATACTATAAGTAGAATCGCAATCTCACTAAAGTACTATAATACTTTCTCTCTCTCTCTATATATATATATCTCACCGTACGGACAACCTTGCTCGTTCGTCAAGCGTGCTGCCCAAAAGACATTTCTTAGACGAGAATTCTCGTCCAATTCCATGACATAAAAAGGTTGGAATGTCGTGACTGCATGCAGAGTAGCAGAGGGGAAATTTCTTGTATATACGCACCGGAGGGGAATTGGGATCACCGGGTTCAGTAGTGCGGTCTTAGATCGTACTTTGCTTTTTGGCATGTTTCAAAGTGTGGCGCTTTTTTACTTTGATTTTTTTTTGTTTTTAGCTGAAATGGTAATATAGGGTGAGATTTTTTAGGTTGTAGCTTATGACCTTTAGTTTACGGTTTTTGAATTATGGTTGTTCGCGAGAGACAGTAGGAAGAGGGAAACAGTTACATACGATTTTGACAGGTATAGCTAAACTCGGTACAGAGTCTACTACAATCGACTCATCGACGCCGTCTTAAAAAGACCTGAAAGAAACCAAAATTTTCAAAATCTTGAATTTATTTGAATTTTCGTAAATTTAGGTTGGATTTGAGTTCTAACCCAATTTGGCCTTCCCCATCCATCTACGCTTTCCCTGTTGGTCCACGCCTCCGCTGGCCCGTTGGCATCTTTCCTGTTCTCGCCATAGACATTATTCACTATCCGACAACGGGTTCGTCACCGCCAATTCCCTATAGCCGTTTGCACCAGTCAAACGCTGCAACGCTCGGTCAGCTCGTCGTACACCTCATCTGCAAGATTACTAAGCGCCCATTAATGGCCTCTGACCACTGCCGAACAAGCCAAGCCACAACACTCCAGCCACCGCCTTTGCCCGTCTCACAGTCAACCTGACACCCTACCACCTTAATCGTCGCAATGCGCCACCTGAGGACATGCTGAGCCCGAGGTGCCAACATTACATGCTGACTACTCTGCCACCTTTCCCCAAACCTAACGAAGATTGGTCCCGATCTTTCGGTGGATGATAATTTGAATGGAAGAGAATGACGTTGACGACGAGGCTACTTGACTAAAACACGATTAAGCTGTCCAACAATCACTACACCACACTATTGTCATTATCAACCTCGCCAAGAACAATAGTTGACCCGATCACGAAGATTAATACTTGCATGCAATAAGCAAGAATTCAAGTAAAGAGCAATCTAAAAATCTCTAGATATAAAAGTCACACAAGGATAGTTGAGGTTCTGTAACATGAATCTATTGGTCTAATCAACACAAGAGAGAACGTGTAGTTTGCACAAGGGCTAAACTGATTTAAACAAAACCTGAAGAAGAAGGAGATGCCTAGGGCTATTCATAAAAGAAAGAGGGCAAGAGTGGTGGCTAGGGGGTGGGCACGCAACCCTAGGTGGTACAAGGCACACGGGCCCCAAGTGGAGATGGCGCATCATCTTTTGACTCGAATTCAAAATCAGCCCCGACTTGTTTTGGCTATTACGGCATGCTTAGAAGCAGGGGCGGATCCAGCGGTGGGGCGGGGGCTCGAGCCCCCCTACCGCTACCGAACCCTTGGAGCCCCCCTAGAGCCCCTCCATAAATTTTTAGCTATGGATGTATGGTGTAGGAGGGGTATAGTGGAGTTATGTCGCTGTATCGCTTTTGTTCAGCCCCTCCTAAAATTTTTCCTGGATCCGCCACTGCTTAGAAGGAACTTGGAGATAAGGCTGGATCTGTTGGAAAGAGAACGAGATAAATTTTCTATGCTATACTCATACACCTCAAACAGAGTCTGTATGCGAATTCTATGCTTGTTTGAAGTTAGTGCTGTCTTCGGAGGCCAAATTGGATTCTAGAACATGTCCAACTTGAACTCTGGCTTTGACTTGAACAAAAGTGACAGGATGACTTGGACAAAAGTGACGGGATGACCTTGAGAAAGAGTTGGAAAAGGCGTCGACCTAGTCTTGATATGCTGGTTGGCTTCCTTTTAGGTGGATCCCAACCATGAGCACATAATATTGATGCAATTCACCTTGTTTAGCTACACAAATATACATTTTCATCATTAGGTAGCATCATATTTTCAATCTTGAGAGCTATGGTCATATGTGTTTGTGGCATGGTCACATCATCCTCCCCTTCTTGACATAAAACCATCCTCAGTTTTAATAGATGTGTAGCCTCATGTATAGCTTGATCTTGATTATAAATCTCGATACATGAAAAAGAATGCAACGAACTCTTATTATGTAATATCAAAAGTTCCTTACCAAATAAAATAAAATCTCTTTGAAACGAGTGTATCTGATTGAAAATATTCTCACTGGATGGTGTTGGAACTATATATGTATGTGTCTTGTTTTGCTCCCCTTTTTTAGAAAACAGGGTATATAATTTCTGGTTGTACCAAAGATTTATGCAAAGCATTAGCATGCAACTCATTCTGAACACTCAAATCAATGTAGTCTAAATTCTCTACTTGAAACATGTGCATATTAGAATTGTTTTCCACTAATTTTTGCTCTAAAGTTGTATGAGCAACGGACAATTGTAGTTCTTCACAAGCATGCTCACCTTGAGTAATGGTAGCACCATTGTCTTTATTTTTTTGCTCTCCTCCGATGATATAGGTGCATCCTCACAAGCATACTCACCTTGAGTAACGATAGCACTATTATCTTTACAATTTTTGCTCTCTTCAGATGATGTAGATGCATCCATCTCCTGATCTTCCTTCTCAAGCAGTGGAGTCAGTGGCTCAACCAGTTCATTCTCCTCTTTAGCATGGTTCTCAACTTCTTACAAGTTATTAGTCACATAAAAAGGTATAAACACAAGTTTGTTCTCATATTTCCTATCATTAAGCATTCTCATTTTCTCGTCAATCTGACTTTTAATCTTACAAGCAAGTATAAACAAATGAGAGAAAAATTATATTATTTGTGAATAAGAAGGTCCTGAATTTCTTGATTAAGGCCACATAGGAATTATTCTCTGTAGCTTTAACATGTTCTTCTAAACCACAACGCAACAAACGAGTTTTCAATTCATGATAGCATTCTCTTATAGTTCTACTACCATGTTTTGAACATTGCAACCTATTTAACAAGTCACGTGAATAATATCAAGGAACAAATCTAGATCTCATGACTTGTTTCATGTCATCCCATGTTTTAGATAAATGATGTTCTCTACAGTATTCCCTCCACCAAATTGATGTAAAATCAGTAAATTTACTAGTAGAAACCCTAATTATTTTATTTTTAGCAAAATCATAGCATGCCAATTTCTGATTGACAGCTAATTACCAATCAAGGTATGCATTAGGATCATATTTACCAGCAAATGGAGGTATTGTAAACTTAATGTTCGTTAATGCATCATCGTCGTCGTCGTCATCATCATCATCATCATGTACCTCTTGCTAAACTCTACCCATACCTCATCAATTGTGGTAGAGTCGACAATGATCACGATCATTGGAACCCTTGAGTTCCGTATCGAGGTGCTCAACACAAGAGTGTCGTTGATCTGATCCAATACATTGTAGGTATCTTCAGTTTTCTTGTTAACCACATAATTAAAGTGTTGCACTAGCATTCTTGTTAGGGGTGCAATCGGATCGGATTCAAACGGATATTGCTTAAACCGTATCCCAACCCATATTTTTTCTCCGGATTCGAAATCGGATTCGGTAAGACCGGATACGAATATGAATTCGGAATATTCGGAGTTTCGAATATGGTATCATCGGGACGGATATATATCGGTTACGGATCGGAAGCGGATAATATAAGCGGATATCACGGACGTACAAAAAGGAACATTTTCAATAGTGTCTTCTCATTAATGGACAAAGAAGACAATGGAATAATTAATTAATTGGCCTAGCAATACTAAATCCAAAATGTTAAGGAATTTCTTGCATATATCCAAATGCCTCTTCACATCTGCATCATATTTCCTTGTATATCAGATTTCCAATGGTATGACCAATGACCATCATTTGCTAGCGAAAGTCTCTTATTAGTAAATATACGAATCACACTACAAATCACACTACGAGTAATTGGCCAACAAATGCAAGCAATTCGGTGACCGCATAGAATAATTAGCATAAAGTACAAGCAATATCTCGAACATTGAACAATGTAGAGTAGATGCGCAATCATTCATCCGTATGTTCAATCAATTTGTAATGTCGCATCGATGAGATGAACACACAATCTGTAGATGCAGAGAATAGAAGTCCCGCAGATATACAATTTTAAGCGAGTTTCTCCATGACGCTAAATCGGCACTACGATTCCCGTCGGCATTCAGATTTAGTATTTCGTTATTGCAATACGACTAAGTGCAAGGTTAGCGAGCTCACTATGCAGAGGAGAGGGAGGAGTCTCCCGCAGAGATGTGGCGAGAGGGAGGAGTCTCCCGAGAGATGTGACCGCGCGCAGCAGCAGCAGCTCCCCGTGCTCTCGCTGTCCCACTGTCCCGCCACGAGTCCTTGCGGTCGGCGCGTGCACGCAGTAGCTCCTCCCTAGTGCTCTCGTTGTAGATCCACACGTGCACCGTCCGGTGGTAGTCATCGTCCCTATGCACCTCCGACCTGCAGAAAACAAGCAACAACGGAGGGGGGAGAGGTGAGATTGGTGAAGGAGGAGCGATGCGAACGCCAGGGAGGAGCAGTTATGGATTGGGGGTCAGCCGATGCGCTGGGTCGCTGGGAGTAGGGGAGGTAGCGGCCGATGCGGATCTGGATGGGGAGCTGGAGCAGCCGAGCTGGGGAGTGTCGGAGTGGGAACTGGGGAGGGCCGGAGGGGATCGGATGGGGATGGCCGGATGGGGAAGCCCGAGAGCGAGAGGAGGAGAGGCCGCCGAGAGCCGAGACGATAGATAGATCGGATGGGGAATTGGGGAGGCGGCCGAACCGGTTAGGGACTTAGGGTTAGGGTTACCTGCTTGTCTCACTTTCGGATATCCGACCGGATATTATCCGAGAATCCGCAAACCGAAGCAATCCGGTCGGATTTTTGCGGTCCCGAATCCGGTACCGAATCCGAATCCGGTATCCGAACCACCCGGATTTTCCATTTTCTTCTAGGTTTCGGTACAAATCGAATTCGATACCGGATCGGTCGGGATTAACCCAACCCATTTGCACCCCTAATTCTTGTATGAGGAGTGAGAGGCCTGCAACCTCAAGCTCTGAAAATTGCTCTTCATCCTTGCTACGCCCAGATGTGTGTGTTCCTACTATTGTTAGTAGCAAACAAAAACTCATATGAAAGATGTTAATTCCCTATCAACTACTAGGAGGTAGAGCTTGACAAGTCACACATCTCTCAAACTTTTACCAAGCTCTTATGAGTTCTTACAAATGCAAAACAGGTGGTGCAATCGGTGGCAGATTCGTGATAACTTGACTCAAGTGATGAATATAGCGACTGCCTATATCAAGACCTATTACGGTTAGTAGTAGGTGTAGCTTGGAAGACATTAGATATGTAGCAATGGAAAACAATTAGTTAATTTAAAAAATTACACAGAATTGAATTATAGTTTGTATCTAGCACTTAGCCTATGTTGCTGATCAAACAAGGATAGAAGAAGGCTAAAATTAGTGTATAACAATGTATAGGAGTGGTAGACACAAGATAATTCAATAGAATGCAATATGAAATTGAAAAACATAATGATTGACCTAAATCTAAAAATTGATTTCTGTCCACTGAATAATACGTCGGTATTTTGGTCGTAACTTTTTTCAGTTGCCTCTTTTTAATGATTCTTTTTTACTTATTTCCTAACGACTTTTTCTACAATTTTTATTTTGGGGCTACATTTTGAATACTGATAAAAATTCACACAAAAATCATAACTACTAACTGTTGCATATTCAAACTAGAAATTTTGGTCAAATTTCACTCTAGATATCTCTCAACTGCCTTACTGGAATGACGTGAATTTTAAAGGCTAATGGATAATAAAGTTATGAATCTAATGGCAGTGGTCTCACTCGAAAAGGATTACGGAATCAGAAGTTTTGGCTTTTTTGTGGTAGCTACAGAAGAGGGAGTCTTCTGGCCAAAATTGGGAATTTGGGTTTGCGGTGCTCTTGATGGTTTTGGACGTGGGATTTTTTTGGATTTTTATGGGACCAAAGATATGTCTAGCAACTAGATAAAGCTAAAATGGATGCGCAAATTCAATTTAGCAAACTGAAACTAATAGATTGAAAGGCACAACGGGGTTTGGACAATGGAAATTAACTATTTTTGTAGGGCAATTTTTAGGTTATAGGTATGAAAAACAAATCTAAAACTAAAATCTCACCGGCATTATGTGCTTTGATACCAATTGATGAAGGATTGGTCTTGATCTTTTGGTAGATGATAATTCGATTAGTAGAGAATGACGTTGACTACAAGGCTACATGATGAAAACACGATCAAGCTATCTAACAATCGCTACACCATGCTCTTGTCTTTATCAACGTTACCAAGAATGTCTTCCTACATACAATCGAAGAACAAGCAAGAATTCAAGTAAAGAGCAATCTAAAAATCGCTAGATATAAAAGACACACAAGGATAGTTGAGGTTCTGTAACATGAATATGTTAATCTAATCGATACAAGAGACAACGTGGAGTTTGCACAATGGGCTAAACTGATCTAAACAAAACCTGAAGAAGAAGGAGGTGCCTAGGGCTATTTATAAAAGAAAGATGGCAAGGGGTGGCGGCCAAGGGGTGGGCATGCAACCCTAGGTGGTACAAGGCTCATGGGCCCAAGTGGAGGTGGCGTAGCATCTTTTAACTCAGATTCAGAATCAGCCCTGACTTATTTTGGTGATTGTAGTGCACTCAGAAAGAATTTGGAGGTGGGGCTAGATCCGTTAGAAAGAGGACGAGATAAGCTTTCCATTCTGTACTCATACACCTCAAACGAAATCCATATGCAAATTCTATATATGTTTCGAATCAGTGCTATCTCTAGAGGCCAAATTGGATTTTAGAACATATCCAACTTGAACTTTGGCTTTGGCTTTGACTTGGACAAAGATGATGGGATGACCTTGAGAAAGAGTTGGGAAAGACATCGACTTGGTCTTGGTTGGTTTCCCTTTAGATGGACCCCAACTATGAGCATGTATTGTTGACGTAAATATACATTTTCATCATTAGGTAGCATCATATTCTCTTTTAAAATAAATTGAATCTGAAGAAATGAATTCACCTTTTGTTTAATCCAAGGAGCTATGGTCATATGTGTTTGTGTCATGGTCACATCAAAACCCTCCTGTGCCCTCTCATCAAGGCCAGCGCCATAAATCGTGCGAGGCAGCCACTGTGCCCCACCGCCATTCCATGGCTATAAAAGCCAAGAGCCACCCCATAGCAAGCGTCGACGTTCAAGTAGTCTTTAGACACCCCATTCCTCCTCGCCAGCCAAAGAACCAGCATCACTGCTATAGAGCCATATGCAAGCCCCAAACTTCAACTCTTGCTAATACCCTTATCATTCTTTGATTGCTTTTGTCCTTAGCTCTCTTGAGTCCCATTGAACCTCACCAAGTGCTTGCCTTAGTATGCCAGCCCCCTAGCCCATCGGCCACCCTCTACCCCACCGGCTGAAACCACCCCACCATAGGTAGCTTGTACGGTGCTTTAGGGCCTGAGCTAGCCATGTTGTTATCATCCCCTCACCCAAAGATGCTAAAACCACCATGCTATCACTCTTTTATCCTCCTGTAGCCCCTATGTTGGGGTACTACCTCGAGAAGCCTCCTCGCCGCCAACCCCTTTTCAGCCATCTTTGAACACTACTAAGCCCCAAAATGGAACCTACAATCTCCTAGGAAACTATCCATGCGCTTGAAATTCCTTAAAGACCACCCTAGCCACCACAATTGCTTGTCAAATCTTTCCCTATTTTGACTATTACAGTGTCGATCGAAGGTTGAAGAAGACGCGCTGTTTACCTGGGCCAGACCGAAATAGTCCAAGTCCAGCCATTAAACAAAACCAGGCCAAGCCCAAAACTGTTTACTACTATTCACTAGGATCCGACAATGTAGCACTCGTTTTGCTAAGAAACAGTAACCACCCCAACACTGTAACAGATCAACTAGCCATGAATAGTAACCAACCCATGATGAACAGTAAATGTCTGTTATTGTTCATGTTTATAGTCGTTTTGACCATTTCGAGCCCGTTTAAACCATTTCGAACTCCATTTGGTCATATTAGACATCAATAAAATCCTATCTAGCCAAATATTATTTGTAACCTAAGCCTGATGTTGTTCCAATTCAGGATAGTATTGTCCTAGACCTAGCACAATTCACCCAAAATCCAATAAACATATTTATAACCATTTTGACTATTTTGACCCTATGAAGCCAATTCTCAACTTTATTTAGCCTAAAGAAACTCCGATAAAACCCTAGCCAGTCTAGATGTTATTTTGAACCCATGTCCCATACTGTTTTGGCCGTTACTATTCACTAAAAACCCGATAACACACATATATCCATTTCGACCGTCTCGAGCCCACCTAGCCCATTCGTAACTTCGTTCAGCCAAACCAGGCACCGTTTAAACCCTAACAACCCAAACCTAATTTCTTTGTCTTTTTGGTTATTTTATTGTGTTTTGTTCCCAGCTTGCATTATGCAAAATAGGAATTTAGTTGCATTCATTTCCCGCGCTAGTATTTAGATTCAGCGAGTTGGTCAATAGAAGAACTATAGGACCAATTGAAGTAATCAAAGACAAATCTGAAGCCTATAGAGAAAATGCTGAAGACATCGTAAAAGGAGGAAAGTCCTTACATTGATTATGTTGAACCTAGTTTTCAAATGCAATATTTTGCTTTCAAATACAAATGCATGCTTGTCATTAATATGTATATATATTGCCTAGCTACACTATATACTGATACCTTTTATTTTTCCCCTCTTGGTAATACCGTTCCTTGGTCACCATAGGATACTCGTTATAGTAATACTGCCATGTTATGGTTATGTTTAGATATGCTCTAGTAGTGAGATTAAATACGACACAAACATTGCCAACTGAAACTAATAACATAATAATGGTAGTGGTAATTTGAGTTACCACTATGAAAGCAAATATCTATAAAATGGTGGGGACTCATGCAAGTGGTTGACTTGAGACCGTGCATGTATTGCCCGAGGTTTGGATTGTTGGTTTGTTCTGTTGGAGTCAATTAAGGACCGAATCTGTGTGCACTCATTTCTACACCCAATTATGCAACCACAAGTCTGGTATAGAATGGTCCTAGCCAACTAATTTGCTATGTTTCGATATGGAGTCCTGCACTTGTTGGGGACGACCTGCGGGCCCGGGAAAGATATGTTGGGGGTGAACCTATAGGGGTCACTACCCGGGAGGGACCTGAAAGGTCCTTGGCCTCAGAGAGAGTGCACTCGATCTGAGCTAATAACGGAGGCTCTTAATGCTGAGAGTCCATACCTCCAAAGCAAGGAAAAATATTAGAACAAGCATTGTAAATGTCTTGTTATGATTAATCAATCGCTTGCCTATGGAAACATGTAATGGCCGATATTATGAGATAATCATATTTTGTGCTTAAAATTGTATACCTCTGCAGAGTGTTATAATCTATTCGAATAATCGTGCCCCCGATCATAAGCAAAATGTGAAAATACAATGGCATGTAGTTCTCATAAAATAGTTATTGGTTAATGGTGGTATGGTAAAGGATATAAACTAAGGTCCATGGACTAGTCATGGAATGTAATTGCGAGGGGAGTTGTTCACGCAACGTCAATTGATATCGGATTTTCTGATTTTAGTTAAAAATGGCTAGGTCATATATTTGGAAACTACCTATGATACGATATTGACAAATTTGGTTTCACGCAAAAGAAACATAATGTCATCCTTTGGTTAAGCCGTGCATATAGATAATAGCTTTATAAATACATTTTGCTATAGAGACATGTTGAGTACTAAGTGTACTCAATCTTACTTATTTTCATAGGAATACATATTGGAAGAAAATATGGTTATTTCAAGTTTTTGTGTTAGAGTTACTGCCACACTTAATCATTCTTGTGAAAATTTCTTTTGTGCTAGGGTTACGATCCCACTTGAATACTCGATGCTTCTCTTTCTTAAGACCGAGGCTTCACCGTCTCAATCCAGAAGAACACAAGCAATTGTGGATCCCTGGTAAATCTGTTCTGTAGGGAGTTGAGTTGGGAGGTTAAATAATAATCATGATGTGAAAGGATTTTTTTAAGGAATGATGTGAAAGAGTTGAACTGAAAACATTTAACAATGTGGAGTTACGTTACACAAGCAATAATTTGATCAAATGGGATCTTTCTCAAAAAGAAAGAAAGAAAGAAAGATCCAGTGGAGACTCGAGAGAATATTCAGAGTAGAGGTTGAGGAAGAAGGGCTTAGTGGCTTAGGTGCTAGGCAGGTCATACTCAACCAGACGAAGTGGACCCACGTTTCTCCCGCAGCCTCTCGTGCTGCGTGGCAAGCATTAACGCCATCTCATGTGCAACGTGGATCTTCGTAAAATTTTTTAACTGTTTTTTCGTGTATGCAGCGTTTTCCATTTAAAATTACTCTAAAACACACTATAAGACGATGATGAGTCTGTTCTTTTAGACCGCGATGGATAATTTTTGGCTATAATTGATGATTTTTATTTGTATTTTTTCAGACGACGGAGCTCATAAAATTGTTTGAAAAAGTGATTTTGAGAAATTGTTTGAAAAAATCGCTCCGCTCATTTCGACTACCAAACAGGGGCGGACCCATAGGATATGCCGGATGGGCCACGGCATACCTAGGGCCCAGCCGGCAGCCGAAGGTGCCTTCCGGTGCTTTGCCTTCTATTTTTTGGCCCCATTACTAGTAAACAACCCGTCGTGGCTAGTTTGGAGCGGTTGGATTGATTTCCCGAGACATTGAATGATTCTTGATTTCTGTTCTTTTAGTCCATGTTTTACAAGTTGTAGGTGATGAACTGGTTAATTTGGATGGAAGAAATTGAAGTGGAGATTTCTCTGCGTTTGATGCAGTTTTTGCCGGAATTAATCCTGTCAATTGAAACAAGGCAGCAGGCAAAATTGATTTTGATTAATTTACGCAATTAGCAAGTTATGCTGTTAGCCATATCCTGATTTTAATTCTAGCAAATTAGACCGTAGAGCTTACTTGTTCATTTTTGAATTAGCTTGGGGCTGTGCAGCTCCATTTAACAAATGATGCCTCTTTCTTGATTTAACCTTATGCCAATGGGGAAGGATATCACAAAGCAAGAATCCTACTTGCTGAACGTATGAACTTCCTTATAATCGACAACATAGATCCAATCTTTGAAGTGGATGAAGATGATATAATCGAGACTTTTATGTTCTTTAGAAAGTGTAGGCCAAAAAAGTCAGACAAATAGTATTGTAAGTCTCTTTTATATATATTTGAGACTATTAGTATGGTGTTTGAACTATTTATATTATAATTTATGCAAATTTCCAACTTAATTCTTGAATTTAAGATTTATCATATTATTTAGTGCCTGTATACCGAATTACGGTGCAAATTTTACAATTATTTACCGAATTGGCAAATGGCTTTACCAAATTGCATATGAAAATTTTGGTGCGGCACACCCTTTAGTAAAATCCTAGATCCGTCCTTGCTACCAAAACTCTAAAACTAAAAAAAAAACACGGCAGGTATGTGCAGGTGTACAGAATACACGAGCAATTTATTGTCACCACCTGAGTCTCTGTGCCATCTGATTCGACAGAGAAGAGGACCTCGTAGAGAAGCAAAAATGGGCAGAGAAGCTTGCCGATGCCACACACACAAGCAGTGAACGAATGGCCAGCTGACGCCGATTAAACCTGACCCATGTCCATGCAAGTGTTTCATGCATGTCAGATAGTTTTTGTTTTGCCGCCGATTTAATCTCATGGGCGAGGACAAAACGTAAGCTTTTCAAGTGGTTCATGATCATCGAGATTGGACGATCGTCGATTGAAACATGTTCGGTCCAGTTTCTCAAGTAACTCGTGTTCTTTGAAAATCACACTTTATAAAATTGATTTGTACATTTGTGAATACGTGAAACTAAAATTTTCGACATGCATGTGAAAAATATGTTTTTTTACAACAGTATTGTGCTAATGTATAGCACCACAGTGCCTCCGCGAAGATTATCTTTGTCTCTGCTACGTATAGAAATATGCATCTGCAATACATTATATTGTATATCAGATACCGTAAAAGTGTATGTAGCAGTGGTTGTTCAAAAAGACTACACTAAACCAAACCCACGGAATACGTGAGCCAAACTCGCCTGCAAGCATCTAGGCTACTACTACAGAAAGCCTAATACTAGACGGACAATCACAGACGGTTTTAATTTGGATACCGTCTGTGTTGGTGTCGTCAGAGAAAACGAGTATCACAGACAGTTCTTACCGATGAACCATCTGTGATACTAAAGTATCACAGATGGTTTGTATTAAAAACCGTCTGTGATAATCTAGAATTATCACAGATGGTTTTTTATTAAAAACCGTCTATGATAAGCTTATTATCACAGATGGTTTTCAATAAAAAACCGTCTGTGATAATAAGCTTATCACATACTTTTTTAATAAAAAACTGTCTGTGATAATGACGCTAGGCATTTATTGCGCTGCTCAGAACCGCATCTGTCTTTATTTCGATTCAGTTCTAGCCGGCGCTGCACTCTTTCGCTCAGGAGGCAAGCTAGGCGATTTCAGGCCAATTAATTTGGTGGGAGGAGGCAGAGATTGAGCTTTGAAAATTCATACTTTCCTGGTTGCTCTAGATATGGTTAGTAATGAAATTTATTTTTTTTCATTACAATTTACATCTAAGTAATTGGTGAGTGTTATTGAAGATGGTTTGCAAAATTGTTGGTTATATAATAGCTTTTGTGTTTATAATATGAATTAAGCTAGCAAAGCTCTGAATGCATGTGGTGTATATATATATATATATATATATATATATATATATATATATATATATATATATATATATATATATATATATATATAGTAATACTTAATTAATTTAATTTGTAATTCTAAGTTGTTATATATATACATAACGTAGGACCGAAGCTGGATGTATACTGCGAGCCGTGTGAGTGAAGAGTACATTAATGGTGTGTCTGCTTTTATAAGAGCTACCGAGGAGGATATGCTGAATAAGGGGGTGGAATGTATGTACTGTCCATGCACTGACTGCGAGAATTTAAAAATGTTTAAGAACCAAGGGCAAATTGAAGTGCACTTGATTCGGAGGGGTTTCAAAAAGGGTTATACGTGTTGGACCAGTCATGGCGAAGTTAATGATCATATGCTGCCGGATGACATCGCCGGCGAAGTGAATGATATGCCGCCGAATGACATCGCCGGTGAAGTGAATGACATGCCGCCGGATGATGTCGATTGTGGTTCGGATTCAGATAGGTTGCACGATGACAATCTGGATGAGATACTTCATGATGTAGAAAAGAACTATGATGAGAGAGAGTATGTTAAATTCCGGGGCTTGATAGAGGACTCGGAGAAACCTTTGTTCACGTGCTGCAAGTCAAAGTACACGAGGTTGTAGACCGTGCTTGAACTGTTGAAATTGAAGGCAAGCAACGGTTGGTCCAACAAGAGTTTCACGGCGCTGCTAGGTCTTTTAGCGGATATGCTTCCAGAGGGAAATGAGTTGCCTAAAACCACGTATAAAGCCAAGAAGGTTTTTTTTCCGTTGGGAATGGAAGTAGAAAGAATACATGCATGTCCGAACGACTATATGCTGTACCGTAAAGAGTATGCAAACATGCATGTATGTCCAGTGTGCAATGCATCTCGATACAAACGTAACAATCAATCAGATGACGGTGAGGGAACAGAGGTGAAGAAAGGACCTCCTGCTAAGGTAACATGGTATTTTCCTATAATTCCCCGTTCGAAAAGGTTTTTTGCAAATCCAAAGGAGGCAAAACTGCTGCGTTGGCACTTGGAGGAGCGCAAGAAGGATGGAATGCTAAGACACCTAGTTGATTTCACCCAGTGGAGAAACATCGATAGGAGTTTTGCAGACTTCAGTGCAGAACCAAGGAATATAAGGTATGAACTGAGTACAGATGGAATGAATCCTTTCAGTAGCATGAGCAGCCAACATAGCACATGGCCCGTGACTCTCTGCATCTATAACCTTCCTCCTTGGTTATGTATGAAGCGAAAGTATATTTTGCTGTCGATACTTATCCAAGGGCCAAAGCAACCTGGGATGATATCAATGTGTACCTAGCACCGTTGGTGGAAGATCTAAAAGTACTATGGAACGAAGGGGTACAGGTATGGGATGCATACAAACGAGAGAACTTCACTTTGCGCTCTTATTGTTCTGCACCATAAATGATTATCCTGCCCGTGCTAACCTATCGGGCCAGAGTGCAAAAGGTGGCAAAGCTTGTAACCACTTTTAGATGGTACCGAGAGTGTGTGGCTGAAATACTCACACAAAATCGTCTACATGCGTCACCGCTGGTTCCTTCGGAGGGCTTACCCATACCGCAAGATGAAGAAACAATTTGATGGAGAGAAGGAAGACGGTTCAGCTTGAAGGCATTTAAGGGGAAAAAGAGGTTTATGATATGGTTAAGAATTTAGATGTTGTACTCGGAAAGGGACGTAAATTGAGGGCTCATGAGAAGAACATCTGGAAGAAGAGATCAATATTTTGGGACTTACCTTATTGGGAGTACCTAGATGTTCGACACTGCATCGCCGTCATGCATGTAGAAAAGAATGTATGTGACAGCTTGATTGGTCTCTTACTGAACATTCGTGATAGAACAAAGAACGACGTCAACGCACGGCTTGACTTGGCTGATATGGACATCAGGCCTGATTAGCACCGACAATAACAGATAATGGACGAACGTACCTCCCCCCTGCGTGTTACACTCTGTCCAAGACCGAGAAATCAGAATTGTGCTAGTGCTTGCATGGTGTCAAAGTTCTGTCTGGTTACTTCGGCAACGTGAAGAAACTTGTTTCGATGCAAGATTTGAAGTTAAATGGCATGAAGTCTCATGATTGTCATGTGCTGATGACACAGATGCTCCCTATTACAATTAGAAATATTTTGCCGATCAAAGTCCGAGAGACAATCATGAGCCTATGTTATTTCTTTAACACAATTGCTCAGAAGGTCATCGATCCCGAAGGACTAGATGCTCTGCAGGACGAGGTGGTGATGACTCTATGTCATCTTGAAATGTATTTCACTTTGTTTTTCGATATCATGGTCCATCTCATTGTTCACGTTGTGTGAGAGATAAAAATGTGTGGGCCTGTATTCCTACGTAGCATGTACCCATTTGAGAGGTTCATGGGAATTCTCAAGTCCTACGTACGGAATCGATCTCGGTCGGAGGGCAGCATCGTCGAAGGTTATGCAAGCGAAGAGGTCATTGAGTTTTGTGTCAATTATATGGCTCAGACTCAATCGATAGGTGTGCCTCAATCTCGTCATGAGGGGAGGCTGAAGGGTATCGGAACTATTGGAAGGAAAGCAATCACTGCAGATATGGACACGTATACTCAAGCCCATTTCACGGTCTTGCAACACATGACTGAAGTGGCGCCTTATGTCGACCAGCACAAGGATGTGCTTCGGCAACAAGAATCCGGAGCGGCGGATGTTTGGATCATGAGGCAACACAACAGTCGGTTCAACCAATGGTTGAAGGAGCAAATCGCTAGGAGCTCGCCAAGTGAGACGCTGACATGGTTGGCAAAAGGGCCAACATTTACAGTTGTGACATGGCAAGAATATGACATAAATGGGTACACATTCTATACACAGTCTTAGGATGTAAAGAGCATTAACCAGAACAGCGGTGTCCGCATAGATGCGTTCAGTACCGATGGGTCGAGAAACTCATACTATGGGTTGATAAAAGAGATTTGGGAGCTCGACTACGTGGTTTTCAAGATCCCCTTATTTCGTTGCCGTTGGGTGCATCTCCCATAGGTGAAGGTTGACAAGTACGGTGTCACTACTGTGGACCTCCAACATGTCGGGGTACAAAGATGAACCATTCGTACTCGCCAACCAAGTTGTTCAAGTTTTCTATGTAACCGACCCGGCAAATAAGAAACGCCATGTAGTTCTTCATGGAAAAAGGAGAATTGTCGGAGTAGAGAATGTAGTGGACGAGGAAGAATATAATCAATTTGACGAGTTACCTCCTTTTGGAAATGGCATAAGGGTCGACGATGAACAACGTGATGAAACTAGTTACGTACGCATTGATCATCATGAAGGGCTAATTTTTAATGGAAATAAGCAAGTGGAATGAGAATGTGTGACATATATGTGGGCATTTCCATTTATGTATATAATAATGCATGTATGTGATGTATATGTGAAAATGTGTGATATATAGGTGAATTTTGAGAATGAGTCATAGAAATGTATCTCTATGTGAGGTCTTATTGAATACTGGTTGGTGTGTTTATATTAATAACTGCTTGGGGCAAGTGCTTATCACAAACGGTTCTCAGTTTAGAACCGTCTGTGATATCATTATCACAGACGGTTCTAAACTTAGAACCGTCTGTGATAATACATATAAAAGACGGTTATATGTTAAGAACCGTCTGTGATATGTATTATCACAGATGGTTCTAAGTTTAGAACCGTCTGTGATAATGATATCACAGACGGTTCTAAACTGAGAACCGTGTGTAATAAGCCTCCCTATAAATGCCCTCTGACTAGGGTTTTGCGCGTATGCTGCAGTTATAGATCTAAATCTCACCGCTCTCCCGATCTGTCTCCTTGGACCTCCGTCCTCGCCACCGTCGCCGCTGCTTCCTCGCACCTCCGTTGCTGCCGCCGTTCCCCGAGCTCGTCGCCGGCCGCCTCCGTCGAGCCCCCGAGCCCATCGCCGTCCCCGAGCCCGTCGGCGTTCCCCCGAGCTTGTCGCCGGTCGCCTCCGTCGAGCCCCCGAGCCCATCGCCGTCCTCCTCCCACGAGCCCGTCGTCCTCCTCCTCCCTCGAGCCCGTCGCCATCCTCCTCCCTCGGGTAAGGGATTAGGTTTTTGTGGGCATGTGCACTTTCCTTTGTACTTGAAGCAAACTTATATAGGAATGAAGTACTATTGTGCCTACTAGTTAGCTTTTGTTCCTTCTCTCAATGAATTAGCAGGCAGTCCTCCTGCTGACTTTGTTTCAAGAACTGGTCAGTTTTTGCATATAGCATCATGTATGACCTTTGAATTGTTTTATGTTATTAGCTAAGTGCAGAAGGCTACTATTTTTGTTAATATGTAACTTGAAACATGTTTATTCTATTGTCGAATTCTTAGGTGCTGCATCTTCACATAAGCCAACAGATTACTTCATCTTCTAAGCATGCATATCTGAATCATAACTTATACCTTAGTGGACTCACTATTTGCCTAACAACACATATTCATATATTTTTATTTGTAGTAGATCTTCACATAAGCCATCAGATTACTTCATGTTCTAAGTATGCATCTCTGAATCATAACTTATACCTTAGTGGACTCACTATTTGTCTAACAACACATATTCATATATTTTTTTTTGTAGTGGATCTTCACATAAGCCATCAGATTACTTCATCTTCTAAGCATGCATCTTTGAATCATAACTTATACCTTAGTGGACTCACTATTTGCCTAACAACACATATTCTAAGCATGCTAAACTTGCAAAAATGAAAACAACATATGCCTCCATGGCCGAAAGATCATTTCTTAGTTCATGTATTGGTAGGCAGACTTGAGTACAACATCTAGAATTTCTATTCTTAAAAATTAAGCTAAGCTTTAGAAATGTTTTCTTGTTCTATTTATATCACCATAGTATGGCACTTTCTTATCTTATCCTAATAGACCCACAAATTGAGCGAATCATAGTATGGCACTTTCTTATCTTATGGCCTTCTAGGATGGTTCTTCATAACTCCTTATAGCTATTGGAGTGTGAGAACTATGGTCTTCTCTTTCCACCTGTTTATATCTTGAAGAAGTCACTGGATTCTTCTTTTCTGTTGCTTATAGTGCACGTAATTTGAATATATCCCTTGTATATGTTGTTTAGAAGGCCAACATGTCACCCACGCATTCTTCAACATCATCGCCAGATGCGTCCACTCCAAAATCAAAACGCCGAAGAAGAGGGCTATCGAAAAAGCCTGAGGGCCGATTTACCATCATAGGGGTCGATGGATCTGGGACCCCTATCCTTGCTCCCAAAGCAGTAAGCGCATTCCAAAGAATGGTTGGAATAGTTGCACGAGAACAAATTGAGATCACATTCGATTCGTGGAAGAGCGTGCCTGAGACTCGAAAACATAAGCTGCTGACAGAAATTTTGGTATCGTTCGAGATCCCAGAAGAACACCAAAATGCCATGCAACGACAAGCCTTGCTAGCGGCGTGCAAAGCATGGAAGAACTTCAAGAGCACGCTTGTCAAGAACTATGTGGAGAAGGACGAAACACCCTTTCATAAATATCCATTCCTGGAACCACGATGGGAAGAGTTCAAGGCGATGAAGACGACTGAAGATTTCTACACACACCCCCACAGACTTGGCACAGCTGTATGCGGGTAAAATCCCGCAGTGGAGGGAGGAGGACGAACAGGCAGCCCTGGAGGACACCGCCCCGCCATTTGCCAATATCCCGGATAACCGCACTCGAAATTGGATTAGAGCAAGGTCATCTACAACGACATTGGGGGACGTCTCCTTTCGAAACCCTGCAGACCAGCAAGTGTCCCAGCGCCTGGTAAGATATCGATCGAACTACGTAGCTTGTAATTACTCCACAACTTCGTACGAAGTAAAATGACATGTCGTGCTCTTGCAGGAAGCGCTGAGTTTTGAATCTTCCCAGGGATCATTCCAGGGAACAAGGGAGAAAGATATACTCTCCGTGGCCCTGGGAAACAAGGAGCACCGGGTCGTATGAGAGGCCTTGGGCTTTACATTCCTTGGAAACATGGTTTCTAAGATGACTCCGAAATGTATCGGCGTAGGAAGAGAACCAAAGCTGAGCGTGAGGCACGGCTACGAGAAGAGATCAAGGCATCTCTTAGAGAAGAGTTGGCGGATTATGTCAGAGATGAGGTGTGGAGACATACAGAAAATTAGCAGGCCGCCGCTCCTGTGCTAGCTAGCCCGCACGATCGTCCGAGTAGTTGCGCGTCCAATCCGATGGAAAGCGAGGCCAGATTTTCTGTGGACGACATCCTGGTAATAATTATTATCTCTCGAATGCTTGCTCCATTGATAGACCTATTGAGGTAGCTAATTTTGTATCATTATGTAGGAGCCTACGAAGTGCAGGCTCCAAGTGAGATATGCCTCTGTTCCCTTGTACGCTGCTAGGGGCCAAGCATATCCACTAGAATTGGGGCCATGGTGCACCGTCAAGCTTTAACGCCAGGCTTCGCAAAAGTTAATGTGGATGGTGTGCATGTCAATTTTGAGGTCGTCCCGCTACCGAAGCCCCCAACGACGAGATCGTGACTCTAGGGCAGGCCATTGGAACATTCATCCAGTGGCCCAAAAGCGACATCTCCTTGGAGGCTTCTTCACCGGTGGCAGGACCAGAAGGCAGTGCGATCCAGAGCTACATGCACCGGTGCCATCTCCACACGACTCGTCTCCAGCACCGCTACCTGCACCGGTGCTATCTCCACGGGTGCTATTCTTGGCAAAGCAACTTGCTCCGGCTCTACCTTGATAGTCGACTACCATAAAGTCGACCTACAGCCGATGCAGCAAGGGCAAAGAAAAGAAGACCGATGATGATATCCCGTACCTGCCATTAGCCCGCAAATTCATGCTTGGCGAGCTGCTGTTCGAACCGGTAACGCGCCTCCAAACCCTAGCAATTAGTTGCCAGCAATTGCATAAGTGGTATATGGAACAGTCCAATAAGCCAGAGGGAGAACGACGCTCAGGTATCACTGTCAAATTCACGCCGGATCATTTAGAGCACAGTATTCAAGAGTGTGTCTTCGTGGTCACCTTTGGGGATTTATTCGATCTTTTCATGCTCAACGCTCTCGACGCCTCACTCATTCGATACTGGACGTTGTAAGTGTGTACAATCACAGTCTCCGTTCATGTCATACCGATAAATGTCATATATAATTTGTTGCTTTCGTGTGTATATATATAGATACATGCTGACTAAAGCTAGATCATCCAAATCATCATCGGTTGGTTTCTTGGATGCACACTTGGTCGCCAAGCATACCTTCGACAAGGATACACCCTTCGTCGAGAGGTACATTGCAGCAGGATTGCTGGCTTACCGCAATAAGGAATATGTACTTATTCCCTACAATCAGAAATATCATTGGATTTTAATAGTAATTGTACCAAAATGGAACAAGGTATATTACCTTGATTCCCTAAGTAAGAATAAAATGGACTTCACAGTTGTCAGCCAAGTAATCGATAGGTAAGTACATTTTCTCCATACATACCTATATTGTACTCTTTCTTTCCTTCCGAATGACTAAGGTCAACTTTTTCGAATCATGTAGGGCGTTTGCGATGTACGTTGCAAAGGCAGGTGTCTCGACGCAAGGGGCCAAAGGCCTGATACATGCTCAAAATTTTAAGGTATTCGCTATTACACATTAATTAATCCTATGCAACAGTTCGTAGTAATGCCTCTTGAATTAACACATTCCATTTTTTGCAGTGCCACCAGCAGCCACCGAGCAACACATGTGGATTCTACATTTGCCACCATATGGAACTACTCCTCGATTCCTCGAGGGTCACCAATTCCAAGGTTTGTCAATCTTCCAATAATTACTTCATACTTATCACGTTATACATATACGCACAGTGATATTCCTATCGATAGGCTGCGTCCATCCCGTTAACTGCATTGAAACAGTGTGACCTTTCACGAATTCGAGGAGAGTTGGTGTACTTTTTGGTGGCTCAAGTCATAAACTCAGATGGAGAGTTCCACAACAAACAATGATTTTTTGTTGCTCTTATCACTCTGGAATCGAGGTCTCGCGAAAGGAACAGATCCATAATCAACGAACTTGTCAGCTGCACAAGCAATACTTGAATGGCAATCATGCACCATCCAAGTATAGCTTGTGCAGCCTGATAAGTTCGTTGATTATGGATCTGTTCCTTTCGCGAGACCTCGATTCTGGAGTGATAGAGCAATAAAAAATGCAATGTTACCATCTAAGTGCAAATGCAATGTAGATCTTTTGTAATTGTGTATTTGTTAACGGATATTTTATTTCATTTCAACTAATTGATTTGCGAAATGGATGCTTTATATTTGTGAAATGAATTGGATGTTTTATGTTTGTGAAATGAATTGAGATGTGAATTGTATGTATACATGTTGATCTGCTTGTTTCAGAGGGCATGGCTAGCATTTCTTGAGGCTAGCCAACAAACAGAAATAGATTTAGGGGTAGAAAAGAATATCACAGACGGTTTGTAAGTAAAAACCATCTGTGATAGATGATAATCACAGACGGTTTTTAACGAAAAACCGTATGTCATTATCAGCTATCACAGATGGTTTTTACTTACAAACCGTCTGTGATTATCAGCTATCACAGACGGTTTTTACTTAAAAATCGTCTATGATTATCAGCTATCACAGACGGTTTTTACTTACAAATCGTCTGTGATTGTCAGCTATCACAGACGGTTTTTTGTTACAAACCATCTGTGATATTTACACTACGCAGCGATTCGAAACCGTGCGTGATAACCTTCGATTATCACTGACCCATAAATTCAGACGGTTCAGAAAACCGTCTGTGATGACGTTTTCGAACCGTCTGTAATACGGTTTTCTGTAGTAGTGTCTCCTTGTTCGTTGATTATATGGTTTTGATGAATAATAACTCCTAAAACTTTAAGACTAACTTTGTTTTAAGTGAGATTAAGATAAATTATATCTTGATGATGAATATGGATTGTTCTTAGACTTTCATAGATCCTATGTATGCAAATGATGACAAAGCAAGTTCTTCCTAAAGATTAAGGACACTGTGACTAGAAATGATCCAAAGAGTTAAGTATAGATCATTTTTGTTGATAGGTTTTTATTTTTTTTGCTTTGGTCCTACTATTAAGGGGATTCAAAATTATTAGCTTGAGCTTGGTTAGGTTGAGTAACTAGTTATGATGCACCGATACGAGGGATGCCTGCTCTGTTTGATGTAGGATCAATGATAATTAGTGCAACCTGGTGAGCCCAGCGTGGCCAACCGCTGCCCGTGCAACGACCTGCGACATATGAACTCACCTAACCACACTCTTGATTGTTCTTCAACCCGACCATGGGGAAGTGAAAGACGTGCCTGCAATTCCACGATGGGACATCAAGAGCACGACATAGAGAACAACTAATTCTCCTCTCTAGTGCCATTGAGTACATAGAAATCAATCTATTAATTCGTGGCCTAAGGGATACAATGGATGATGCTGGTGTATTTAAGGGCTCCCCACTTCCTTCACACATGTAGCATGGGGCCTAAGGTGACTCCAACTCATTTCTATAAGTATTGGACTCAAACTCACACAAAAAGAAAACATAAAGTTATAGTCGTCATATTGTTTCAGTCATTGTGGTCAATCCGTGATGTTTCTGAAGCTGGGGGCCTTATCCATTACATGGGCCTTGGAATAAGATTTCTAACAAGTACAAAAACACTTGAATTGGACTCCATTTGTGAAAGCTATGGCCTTTTTATTATAGACTTGTGAGTTATCTCGAACCGAATCCGAATTGAGTTCTGAGTTGATTTCGAGTTTGAATTCGGTTGGACTTGTGAGAGGTCCAAATTGGGCTTGAAAGTCTTATCCAAAACTTGGGCTTTTCTCCTTGTACAACAACATGGGCTTGGGTTTTCCGCCTTCTATCTGCATCTGCATGGGCTGTTCTCCCATGGCATGGGTTGCATGGATCTTAGACGCATGGGCTTGAAGCTCCCAGTCACATGAGCCTTTCTCTCTTGTTCTCCATGGGATTAGCAGCAAGTGTAGTTGCCCTCCTTATGCTTCTACATTCCTTTGGCCCTGGCCTCCCTCTTATCCTTTCAGTTCCAAAGTCTTCCATTTGTCAAACCTAAGAATACATAAAGGAATAACATAAGGTAGTATCTAATTCTCATGAATGGCAACATTAGGAATATTTAGAAATGATTTCACTTCAATGTTAAACATCTTTTTAAAAGCTCTAACTCTTCTAGTAAGCTCATGTTGTTCCAAAATGCTAGATAGATTGAAAACAACATATGAAACAACATAATTAATGATGTCCTCATCATCCTCCCATTATTCATGAAAAGCTATCCTTGGCTTTTGATAACTTGGAAGTGTACTAAACATAGAGAATAACGTATATGTATGGTATATATATCATCTACACTTCTCCTGTTTAGCACATTGTGAACATGTAAAGTCGTAGTAAACAAAAAACAACACATATGTATGGTATATGTATGAATCAATTATTATGTCATTCTCATTATTTTGTGCAAACCAATTAGTACAATAACAGCTATAAGATGTATACATTCGATATTGTCTTGCACATCATTCTCCCTCACGTGAGAAAAAGTCATCCTTGACTTTTGTAAGTATATGTACAAGATATTAAGGGGCAAAATTAGATAAAGTTGTTCAAATATGATAAAAAAATTTAGTGCCTTTCATGCTTTAACTGCGCCACTATGATTATTTCTACATGATTGTTCAGCAAAGGATAAACAAGTAGGCTAAGAATTTTTTTTAAAAAATAAGTACTATCATTTAAACTCATCTCATTATGGTCATGACATGTCACAAATATTATTTATTCAAAATATGCGAATTTAATTCAGCAAGCTTATCACATATAATGTATATTCAATAAACATAAAACTTATCATCTATACTATAATCTCCAGTCAAATTGAATTTATAAGTGTAGGCATAGGAACCAACTACTGAGTTTAAATGTGAAATTTTGACAATATTCTCAATCACATTAAATAGCTCTCTAGGATCATCAAACAAGATATAATATAAAGAATCACTATGAGATATATATTCTAGTAAGAACTTCTTTATGAGTAATCAATTTCATATTATGTAAATTAAATAAATCAAATTCAGAATATGAAATTTCCTTTTGATGCAAAGAGTTCCCACATTTTCTAACCTTTTCTAGATGAACTAACAAAATAGCACCAATGTTGTCACCTTTAATGCCCTCCTCAGATGATGTAGGTGCTATATGTATCAATTCATCATGATCTGACCATAGGGCATCAAGCACTCCTTCTCCACACATGGTGATCGCCTTGTCTCTCACTTCCAATAATGCTAGTTGTATATCATTCAACTCTTAATCTTGAATGGGAACCTGTAAGTTGTGAGAAACAACACAAGAAGTAGAGCGTAAGTCATTAGTTTCAAAAATATCCTCACTTGGCCTATCATTAACTTCTCTTATTTCTTTTGATGTGTCTTTCTCACTCAAAATATGAATGCTCTCAACCTTACGTATGGTGGAATCACACAGCTCACTCTTTTTAACACTTGCACTCAATATGGCTATATGGCTCTCATCCTCACATGGGTTTTGATGCATCTCAAGTGTTGTATGTAGTATTGGGGTAGCACTACATGTCTCCTTAACTGAAGAGAGTCTCATGATTGGTCATCGTCTCATGTGTCACACTAGTAGATGTATAAGAACTGAAGTGTTGGCTCAAATTGAACCGTGGTGCATGACTCTCTTGAATCCTCTTCTCCTCCTCAACAGCACAATTCATAAGATCATATATACTAGAAAAATATTTATATTGAAGTGCAGTGGCAATCTTAGAATTCAAGCCTCCTTCAAAGTATGCCTTCTCTTTTAATGCACTAGTGACACCGGTATGATGCAATGCATGTTTCAGCTCATTATACTGATCTTGGACAACTTTACTCCCTTGTGTGATGCTCTTCACGTGGTGAAGTTGTTCCCATTCATAATAGGATGGACAAACAAACTCCTAATGAATACCTTCAAATCTACCCAAGATTTAATGAGTCATCTTCCAAATAGTTGTTGCCACCAACGATAAGTATAGTCTTCAAACTCTATAATGGCTCGCATCATCACTTGGGATTTGGGAAGCTTCTGAAATCTAAACACCTTCTCTATTTGTCCTTCCCACTCAAGATATTCATATAGATCATTATTTTCATAGAAAGGAAGTTCCATAAACTCATAATCTGCCATGGTTAGTTGGGCAAAAATAGCAAGACACACAAGATATGAGTGAATATATGTGGACTCTCTCAATCTCACGTCCCCTTTGTTGGAATTTGAGGACTAACTCGCACTCCAAGTAGTTAGGGTAACACAAGGTGATAATCAAGTGAGTTCAATGTCGAGTAATTACGCAAACAATGGTTATATGTGGAGCTTAGTATGTAAAATATATATCCTACACGATCTGAAATTCTAATATTATAAAGTTAGGTAGGGATCCAAACTAGAATTCAATACCTAGTTGCTGATCCAAAAGATATAAGAGATGTTTAGGACAACTCACACACAAGGATGATGTAACTTGATGCAATCGAAGGATGAGCTAATCCGAAAATATAAGTGAATAATAACTAGCTCTTATTGCACAAGTGATAGAGAGACACTAGCTAATTGCTTAAATTGATAAATAGGGCACAAGATTGCTCAAATTCAACACTAATGCACAATCTATAATTTAGAGAAAAAAGGTATAATAATGCTCAATTTTTTGCTACTTTTTTCTTCTATTTCTATTTTTTCACTTCTTTTTATTTGCAACCGCATGCCCTTCTTTATTACTTTACACTTTTTTATAGCGGCCACTAATGTGGCAATGAACAACAAACTTAACCCTGATACTTCGATTTTTGATTCACAAAATTGTGCACAAGATGTTATAAGAGTAGCCCTAGAGCAACATCAAATAACTAGTCTCAATAGGATCAATGTATTCACAAAGGATTGATTGGTTCACAAAGGATACAAGTAAAAATAATATTTTGACAACAAAAGAATATGAAGGAATACCTAGGCTACTGTAGTGCAAGGAGGGCACTATAGCGTTTGGCGTGCTGCTCAATGCACGATACTATAGCATGCAATACTGGTAAACTATGCGGTACTATAGCATGACGACGATGTAGCAAATTAATGCCTTTTCTATTTTTGGTGTTGGTTTTGAGAAGTTCAAAACCAAAGAATTTTAGTGTTTAGATGAAACACAAATATCAAGGTACGCAAAAGAAACACTATGATCAGCAACTAAACAAAGTTCTAATAGATCAAAACCTAACAAAACTCACAAAAATAATAGATTGAAACTAGGGTTCAAAATTTTTGTATTGCAATTTTTGGTTTAATGGACTATAGGAAATAAAAACAACAAAGAAAAATTAATCTAAACTACATATATGTAATCTTACCGAGTCAACTGCACTCTGATAACAATATGATACAGGGGATGCTCGATCTTCTCAATGTAGGATTAAGGATAACTAGTGCAACATGATGAATCTGGCGTGGCCAACCGCTACTCATGCAATAACCTGCGAAGTATGAACTCACCCAACCACACTCTTGATTGTTCTTCCACCCGACCATGAGGAAGTGGAAGATGTGCACGCAATTCTGTGATGGGACAGCAAGAACACGACATAGAGAACATGCAATTTCCCTTTCTAGTTCTACACAATATTAGGAGAAGAACAAGTGCCATTGGTTACTCTAAAACCAATCTATTAATTCATGGTCTAAGGGATGCAATGGGGGGGGGGTGTTGGTGTATTTAAGGGCTCCCAACCTCCTTCACACATGCAACATCGGGCCTAAGGCCGACTCCAACTCATTTATCTAAGTATTGGACTCAAACTCACACAAAAAGGAAATCTAAACTTATAGCCATCATATTGTTTCATTCATAGTGGTCAATTCGTGATATTTCTGAAGCTAAGGCCTCATCCATTGCATGGGTCTTGGAATAATCTTTCCAACAAGCACAGGAACACCCGAATCAAACTCTGTTTATGAAAGATATGGCCTTTTTATTGCAGGGCCTATGAGCTGTCCCGAACCAAATCCGAATTGAGTTTTGAGTTAATTCTGAATTTGAATTTGGTTGAACTTGTGGGAGGTCCACATGAGCCTTTCTCTCTTGTTCTCCATGGGCTTGGCAGCAAGTGTTGTTGCCCTTCTTCTTGTTCTTCTCCATTCCTTTCTCCCAGCCTCTCTCTTCTCCCTCTCGGTTCCAAATTCTTCCATTTGTCAAACCTCAGAATGCACAAAGTTGCTAAGGATGTCCTCATCATAGCTAAGGATGTCCTCATCATACACAGTAGGTCTTTCTAGCTCAGTTCTAGTAAAAGAGTGCCAAGAATTAAGTTGTGGTTTAGAGAATATCAAGCTTTGAATAAAAATCAACTAAGTCAGAATAATTTACACAAGACGTATTATTCGAGTCAATCCGTACCATTAAGGTATGCATATGCTTTTGGAAATTTACATAGAGATAGATTATCTAAGTCAACTTGTACCATTTAGGCATACTATCTCTCTAGAGAGTGTGTTTTTGGTGCCAAGAGTATTTTACACTGAGACGTATCATTTAGTCTAAGCCGTACCATTAAGGCGGATGAGGCATAACATTGAGGCATATTTATCTCTCCAGAGATGATGTTGTTGAACAAAGTGAGAGGTAGATGATCCGACCTGAGGCATACCATTGAGGTGGATGATCCAGGTTGAGGCATGCTACTAACCCATACCATTGTTCCCGAGGGGTTCCATAGACGATTTCATTGAGGCGAATGATTTGATTGAAGTGGATCATCTGACACAAGGCATGCCATCTCACTATTACAGAAAGCCTAATACTAGATGCCACATCGCAGATGGTTTCCCAAAAATGTTAGTATTAAATACAAGCACAGACGGTTTTAGTTTAGAGACCATCTGTGTTGCTACCATCGATAAAAACCGTCTATAAAGAGGTAATATTACAGACGGTTCATGGTGAAAACCATCTGTGAAGTATCACAGACGGTTATTAACAGGAACTCTCTGTGATATTACCACATATCACAGACAGTTTTTTGTTTGAACCGTCTGTGATAATTAAGTTATCACAAATAGTTTTTATTAAAAGTCGTTTGTGATAATTACACTATATTAATTGCGCACAGACCCGTCGACCCTCCGTCTTAAATTCTAGATCTAGACTGTTCCTTTGAGTTAGAGGCGAGGCTTTGAGGTGGCCATTTGGTGAAAGAAGACTATTTGGTAAGAGTGATTGTAGATCCATTCATTTCTTGACTACCTATGGTTAGTAATTTGCTCCTAATTATTTTATAATTTAGATTTATAGCTTTTGGTGAAAGAAGAATTAAAGATGGTTTAGATCGAGCTAGCTTGATATAGAGAGAAGATTATTTACATCTAGCATGGTTTAGGGTTAGTCAATTCATAGTTTATTTCTACTTAATTCAATTTAATTAATTATTCTTGCTATATATAGATATTTTCTTACAAAACATGCGCAAAATCATTCATACTATTATATGTGTAACGTAGGACCAAAGCTGCATGTACGCTGAGAACTATGTCGGTGAAAAGTATATTAATGATGTGTCTACTTTTACAAGAGCTACCGAGGAGGATATGTTGAATAAGGGAGTGAAATATATATACTGTCCATGCATTGACTGCGAACCATGCGTAGATTGAAGCACACTTGATTCGAAAGGGTTTCAAAAAGGGGTATGCATATTGGACCAGTTATGGTGAAGAACAGATTACATGAAAATGTAGTAATAACGACATCGCTAACGAAGTTAATGATTTGCAGCCAGATGATGTCAATTGTGGTTCTGATTCGAATAGGTTGCATGATGATAATTTGGATCAGATGCTTCATGATACAGAAGGGAACTGTGATGAGAGAGAGTATGTTAAATTCCAGGGCTTGATGGAGGACTCGGAAAAACCTTAGATCGCATGCTGCACATCAAAGTGCATGAGGTTGTCAGCCATGCTTGAACTACTGAAATTGAAGCCAAGCAACGATTGGTTTGATAAGAGTTTTACGGTACTGTTAGGTCTTTTAGTGGACATGCTTCTGGAGGGAAACGAGTTTCCCAAAACTACCTACAAAGCCAAGAAGGTTCTTTATCCATTGGGAAAGGAAGTAGAAAGAATACATGCATGTCCAAATGATTGTATCCTCTATTGTAAAGAGTATGCAAACATGCATGTATATCCGATGTGCAATGCCTCCCGATAAAAGCATAAAAATCAATCGGATGATGGCAAAGGAATAGGGGTGAAGAGAGGACCTTCTGCTAAGGTGACATCATATCTTCCTATAATTCCCTATTTGAAGCGGTTTTTTACAAACCCAAAGAGGGCAAAACTACTACGTTGGCACTCGGAGGAGCGTAAGTAAGATGGAATGCTAAGACACCTTGCTGATTTCACCCAGTAGAGAAACATAGATAGGAAGTTTGCAGACTTCAGTGTAGAACTGAGGAATTTAAGGTTCGAATTGAGTATAGATGGAATGAATCCTTTCGGTAACATAAGCAGCCGACATAGCACTTGGCCCGTGACTCTCTGCAACCACAATCTTCCTCCTTAGTTCTGTATGAAGCAGAAATATATTTTGTTGTTGATACTTATCTAAGGGCCGAAGCAACCTGGAAATTATATTGATGTGTACTTAACATCGTTGGTGGAAGATCTAAAAATACTGTGGATCGAAGGGGTACAGGTATGGGATGTATACAAAGGAGAGAACTTCACTTTACGCTCCATAGTGTTCTGCACCATAAATGATTGTCCTACCCTTGCTAACCTGTCGGGCCAGAGTACAAATGGGGCCAAAGTATGTACTCATTGGTTAGATGATACCGAGAGTGTGTGGTTGAAGCACTCATGCAAAACTATATACATATGTCACCGTAGGGTCCTTTGGAGGGCTCACCCATACCTCAGGATGAAGAAACAGTTCGACGGAGAGGATGATAGTTCAGGTCCAAGGTATTTAAGCAGAAAAGAGATCTATGATATGGTTAAGGATTTAGAAGTTGTGTTTGGAAAGGGATGTAAATCGACGACCCGTGAGAAGAACGTCTGGAAGAAGAGATCAATATTTTGGGACTTACCTTATTGGGAGCACCTAGAAGTTCGCCACTGCATCAACATCATGCACGTAAAGAAGAATGTATGTAACAACTTGATTAGTCTCTTACTAAATATTCGTGATAAAACAAAGGATGGGGTCAATGCACGGCTTGACTTGGTTGATATGGATATCAGGCTTGAGTTAGCACTGACAGATATCGAAAAAGGACGAACTTACCTTCCCCTGCTTTTTACACTCTATCCAAGGCCGAGAGAACTGAATTATGCCAGTACTTGCATGATGTAAAAGTTCTCCCTGGTTACTCCGCTAATATGAAGAAACTTGTTTCGATGGAAGATTTGAAGTTAATTGGCATGAAGTCTCATGATTGTCATGTACTGATGACACAAATGCTCTCTATTGTAGTTAGAAGTATTTTTCCAATCAAGATCCAGGAGACAATCATGAGGCTGTGTTATTTTTTTAACACAATTACTCAAAAGGTCATCGATTCTGAAGGACTAGATGCTCTGCAGGACTGTAATATATATGTGAATTGCATTTATGCATATGAGAATGTGTAATATATGTGTGTGTGTGTGAGTGTGTGCGGATGTGAGTAGGGATCATCATAGATGGTTTTAAAGTAAAACCATCTGTAATATTTATAATCATAAACGGTTCTAAATTAAAACCATCTGTGATATTTTATTATTATAAATGGTTTTTTATTTAGAATCATTTGTGATTATAAATATCACAGATGATTCTAAACTAGAACCATCTGTGATTATTCCCCTATATATATTGCACTCTAGAGTTTTTGCACTGTACTAACGCTACACCTGAGCCCCCACTTAACGATGTTGCCTCCCCCGAGCCCGTCGATGCTTCCCCTGATTCCGGTGGCCCTCCTCCCCTGCGCCCGGTGCCCTCCTCCTCCCCCAAGCACGTCACCTCCCCTGAGCCCATCGCCGCCTCTCCTGACTCCCGCTGCCCTCCTCCCCCACGCTTGGCGCTCTCCTCCTCCCCCGAGCATGCCGCCTCCCCCGAGCAGACTGCCTCCCCCGAGCATTCCTCCTTCCTCGAGCACGCCACCTCCCCGAGCTGTACAGTGAACTTTACTTTATGTTCTTAATTTCTCTATGAAATCTGATTGCGCATTAGTTAGCTATGCTAGTTTCTCTGCTCATTATCTCTGAAATTTGATTGTCTACTGACATTGGGAGAACTATTGCATGATAGATTGTGAGTTTTTGATTGCTCAATAAGGAAATTTGTTAAGATTGAAATCTCAGTAACAATCTAGGATTATTCTGCTGGTTTGAATTCACATTTGCTAGTTGTATTCTTCTATGCAGTGTAGTTAGTAGCTTTGTCTATAGCTAGTCCTTAGTCTCTGCTCAGTATTGCTTACTACTGTCCTTTGGCTTTGCTGAATATATGCTGGTTCTGCAGTAGCTCATATCTATTACTTATTTCTGATTTCAACTGAAATTTGTTAATTTTGCATGCTCTTGACATTGATACTATACTGAGATAATATTCAATCAGACAATATAGCAGAATTTTTGAGGAATTGTCACTATGATCATTGAAATATTGACAAGAGTGGATGAAGGCCAAGTTTAGAACTTGTGCAACTCCTCATTTGAGAGCAAAAACACACTTCTTAGTCTATGCATTATGCAGATTTTCAATGCCTACTTTTATGTACTATTCAGCATATTGCCGTATGTTAATGATCTGGATAGTTCATCTGTTCCAAGAGATAATACTGTTGTGGTTACAGACCAAACAGAGAGAGAGAGTGTGTGGTAGTGGAGAGTTGAGTAAATGAATGGCTTGGAGCCTTCCTCCCGTGGCCTATGCCACATATATATTCATATGGGGAGTGTTTGTACAGTTATACCCTTACACATGAGTATTCCCCTCGGGGGCTCTTATGTCATTACACATGTCCTGTTTCGGACCTAACAGGCCTACTGGGCTTAGGTGGGGGCCACCCCTATAACAGGAGCCTCCTATGGTGAAGGGCTTCACGGGCCGAAGCCATGCCGCTGAGTCCTTTGGCCCCCTCCATCCCATCGGCCTGTGATGCTTTGATGACTTGGATAGTTCGCATGTCCACCTGTGCTTGTGCGAGGGCCGTCGCCTGCACCCGGGGCGGGCGCGGCTTCGAGGCCGAAGACACTGAGTAGGCCGAGGGCTTCGACCGGTCGGGTCCGCATGCCCTACCGCGCTCCAGATATTTATAGGCGGCCGACTTGGTCGGCTGCCCTTGGCTCGCCGAGTCTCGAAATGCGTCATGCGATGGCGGCGCCAGCGGAAGATGGTTGCTTGGTCCGGAGTGCGCTTTAATGACACCTGAATCGCGCCGCCTTTGTCGTGGGTAGGGCGCGCACGGTGCCCGCCGCCCGCCTACCCGTGATCGGATGTGGGCACGTGGCCGGCTGTAATTGGAGCGTCGTGGGATGCTAGTGTTCCCACGACCACAGCCGTTCGCCTCTTCCCCAGGAAAAGTGGCCACGCGGCAGGAGTGTATGGGTGCATTGGGCGCTGAGCAGCCACCTACCGCCGCCTGCCGCGGTTTCCAGCGATTGCATCGCCCGATCGTGGGTAGCCGAACCGCTGTCATTCTGTCGCTCGATCTTCTGCCTATAGGGGAGACGAGGGGCTTTATAATCCGCCCCTGTGGGCATGCAGTCGTTCCCCTTGGCTGCTTGATCGGTTGTGCGTTCCTTGCTATTCCTCTTGCACCCCTGCTGCTAATCTTGCCTCCGCGCCTGCCCGCCGCCGTGAGAGAGAGATGGCTGCGTGCGACGACCTCCCAGTTAGCACAGGTGCCGCCCTTGACGACCCTGCGCGTCGCATTAGCGAGAGGGCCTCGTCTAGCCAGCGCTGCCTGACACCACCACCGGCGGAGTACCGCTGGTTCCGCGCGACAGAAGCAAACTCCCAAAGACGGGATGCCGTGAAAAGGTCCAAAGGTCGCTGCCCGTGTCTCGGGCGGAGCCGCCACGGAGGAGACCCTCCGACCCTTCTGCAGAGAAGAAGCTGGAGGAGCGTGCGGGGCTCGCTTACCCGGGCGTGGACGGGCGAGCCGAACCCGGGAGTCGGAGGCGATCGTCTTCGTGGCATTCTTCGACGCTGGGCTCCGGATCCCCGCGACACACCTTGTTCGTGAAGTGCTGCGAGCGTATGAGTTGGAGCTGGCGCAGCTAAATCCGACCGCGATCGTACGGTTGGCCATCTTCACGTGGGCGATGAGGACGGAGGGTACCCGCCCCCGCGCCGAGCTGTTCGCCATTCTGCACGACACGCGGTGCCTCCCGAGGAGAGTAGAAGGGGGCTTATCAACTTCGCGCGTGGACTTCGTGTTGAGGCCGAGTGCTCGCTTTGCTTCCGCGCTGGCTATGCGGGAAAAGTGGAGACCGCTGACACGTGGTGGTTCTACTACACCGTGATGAGCACGAGCGCCTCCGAGCCGTGGAGAGCCGATATCATTCGACCGCTGTCCGAATGTGACGCCTCGGCTTTGGCGATGAGCAAGCAGACGCGGAGACTTGCCGGGTCGCACTGTTCAACATGCGTGACTCGCGAGGAGTTCACCATGTACGGATATCCCCGCTTGCTTGCAATCGAAATATGAGCGCGAGGGCCCGATCGGAAGGACGGCATCCACCCGGTGTGTTCGCTTCATAGGCCCTCCGTGCCCTGTAAGTGTCCCTGCGATATGCCAAGTACCACGTGGGTGGTTGCAAACCCCTAGGTATGACCCTCCGCTTGTGCCTGCAGATGCGCGGTTAGAAGATGCACGCGCCGTAGGCTGCGATACTTGGGCCGTGACACGGCGGAGGAGCACAAGGCCCGCGAGTCCGCGACTTTCTTGGCGGCAGGTGGGCGGATTAATCGGGTGTGCGAGGCCTTGAAATCCCCATGCCGGAGTGCCCGGTGCTGCGGAATCACCGAGCGTGCGACGGTGGCAGCGCCATCTTCTGAGCGGGTCGGCCGGAGGTTATTGCTCTTAGTTCGCCGGCCGTGCCCGCCGAGGACATGAGGATGGGGGCGAGACGGCGCTGGCTCGCATCGACCGTTCGGGGTCGCGTAACTCCGACGAGGCCGATATGGTGGCGAGCGGCGAGCATGCGCCGGCCGTTTGAAGATGACGCCTCATCGCCTCCCGCGGCAACCACCGCGCTGTCACTGACGGCGGCTTCCGCGGCTGCCGAGGTAGCCACAGAGGCTTCACCTACGACTCCGAAGGCAAAACGGCCTCGGGTGCAATCGCCGCCATCTTCCCAGGGCCGGTTCAGTGTGGCGGGTCCAGTGACTACGGCCCTGACGGCTAGCGGGGATGCTTCTGAAGACGGGAGGGTTGTCGCGCCTCAGGCCAGCGGGGCGCTCCTGACCCAGGTGGAGGCCACGATAGAGGTGACCGGAGGTAGGCGTAGTTCATTTTAGTCACGCGACTTTGCGAATCTCTCCCCGATTTGCTCGCTTATTCTGTCGACGCCAGGCGAGACAGGGTCTCCCAAATGAGGGCAAGAATCGAGCAATGGGGGGCCCCGCGATGTCGCCACCGATTGAGCCGGGCCTGTGTGCCCAACCGCTCCGTAAGGCACCGGGCGGGGCTCTAGGGCTCGACGCGTCTCGACTTCATACTCGGTGGGGAGGCGCCGCGCCGAACGAGGTGGCGGTGTATGCCGGCGCCGCCTAGATCGACAGCGCCGCACTCTGCGGGGCGACCTCTTGGCGCCGCGTTGGGGGCCTCGAGATGAGGGTAATGGTCTCCGCTTCGCTGCATACCCTTGCTTATCCGATAGGTAACCCTTGCTATACGTCCGTAGACGCTGCATTAGCAAAGCCCTTGAAGAGGCTCGCGCCGCGAGCGAGGGTACCGAGGACCACCAGGCGTGGCGCATAACGCCAACGCCACCAAGGACGAGGTCATTCGAGTCTTGATGGCGGAGCGGGGACGAGGCCGCGTCGACGCACGCTTGGTGGGCGAGTGAACGCCAAGAACGCGCGCAGAGCCGCACACCTTGCGATGGAGGAGGCCCGCCGCACCGCGACAGCAGGAGCGGACCGCCCTTCTTCGTGAATCTCCACGCTGGAGGCGAGAGAAGGAACAGCTTGCCGCCTCCTTGCGAGAAAACGCTATCTTGGGATAACGCGCTCTTCTGCGTGGAATGCGATGGAGTCCTTGAGCGGGCCTCCGGGCTTTGTGTGCACGCGGAGGACGCCACCCATGGCCGCCAAGACACGATGGAGACGCTTGAGCGAATCGAAGAGGGCTCGAGCGTTGCCGCCTTGGCGCCAAGGCTTTCGCACGCATCGCGCTATATGAGTGCCGGGCTTGCCCTCGCCCGCTGCACGCCGGTGGGTGCGAGCATGTCGATGAGTCGCGAACCTCGGCCAACTTGCCTACCGAGCCCGGGTGATATTCGATGCCGTTCGTGCCACCGAGCTCGCGACCCAAAACTTTCATGACCGGATTTGGAATTATGTCGGGAGGGGCCGCCGCGTTGCTGCGGCGGCGACATCGCGAACGAGGGGACGTGCTTCGCTGGCTCGAAGAGGTCCTCGGCGCGCGCAGCGACGCGGCGCGCGCGCGCGCAGGACGGTGCGGACTCATAGGAATAGTCGTGTTAGCGCATTCCATGCCACGCGGTGTCCGCTTCGTAATGTAATCGCCTTGTTGGGGCCAAACAACGATCTTCCCATGTAATTGGTGTTATGTAATATGCTGCGAGGTGGTGGGGTGCGTGTAAGGCGCGGTATCGTGGTCGCCCCATTCTCGTATGAGCAAACGGGCTTGCGAACACTGTGCGCCTCGGGCCCCGGACTAGCCGAGGTAGACGCGCGAGCGCCCGCCCCTACCCTTCAAGTGGTGGCGGCGAGCCGCGCCAGGCGGCGAGATGCGTGAGCGCCCGCCCCTACCCTCAAGTGGTGGCAGCGGAGCTGGCGCCTAGTCGGCGTAGACGCGCGAGCGCCCGCCCCTACCTTCGGCGGTGGCGCGGGCCGCACCTATCCGGCAGACGCGCCAAGACTCCGCCCCTACCCTTCGGCGGTGGCGCAGAGCCGCGCCAGTGGTCGCAGACGCGCAGCGCCCGCCCCTACCCTTCGAGGCGGTGGCGGGAGCCGGGCGCCAGTCAGTAGACGACGAGCGCCCGCCCCTACCCGGCGGTGGTGGCGAGCCGGGCGCCTAGTCAAAGCGAGACGACGAGCGCTCCGCCCCTACCTTCGGCGGTGGCGGCGAGCCGCGCCAGTCGGCGAGACGCGCGAGCGCCCGCCCCTACCCTCGGTGGTGGCGCGGAGCGGGCGCCAGTCAAAGTAGACGCGCGCTCCTTCCCTACCCGGCGGGCGGCGGCGCTGAGCTGGCGCCTGGTCGGCAGACGCGCGAGCGCCGCCCCTACCGGCGTGGCGGCGAGCCGCGCCAGGCGGCGACGCGCGAGCGCCCGCCCCAACCTTCGGTGGTGGCAACGGAGTGGCGCCAGTCGGCAGACGCGCGAGCGCCCGCCCTACCCGAAGTGGTGGCGCGAGCGGGCGCCAGTCGGCAGACGCGCAGCGCCCGCCCCTACCCGCCGACGCAGGCGCGAGCGGGCGCCAGTCGGGTCAAGACACGCGAGCGCCGCCCCGCACTCGGCGCGGCGCGGAGCTGGCGCCAGTCAGTAGACGCGCGCGCTCCTTCCCTACCCGCCGAGCGGTGGCGCGAGCGGGCGCCAGTCGGCAGACGCGCGAGCGCCCGCCCCTACCCCGGCGGTGGCGGCGAGCCGGGCGCCTGGCGGCAGACGCGCGAGCGCTCCGCCTCTACCGGCGGTGGCAACGAGCCGGGCGCCAGTCGGCGAGACGCGCGAGCGCCCGCCCCTACCCGCCGGCGGTGGCGGCGAGCTGGCGCCAGTCGGCGCAGACGCGCGAGCGCCCGCCCCTACCCGCCGACGTGGTGGCGGCGAGTGGCGCCAGTCGGCGAGACACGCGAGCACTTCGCCCCGCACTCGGTTGTGGCGCGAGCCGAGCCCAGTCGGAAGACGCGCGAGCGCCCGCCCCTACCCCTCGGCGGTGGCAGCGAGGCTGGCGCCAGTCGGCAGACGCGCGAGCGTGCCTGGCCCGCCCTTGTGGTGGCAGCGGAGCTGGGGCCTAGTCGGCGAGACGAGCGAGCGCCCGCCCCTACCCGCCGATGTGGTGGCAGCGAGCTGGCGCCAGTCGGCGAGACGCCGAGCGCTCGCCCCTCACCGAGTGGTGGCAGCGAGCCGGCGCCTAGTCGGCGACGCGCGAGCGCTCGTCCCCTACCCTTCAAGTGGTGGGCTGCCGCCGGCGCCTAGTCAGCAGACGCGCGAGCGTCCGCCCACTACCCCGAAGTGGTGGCGCCGAGCTGGCGCCAGTCGGCGGCATGCATGGGGACCTCACCATGCCCCTTGTTTTGTATGTTCCGTGGGTGCGCGCAAGGAAACGCGCTGCGCGCGCTTGGGAATATCAAGCCGCGTTGCACTGTAAAGCGGCGGAGATAGCGCCAGCGTTGGTAGAGGGTGCGGGATCGACATCCACATCTTGTTTATACTCAAGAGTACGCGACCGGGCAACGCCATGCGTGTGCGGGTTCGCGTCTTGTTTATACTCCGAGAGTGCGCAAGGATAGCATCGCGTTTTCTTTATACTCCGAGGAGTGCGCGATATACATCCACGCCTTATTTATACTCCAAGAGTACGATTGGGCAACGCCCATGCGTGCGCGAGGTTCGCGTCTTGTTTATACTCCGAGAGTGCGCAGGATAGCATCCGCGTTTCTTTATACTCGGAGGAGTGCGCGATATACATCCACGCCTTATTTATACTCCAAGAGTACGACCGGGCAACGCCATGTGTGCGCGCGGGTTCGCGTCTTGTTTATACTCCGTAGAGTGCGCAGGATAGCATCTCGTGTCTTCTTTATACTCCGAGGAGTGAGTGCGAGGTGGACTCGCGCTACGCCTTATTTAGAGTCCAGAGATCGCGCGCGCGAGGCGAACCCTCGCGCTGCGGGCGGTGAAATTGCGTGCGGAGGCGGACTCGACGCCACGCCTTATTTATACTCCGTGGAGTGCGCGGCGGAGGCGACCTCGCGCCACGCCTTATTTAGAGTCCGTAGACTGCGCGCGGAGGCGTCCCCCCACACGTCCTTATTCATGCTTATGCGTAGTACACACGAGGGTGACCCTTCGCACGCTTTTAATACGAAAACGGGAGAACTTGCATGAACGATGCACTTTATTAAATTCCGCTTATGCGGGTGAGCGGTTACAATGGTTAAGGCACTAACCGTTAGCCGCTTATGTCTGCCGAAGCCGGGGAAGGCCCTTAGCCTTGTGTGCTTGACTCAGGCGTAATACCGCCGTAGCTTGTCCGCATTCCACGTGTGTCGGAGCATGTGCCCTTCCAAGGTGGCTAAGCGATACGCTCCCTTCTGCTGTGGCCTCCGCGATGATGTACGGCCTTCCACGGACTCGAGCTTGCCTACCATTTCGCGTGGAGTGCCATCTTGAGGACGAGGTCGCTGGTCTGAATTCGCGTGGGTACAGCGAACGATTACGACCACGCACCATCCGCCGCGTATTTTATGACGTCTGTGTGTTGCGCTGGCCCGGTCCCGTCAAGAGATCCACGGACAATTGGCGCCTCGTCTCGTGCTTGGACGAGACCCGCCGCGAGCCCGCTTTATATCTTGGTGTGACCGCCGCCGCCAAGAGGAGCTTGAAGGGCATGAACCCCATTGGGCATGTGACCGCAGCGAAGGACCAGAGGACGCTGTGGAGCTCGCCTGCCACTTCCCTTTGGTGACCCGACGAGGCGCTTTTTGATTGCGGCGAGATGGCGCGTTGCCCACCCACCGCGGTTTGATCGTGGGTGTCCGACCGAGGCGAATCGGAGGGTGATGCCCATGTTGCCGTGAGAATTCTTTGAATGGGCTGCATCGAATCGCACCATTGTCGACGGTGATCTTCCGGGCACACCGAATCGGCATATGATGTTTTGCCAGAGGAAGCGCTGCAGAGCTGCCGAGGTAATCTTGGCGAGGCTACGCCCGCCACCTGGAAAGTACTCAGGGCAATCGCGACGAATCGCAGTCCCCGCCCGGAAGTGGTCCCACGACATTGATGCCCCACCTCGCCAGCGGCCACACCGGGGGGTATAGGGTGGAGGCTTGTCGGGGGCCTGTGGATAGCCCTTCCCATCCATTAGCAACCTTGACAATGGCGCATGAGGTCCTGGGCATCCGCGACAGCTGTTGGCCAATAAAAACCCTGTCTGAATGCCTTGCCCACCAGAGACCTTGGTTGGAGGTGCGAGCCGCAGAGACCCGCGTGAATTTCCCCGAGGAGGCGCTTGCCTTCTTCGCGCGGGAGGCACCGCAGAGCGGTGCGCACTCTTCTTGTAAAGTGCCCCGCCGAGCACTGAAGGACCTAGCGCGGTGTTGCAAACGCCGAGCTCTGAGGAGTCATCCGGTTCCGCAATGCCTTGCAAAAAGGCAAGAAGGGGCTCCCGCCAGTCGCCCTGCTGGGTGATCTGGTGGACGAGGGTAAGAATTGGGAGCAGCTGACTGGCAGCCTTGGCCAGGTTGTCAGCTTGCTCATTGTCCGCTCGAGGGATGGCCTTCACCGTGACACCCAAAAAGTGTCGTTCCTTCGCTCGTACGGCTGCTAGGTACTTGGCTAGCTCCGGGTCCTTGGCTTGATATGACTTGTCCACATGGCCCGCCACTAGCCGGGAATCAGTGCGGACGAGGACTCGCCTTGCTCCCATCGCTTTGAGCTTCCCGAGGCCGAAGAGTAGAGCCTCGTATTCGGCCGTGTTGTTTGTAGCCGGAAACGCTAGGCGCGCCGAGTAAGAAAGGTGCTGCCCCTCTGGGGTGGTGATAACCGCGCCCACCCCTGCGCCCGCAACACCGTACGCTCCGTCGGTATTAAGTGTCCACACCGGGTCTTCGAGTTGGAGGGTGGGCTGAGCTGGGGGGGTCCATTCCGCGAGGAAGTCCGCCAGAACTTGGGACTTGATCGCCTTCCGAGAGGCATATGTTAGGGAGAACGGGGCCAGCTCTGCCGCCCATTTCCCAATTCGCCCCGTGGACTTCTTGTTGTGGAGCATCTCTGCCAGGGGGAACGATGACGGCACCGTTATCGGGTGGGCCAGGAAGTAATGTCGGAGTTTCCTTGATGCCATGACCAGCGCGTAAGCAAGCTTCTCGAGCTCGGTATATCACATCTTGGCACCCTGAAGGGCTTCAAAGACGAAATACACTGGCCGCTGAAGCGCGCCCTCTTCCAGGACGAGAACGGCACTGACCGCCGTTGCCGAGGCAGCGAGGTAGAGTAGGAGGGGAGCCTCTGGTGCTGGGGCCACCAGAGTGGGGAGGGTTGTGAGGTGCTTCTTGAGGTTGTCGAAGGCCTTTGAGCAGTCGTCATCCCAATGAAACCCGTCGCACCCACGGATGGTCTTGAAAAATGGTAAGCCCCTCTCTGCCGCTCTAGAGAGGAAACGGCTCAAGGCCGCCATGCGGCTGCCACCTCTGGACCTCCGTGTCGCCTTGGGGGTTCCATGCCCGAGATAGCGCCAACCTTGTCGGGTTCGCTGGATGCCTCGCCCGGATACGAGGAAGCCCAGTAGCTTGCCCGCCTATACGCCGAAGACACATTTGTCCGGATTGAGCTTGATGCCCGCTCTCCGGAGGTTGTCAAAAGTCTCCTGAAGATCCCGGCCGTGTGAGGCGAGCTGCCGAAGTTTTTACTACCACGTCGCCCACGTAAGCCTCCACATTTCTCCCTAGCTGGACGGCCGGGGCCAGCGCGACGAGGCGGTGAAAGTTGCGCCGCGTTCTTCAAGCGAAGGGCATCCTTACAAAGCGTAACGTTCCCACCGTGTAATGAAGCTGGTTTCTCCTCATCATCCTTGGCCATGTAGACTGGTGGTAGCCGGAATAGGCGCCCAAGAAGCTCATGAGTTCGCACCGGCGATTGCGCTGACCACCGGTCTATCGTGGTAAAGGGTAATTGTCCTTCGGGCATGCCTTGTTGAGCGGTGAAGTCGATGCACATGCGCCGCTGGCCTTTTAACCAACATCGGGTTGGCAAGCCACCGATGTTGACCTCGCGATAACCCCGCCGAAGGAGCCGCCACCTCCACCTTGGCGCGCTGCCGTCCGCGAACATACGGCGAAGTTTCGCTTGACGTGTTTGGCGTCCGGGTGGATCGCGAGGTTATGCTCGATGAGGGCGTGGTCCACTCCTTGGATATCCTCGGGGACCATGCAAAGACGCCAATGTTGTCTCGAGGACTCGAGCAAGTCTTGCTCTACTTGCGGAGGAGGTCTTCGCCTATGGATACGAACTGCCCTTCTGCTTGGAGCGGCACCCTCTTCACTCCGCCCTCCGGGTGGGGCTTAGGCGTCCAACCCGGGGCGGATGGCGTTGTGTCCGCCAGGTATTTGTTGAAGGCGTGCACCTTGCGGTGCAAACGTCCAGCTTCGGTTTCGATGCTCTGAGCCATATCCTGATCGCCGAAGATGGTGATAACGCCCCGCCGCCCTGGAAGCTTCATGCATAGGAATGCGAAGTGTGGGACGGCTTCGAAGGAGTTGATGGTGGGCCGGCCCAGTATGGAGTTGTACGGATATGAGATGTCCACGATGTCGAAGACGACTTCTTCGGTCCTAGCGTTGTCGGCCTGGCACAAGGAGACTCGGAGGCAGACCTGACCCAGAGCCTTCAGAGGTTGCCCTCCAAGGCCTTGGAGGGGGGCTTCTGAAGCTTTTAATAGACTCCGAGGTATTCCCATACGATCAAGGGCCTCCGCGAACAAAATGTTGGCGGAGCTCCCTCCGTCCACGAGAATACGCCTGATGTCGCATCCCGCTATGTCGGCCTGGATGACCAAGGGATCTTGATGGGGGAATTCTACGCCCTGGGCATCGGCTGACGTGAAAGTGATGCTGCAAGGGCGCCCACGAGGTAGTTGTGCCGAGGAAGCGCTTGACGAAGAGCCTCCTCGATGACATTAATGCCGCGGATCGGGTCTCTCCGGGACCCAGCGGGAGGGATGGGCCGCCGCCGTCGATCTTGCGCGACCCGGTGCATGCCCGCGTGAAATGGCCCGTGGCTGTGCACCTCGCACCATCTACCGTATTCGAGGATTTCTGCTCGCGCGCTGCTGGCATCGCCGCCTCCTTGGCGTCCTCCTGCGATGCGCGAGGTTGAGACGGCTCCCCGGGGAGTACCCTACGCGGCCAGGATGTGGCGGGCCTTTTGGGGTCTCCGTTGGTTATGCCGGGGCTTACGCCTGTCGACTGGTGAGGTTTGATGCGCCACTTGCTTACAATCTCACCTGCGGCCACTTGCTTGTGGTCCGTCCTCGGGTTGTCTCTTGCGCTACCTCTGTGTGACAAGCCCTCCGCTCGCCTGGCGTCGGAGTCATTGCCGTGGCGCCTCCGCACGTCCTCTTCGGCTCGAGCGCACGCTTCCACTTTGTCGAAGAGCTCTTCCTCCGACTTGAGCGGCTTCCGCGCGTTGTACTCAGCGAGTGCTCCCGGGCGGAGACCTTGTGTGGCTGCGTTGATGACGGTCATTTCGTTGACGTCCTTGACCTGGCAACGCACTTTTGCGAAGCGCTTGAAGTAATCCCGAAGCCTTTCGTCAGGTTTTTGCTTGACTGCGAAGAGCTGGTCCGCATCGACACGCTCGACATAGTTTCCCTGGAAGTTGCTGCAGAGTTGACCGCGGATCTGCTCCCACGCATGGATGGATTGTGGCGCGATGGAGAAGAACCAGGACAGCACCACGCCTTGTAACGCGAGGTGGAGCCCTCTTGCTTTCGTGGTGTCGTCTCCACCAGCGGCTTCGATGGCGGCCTCGTACACACGCACGAAGCCTCGCAGGTCGGAGTCACCCTCGTAGGCCTCGATGACGTTCGGGAACTTGAAGCCCACGGGCCAAGCCGCCTGCTGCAGACTCGCGGAGAGCGGGGACTCCGGATCTATTCGCCGCGATGGGACGCGACTAGACGTAGGGGGTTCGGCCGCCACCGCCGGGGAGGGGGGTTGGCTCCGAGCCTCTTGCATGTCCCGCACAGCTCCACGGAGGTCTGTTAGCTCCTGTTGAAACGCTACCGAGGGCCGCCCAGGCCGACTCGCCGCGCGCAGCCGGGCCGTCGATGTGCTTGGCGGCGCTACGTGCGGGCGATGGTCACGGCCTGCGCTCCCAGGTTGCCCACCGTGTTGTCGCGGAGAACCCTGGAGCCGTTCACCGCTTCTGCGTTGGGTGGAGAAATGGATGCGCCTGCGTTGCCACCGCCAGGGTTGGTCGTCGGGGTGGTTCTGGTGGGGTCGGTCGTCGCGTCGGTGGCGGGGTTGGTTGTCGCGCCTACACCGCTGCTCGTACCTGCGGCTGCTAAAGCCGAAGCCCTTGTGCTGGCGCGAGACTTCGCCGCCTCCACCTTCTTCTTCCTCGCCGCCGACGGTGACACTTTCTTTGGTGCCATCCTCCTTCGGATCTGGAGGCTTGCTCTTGTCCTCCCCACGGACGGCGCCAACTGTTGTGGTTACAGATCAAACAGAGAGAGAGTGTGTGGTAGTGGAGAGTTGAGTAAATGAATGGCTTGGAGCCTTTCTCCTGTGGCCTATGCCACATATATATTCATATGGGGAGTGTTTGTACAGTTATACCCTTACACATGAGTATTCCCCTCGGGGGCTCTTATGTCATTACACATGTCCTGTTTCGGACCTAACAGGCCTACTGGGCTTAGGTGGGGGCCACCCCTACAACAAATACATATATATTCATGTCATTTTCATATTGTTGTGTTTATGCTTTATTGTGCTTGATTATAATTGGAATTAATATGAAAATATTGCTAAAACCGCTTTTCATATTGTTCGAGGGGTTACTTTTATTTTTATTTTTCCCTTAAAGGATATGCTTTGAGCACAACAATACTAAAACTCCATGACACATACCTAGTTGCCTATATAGCTTTTAACAAAAGTAAGACTTGTTGTTAGCCTATTTTTCCCAACAATTCTAGTTTACATGACATATTGATTTTTGAAACATATTCTAAATACACCAAGAATTGGCTCAAGAAGACCACTAGAATTGCTCATTTCTATTATCTTTTGAAGATATTGTCTGCTCATTCTTCGACATTGTCACTGGATGCATGTGATGCACCATCCTCTAGAAAATTCCAAAAAGGAAAAGGATTATCAAAAAGGCCTAAGGACTAATTTACCATCACGGATGTCGATGCGTTTAGGACCCCTCTCAATCCTCGATGAGCAGTGTCCACATTCAAGAGAATAGTCAGAATAGTTGCACGGGAACAAATTGAGATCACGTTCGATTCATGGAAGAACTTTACCAAAGTTTAGAGAAGTGAGCTGGTGACGAAAGTTTTTCGATCGTTCGAGATCCCAAAAGAACACAAGGCCTCCGTGCAACAATATGCGTTGCTAGTAGTGCGCAAAGCATGGACGAACTTCAAGAGCATGCTTGTCAAGCAATACGTGTAGAAGAATCTAACGCCCTTCCACAAGTATCCATTCTTGGAACCGCAATGACAAGCATGATAAGCTCTTGCAAGAAACGCTGAGTGTAAAATCTTCCAAAGCCTCATTCTAGGCTCTCAGCGAGAGAGATATACTCTCTGTGGCCCTGGAAAACAAGAAGCATCCGGGTCGCATGACAGGCCTTGGTCTTTATGTTTCTTGAAAACATGGTTTCTCAGTGGACTCCGAAACATACCGAAGTAGGAAGAGAGCCAAAACCGAGCGTGAGTGTAACATCCCAAAAATTTTATTTGCATTTTATTGATTTTCTGGAGTTTATTTGGATTTATCTGGATTTTATTTCAAAGCCTAAAGTAAGAAAATTTATTTTGAGAATTTTATTAAGCTAAAAAGAATTTATTTTTACTTTTCCTAAGTTATCCTTGAATTATAGTATTTTTAGGAATTTTCTAGAATTTAAAAATCAATTTTGAGAGCTAAAAAGTATTTTTGTAAAAATTAAAAATATCCAATTTAAATTAAAAATATTTTTCCTATGTCTAAAATGTCTCCAAGAATTTTTATGAATTTTCCTTGAATTTTTAGAATTTAAATATTATTTTCTAAGTATTTATAAAGCTATCTGGCATTTCTGAAAATTTAAAACGAATTTAAAAGCCAAAATCCCCTCAGGCTGACTTGTGGCGCTCCCAGGTTGAATCCGCCCCACCGCCCAATCTAATCTAGACCCTTCGTGGGCACTTACCCCTTCGTTTGAAATCCAACGGCTCTGATTTGTCCCCGTGCGTGTGGCTCTAATTCGGCCATCCGCCCCTCCCCTTCTTCTCTCTCTTTGCCAACAGCTGGGGCCCGCACCTTCTTCTTCCTCCTCCCCCTTCTTCTCCAACCCGCCGGCCTCCAGTAACGCCATAACCGAGCCATAAGTGGCACTAGTAACCGCCCCCACTCCGGCCGTTTCTCGCATTTTTAAACCCCATTCCGCCGCCGCGCCTGTTTTCAATTTTCTTTAACTCCGGCGAGCCGTTACCCCCCTTCCCCGCCCTATAAAGACGCTCCCCGAGCCGTCCTCCCCTCTTGCCGATGCGCGTCGCCGCCGCCGCCGCCGGCACCGAGCGCCGGCAAGCAGCACCACCCGCCGCCGCCGCCTGGCGGCTCAGCGCGCCAAGGCCGCTGGCGCGTGCCACAAGACCGGCCGCCACCTCCCTCCTCTGGGCCACGTCAGCCGTGGACCGACTCCACGGTGGACCAAGCCCGTCCGTGAACCCAGTCCACCGCACACCCCGTCAGCCAGAAAAATAAATTTGATGCTGATGTCATAAATGGAATTTTCAGTATAAAAATAATACAGAAAACCAGTCCTTTTCTTTTTCTTTAGATTTAAACTTCCGGAAGCCCTAACTTCTTCATTTTAACTCCGATTTGACCCGTTCAAATTTCTAAATTTTTATAAAATTCTAAACTATCCATTTCTGGACTCTTTGTGGATTTTTGAATTTTATTTGAGTTTTGTTTGAATTTCTTTTGGTTCTTCACGTGTAGAGTACGACGAATCCGAAGAGTTTTTCTTCGACGAATCGCAGCAAGACTTCGAGCAAGGCAAGTTACACCTTCGACCATGTTGATCCAAGTAATTTAAATTATTTATGTTATTTTAAATTTATATGCATGCGTACTTTTATTCAAATTAGTTTAAATGTGCTTTAAACTTTAGTTACCCCAAATTCCTTTGTGTAAGGCCAATCTTGCTGTTGAACAAACATACCTTGTCACCACAGGTGAAAACCTAGTTGGTACATTAGTATTAACTAGAACATTTTATAGAAATGCTTAGCCATGCTTAGAATAATGTGGGTGGGAATAATCGTTTCACACAAAATGATGATTCATAAAACCTATTCTTGACTTTGGTGAGTCAAGAAAGTCTATGGAAGTTTGATAAAATAAAATTACAAAACCTGGTTTAGACTTAGGCATTGGTATGTGAGAGACCATGTGGTCGTGATCCCATGTTTGTGATGAGTAATTGACAAGTGGTTTGGATAGCTTGAGTTTGAAGTGAGTGGTTCGAGCCGAGTTGTCGCGTGATGCGGTTTTGTTTCAGTCAGACCTGGTCAAACCTAGTCAATCGTGTTTAGGATGGGTATTCCTTTGATTCGACAGGTTTGGGCTTTATCATGCTAATTTTGATTACATGTATCGAGCGGTGCTATTTAATGTGTTTCTTGTCTGTGTTGGCTGCAGGCCGTCGAGGCGGAGTCGTGGCGAGACACGGTGGACCGGACTAGGCGCAGGTGGCGCTGAGGTCAGAACGGTCGGGAGGTGTCGAAGACGGCGAGGGCTCGAGGTGGCTGCGAGGCTTGTAAGGCAAGAAAGGAGGAAGCTTCCTGGAAGGTGCGCGAGGGGCGTTTCGGTAAAAAATGCAAAGCTGCACTAAAGGAAGCGGGTTTGGATAAAGCATCGAGTAGGTGGTGACCTAATGGGTAAAGCATGTGCAAACCCATTAGTGGGAGGCTATAAAAGGAGAGGGAGAGTTTGTGCTGAAATTGAGAGAGCGGGTGTAAGAGTTAGGGTTTTATTTGGTTCTCTCCAAGTATGAAAAATTGAGAAAGAGAGAAAGAGAGGAGGTGTGAGCTTCTCTCTATGCTCTCCGGGCATATGGGGACTTAGTTTGTATTTTTGAGAATAGCGGACAACATGTAATCCTCTACTTTAATCATGTATGTCTCCGCCTTGGTTTTCAAGAAATTCCATTGTTGAGATGATGCTCTTTGTGCTTTGTTCTTCTTTATTGTTTCTTTAGTTTGGCTGCTCCTCTTGCTAATTCTCTAGTGCTTCTCTCGGCTAGCAAGTCATTTTGGTGTTTTGTAGCTAAAATCTTTTAGTTGGTAGTCTCATTTTGATGCTTATTTTAGCCATCGGATAGTCTGGTTGTTGACACTTTCGGCTAGCAAATTTCAGATTCTTGAATGGAGTTCTTGTCTTAGTTCTTGATTGGTTACAAGCAGTTTTCCTGAGAACAGAACACAGCCTTTCACCCAGCATTCGCCTTCTCTGCCGATTGCAGTAATTGCTGTTTTGCCATTCAGTTTTTCGCTGTGTTTCTTCCCTACTGTTCCATTCAGTTTCGGCAGCATCTCTTTTCAGCTTTTGGTCTCCTTTTTGTTGGCAAGAAATTCACTCGGTGACCAGCTTTGCTTTTAGTTTTTGGTTCTCTGTCCAGCAGCAAAAATCAAGTACTTTTGGAGCTACTATTCTTTGGCTTTTGCTGCAAAGAACAAGCCTTTCAGCAGTGCAGTTTTCAGCCTTTCGGTTATGTGTTAGCAGTCTGCCATGACAGCATTTTGGAGGCAATTGCCCTGCTGCGGCAGCAATTATTGCAAATTTCTTTGCCGTGGTAGCATTTCTTGCTGATCCTTTGCCGTGACCTTGTTAGGTCTTCCACTCAAGCTCTTGATCTCTGTTGATTTTCTGTGAGCTTTGTTTTCTCTTCTTCATAGCTTTTTATAGCTATCGGAGAGTAGAGATTTTTCGTGGATACTTTTGAGGGGCGATTTTAAAAGTCAACATTCACCCCCCCTCTGTCGCCGATTCCAATCCAACAGTATGGTGGTGGGTGCTTGCTGGCATGCGTCGTAGTTCGTTGACTCGATGTTGACTGCCAGGCACAAGGGGTATGTGGGTAGGCCTAAGTCAAATTAAGGACCGGTCTGTGAACTATTAATACAAAGTCACACCGTACTACCACAAGTCTGGTACGGGATAGACCTGGCTAAGTAATTTGTGAAGTTCCATTTTAGTTTCGCTATAGGCTGAATGTGAGCGTGGCGTAGGCCATGAGAAGTCTCACATGGCACAAGAGGGGACTCCAACATGTGGATTCATGTTGTGGTGAAACCTTAGTGGCGGCGTAACTAATTTGATAATGGAACATTGGAACAGCCTTGTCTGGACTCTCAGCCGCACACCTAAGGCAGTGTGTAAATCGCGTGGCAAAACAAGAGGGCATGTCTTGTGGGTAAAGTTGTACACCTCTGCAGAGTAACAAACTATCCTGGATAGCCGTGTCCACGGTCAAGGACATGCTTAGTATGGTTTTTCACGGATTAGACTTTGGTTTTAATAAACTTGGTTTGTGGAAACTTGTGAGATCTTTTGGGAAAGATGGTCCGGGTGGGATACCCGTGGATAGGTTAGTGTTAGGTTGGTGCCTGCACTAACGTTATTATTTTTAGTTAAAAAGAAGGTTTTACATATTGTATCAAATTTAGCTTTTGCACTTACTTTACTGTATTTACTCCAATGATGCCTTTTATGCAAATAACCACAATATGCCTTTCTTCGTAACTCCTTATGCATGCATCAAACCTGTTATAACTCCTGGTGTAACTTGTGGAGTACTTTATGTGCTCACCTTGCTTAAACCTGCACTAGTGCCAAGTTCACGGGGGCTATCCGCACCGGAGCTACCTGCATAGACTTAGTAAGGGTGTGGTGCATCTACATCTCATGCCCAGTCGACTACTGTGAAGTCGACCTACAGCTGAGGCGGGAAGGGCAAACCGAAGCAGACCGATGATAAGATCCCTTACATGCCCTTTGCCTGGAAATTCGTGCAAGATGAGTCGTTGGTCATCTCGAAAGGGCACCTCCTAACCCTAGGACTGGCTTCTAGAGATTGCACGCATGGTACATGGAACAGGCTAACAAGCTGGAGGAACAGTGGCGCTTGGGTGTCACCGTTAAGTTCAAACCGGATCATCTTCAGCATGATATTCATGACGGTGTCGTTACGGTGACTTTCGAGGACTTATTCTTTCTCTTCACACTCGACGGCTCACTCATTTGATGCCGGACATTGTAAGTATGCACAATCACGGTCTACTTTCATATAATACTGATAAATGTCATATATAACTCATTGCTTTTGTGTATATATACATGGTGACTGAAGCCAGGTTAACGAAATCACTGATTGATTTTTTTCGACTCACGTTTGGTCTCCTTAGATATCATCGAGGACGATGCATCCATCATCGAGAATTATCTAATCAAGGCATTGGAGGCTCACCATGACAAGGAATTTATATTTATGCCCAACAACCAAGGTAAGTGCTCAGTGGCGGACCCAGGATTTTACCAAAGGGTATGCTGAACCAAAATTTTCATATGCAATTCGGTAAAACCATTTGCCAATTCGGTAAACAATTGTAAAATTTGCACCGTAATTCGGTATACAGGCACTAAATAATATGATAAGTCTTGAAATTAAAGGATTAAGTTGGAAACTTGCACAAATTACAATATAAATAGTTCAAACATCATACTAATAGTCTCAAATATACATAAAAGAGACTTACAATACTACTTGTCTAACTTTTTTGGCCAACGCTTTCTAAAGAACATGAAAGTCTCGATTATATCATCTTCATCCACTTCAAAGATTGGATCTATGTTGTCAATTCTAAGGAAGTTCATACGTTCAGCAAGTAGGATTCTTGCTTTGTGATATCCTTCCCCATTGGCATAAGGTTAAATCAAGAAAGAGGCATCATTTGTTAAATGGAGCTGCACAGCCCCAAGCTAATTCAAAAATGAACAAGTAAGCTCTACGGTCTAATTTGCTAGAATTAAAATCAGGATATGGCTAACGAGATAACTTGCTAATTGCGTAAATTAATCAAAATCAATTTTGCTGCTGCCTTGTTTCAATTGACAGGATTAATTCCGGCAAAAACTGCATCAAACGCAGAGAAATCTCCACTTCAATTTCTTCCATCCAAATTAACCAGTTCAGAGCAAGTACAATAGTATAGCCAACTAGTGGCTATAACACTTGTCCATTTCATCTATAGCCTTCAAAAAAATAGTTCATACAATAAGGTAGCTATTACAATAACTATTTGGCCCCACGTGTAAGAGAGTAAAATGCATATTTTTACGTGCTATAGCTAGCTGTAATTTTGTAGCCAACTTCCTTCTCTCTCTTCCTTTCTCTCTCTGCCATGTAAGATTTGATTGATATTATATTTGCTATAGTCTGCTGACTAAGCCTTATTGTACCTGCTCACCTACAACTTGTAAAACACGGACTAAAAGAACAGAAATCAAGAATCATTCAATGTCTCGGGAAATCAATCCAACCGCTCCAAACTAGCCACGACGGGTTGTTTACTAGTAATGGGGCCAAAAAATAGAAGGCAAAGCACCGGAAGGCACCTTTGGCTGCCGGCTGGGCCCTAGGGTATGCCGTGGCCCATCCGGCATATCCTATGGGTCCGCCCCTGTTTGGTAGTCGAAATGAGAGGAGCGATTTTTTCAAATAATTTCTCAAAACCACTTTTTCAAACAATTTTATGAGCTCCGTCATCTGAAAAATACAAATAAAAACCATCAATCATAGCAAAAAATTATCCATCGCGGTCTAAAAGAACAGACTCATCATCGCCTTATAGTGTGTTTTAGAGTAATTTTAAATGGAAAACGCTGCACACACGAAAAAGCAGTTAAAAAATTTTACGAAGATCCACGTTGCACATGAGATGTTAGTGCTTGCCACGCAGCACGAGAGGCTGCAGGAGAAACGTGGGTCCACTTCGTCTGGTTGAGTATGACCTGCGTAGCACCTAAGCCACTAAGCCCTTCTTCCTCAACCTCTACTCTGAATATTCGTTTGAGTCTCCACTGGATCTTCGCTCCTGGCATTGTTGCCCTGGTAAAAGGAGACTTGGAGACGTACCTAGCCCAATGTCTTTAGCGGCTGACCCCCGAAACCTTGAAGCGGGATCCCCGATGGACCCAAGCGACTCCAGGGGATCTCCATGCGGTCGAAGGCCTCCACGAACAGAATGTTCGCGGAGCTGCCCTCGTCAACGAGAACACGCCTGATGTTGTAGCCTACGATGGCGGCCTGGATGACCAGGGGATCTTGGTGGGGGAAAATCCACGCCCTAGGCGTCGGCCGGCGTGAAGGTGATTTCGCAGTGCGCCATCCCCGGAGGCGCTTGCGCCGAGAAGGCCTCCAGCGAGGAGCCTCCGGAGATGACACTGATGATCCGGCGTTGGGCCCCCTCTGGGGCCCCAGCTCGTGGGGGGCTCTCTTGTGGCTACCTGCTTGTGGGCCACGACGGGGGGGGGGCGCTTTTAGGGCCCGCGCCCTAGCGGTTGCCTGCCGCAGCGCCATGATCGTGGTGCATGCTCGCGTGAAATGATCACCGTAGTCATGCACTTCGCACCACATGCCGTAGTCCTGGATTTCCTATTCTGCACGCGGTCTTTCATCGCGGCTCCGCCCGCGTTCCCACCCCCGGCCTCCCCGGCCCCACTCACGGAAGGCAGGGGTGGTGTCCCGGGAGGCGTCCTCTATGCCGAGGACATAACGGGTCTTCTGGGGTCTGCGCTGGTTGCGCTTAGGCTTGTGCTTGCCACTTGACGGGCTCTCGTGGTGCTCGGCATCATTGTGCTCAGGGGCGTCCCTCGTGGACCTTTGCTTGCGTTTGCCTTTCGGGGAGCCGTCCCCTGCCAGTGAGCCTTCTTATTGTGCCGACCCCTCCGCCTGAACGGCATCGGAGTCGTCGCCCTCGCGTCGCCGCACGTCCTCCTCCACCCGCGTGTATTCCTCCATCTTGTCGAAGAGCTTCATGACCGTCTTGATCGGCTTTCGCGCGTTGTACTCGGCCAACGGCCCCAGGCGGAGGCCCTGTAACGCTGCGTTGATGATGGTTGTATCGGTGACATCCTTGACCTGGCAGCAGATCTTCGTAAAGCGCTTGAAGTATTCTCGGAGTTTTTTCGAGGGTTATTGTTTGACGGCAAAGAGCTGATCCGCATCGACGTGCTCGACGTAGTTCCCCTGGAAGTTGTTGTAGAGGCGGTCGCGTATCTGCTCCCATGCGTAGATGGAGTTTGGCTCCATGGTAAAGAACCAAGAGAGCGCCACTCCCTGTAGCGCGAGGGGCAGCCCCTTCGCGTTTGTGGTTTCGTCTCCGCCTGCAGCCTCGATGGCGGTTTCATACACGCGCACGAACTCCCGGGGGTCCGTGTCACCCTTGTACGGCTCGATGGCGCTGGGGAACTTGAAGTCTTCCGGCCATGCCGACTGCTGCAAGTCCGCGGAGAGGGGGGACTCCGGATCCATGCGTCGCAGCGGGACGCGACTTGACATAGGGGCCTCACGGTTGTCCGCCCATTCTGGCGTGGGCTCCGATGCGGCCATCGGTAGGGTCTGTTGACTCCAAACCTCTTACATATCCCGCACGGCTCCCCGGAGGTTCGCTAGCTCCCATCGGAGCGTGCCAATGGCCGTCAGCAGGGTGCTCTCCACCATTGTCGCAGCTGGGGTAATCGGCGCACCTGGTCGCACCGCCGGGACCGCGGCGACCACGGCTTGTGCTCCTGGGTTGCCTGATGCACCAGAGCGGTGGACTCCGGAGTCTGTGGCAATGTCGACATTGCCGCTGGAGCCGCTCGCTGCTCCCGCGCGGTGTAGGGACGGTGGCCGTGCCAGCTTGGGCGTCGGCGTTACCGCCCCCAACAACCTGGTCGAGGCTGCCGGTGTCGACCGTCGTGCCAGCGGTGGGGTCGATTATCGCATCGACCGTAGCTGCTGCACCCGCGCCGATGTCCACGCTCGCGATTGCCAACGCCGAAGACCTGGTGTCGACGCGGGACTCTGTTGCGCCCTTCTTCTTCTTCTCCACCGCCGATGATGAAGCTTTCTTCGATGCCATCCTTCTTCGGATCTTGAGGCTTGCTCTTGTCCTCCCCACGGATGGTGCCAACTGTTGTGGTTACAGACCAAACAGAGAGAGTGGTATCTTAGTGGAGAGTTAGGTGAGCAATGCTTAGGGTTCTTCCCATAGCCTGGATGATATATATATATTCCCATGGGGAGCATTTTACAATAATACCCCTACATCCAGGTATCCCTCTCAAGGGCATTTATGCCATTATACATGTCCCAATTTGGGCCTTGCAGCCTTCTAACAGGCCGGCTGGGCTTAGGTGGGGGCCACCCCTACAACAATAGGAAATATAAGAACAAACTTGTGTTTGTGCCTTTTTCTGAGACTAATAACTTGCAAGAAGTTGAGAACCATGCTGAAGAGGAGAATGAGTTGGTGAGCCAGAGACTCCTTTGCTTGAGAAGGAAAATCAGGAGATGGATGCATTTACATCATCTGAGGAGAGCAAAAAATGTAAAGATAATAGTGCTATCATTACTCAAGTTGAGTATGCTTGTGAGGATGCTCCTATATCATCTGAGGAGAGACAAAAAAAATAAAGATAATGGTGCTATCATTACTCAAGGTGAGCATGCTTGTGAAGAACTACAATTATCCGTTGTTCATACAACTTTAGAGCAAAAATTAGTGGAAAACAATTTTGATATGAACATGTTTCAAGTAGAGAATTCAAACTTCATTGATTTGAGTATTGAGAATGAGTTATGTACTAATTCTTTGCATAAGTCTTTGGTACAACCAAAAATTAAACCTAATTCTTTTTTTTTAATTCTAAATACATGTGCTAAAATAAATGCTTTTGATGATGTCAATGTTCAATTGGACCATGCTAGAGATGAGCTAAATGAGATTTCTTCTTTCAACACTTTAGGTTATATTGAGATTGATCATCCTTATGAACTGAGTTGTTTAGAGAAGAAGTTGTTTAAAATTCCTAATTCGTTTTCATTGTTTCATAATAAATTTTACGTAATAGGTGAGTATGATGAAAAGGAAAATTACATGATTCACAGAATTTGCATAACTTCAGAACTAAAAGGTTCAACTTTAGAAAAGGAACACTGTCATGTAGTGAAAACTAATGTCACTAAACTTAATATTTCTAGTTCATCTAGTGTTATTTGGGAGTTACAGGAAAGCTTACAAGAAGGGGAGCGTTGTGTTCTGCTTCCATACACCACAACCATTGCTCTATCTGCGCCGAAATGAAATTTGCCTCTCATTAAAATTATAAATATCAGGGAAGACTTCTCTAAAATTTCTTTTGATTCAGTTATCTACTCAGATAGACTTGCTGCACCTGTAAATTTATCTACTATCCAGCAAAGCACTATTGATGAAGACCCTTTCAAATTGTTGTTTAAAAAAAGTATGACAAACAGAAAGTCAATTTGCTGGGAGAATAAGACGAGAATGAATTTTATGTATCTCATGTTTGCACTGAAAGATTTGTAGCGATGCCCTACACTTGTTCTCATGTGAATAGGTCACAATTCAATACCTTGTTTTCTAAAAAATGGGGAGCAGAACGAGACACATACATACATAGTTCCAACACCATCCAGTGAGAATATTTTCAATCAGATACACTCGTTTCAAAGAGATTTTATTTTATTTGATAAGGAACTTTTGATATTACATAATGAGAGTTCATTGCATCCTTTTTCATGTACCGAGATTTATGATCAAGATCAAGCTATACATGAGGCAATTCGGTAAATAATTGTACAATTTGCACCATAATTCGGTATATAGGCACTAAATAATATGATAAGTCTTAAATTCAAGGATTAAGTTGGAAACTTGCACAAATTACAATATAAATAGTTCAAACACCATACTAATAGTCTCAAATATACATAAAAGAGAATTACAATACTATTTGTCCGACTTTTTTGCCCTACGCTTTCTAAAGGACATGAAAGTCTCGATTATATCATCTTCATTCACTTCAAAGATTGGATCTATGTTGTCGATTCTAAGGAAGTTCATACGTTCAGCAAGTAGGTTTCTTGCTTTGTGATATCCTTCCCCATTGGCATCCAAGGTTAAATCAAGAAAGAGGCATCATTTGTTAAATTAAGTGCACATGACCCCAAGCTAATTCAAAATGAACAAGTAAGCTCTACGGTCTAATTTGCTAGAATTAAAATCAGGATATGGCTAACAAGCATAACTTGCTAATTGCGTAAATTAATCAAAATCAATTTTGCTCTTGCCTTGTTTCAATTGTGAGATTAATTCCGCAAAACTGCATCAAACGCAGAGAAATCTCCACTTCAATTTCTTCCATCCAAATTAACCAGTTCATCACCTACAACTTGTAAAACACGGACTAAAAGAACAGAAATCAAGAATCATTCAATGTCTCGGGAAATCAATCCAACCGCTCCAAACTAGCCACGACGGGTTGTTTACTAGTAATGGGGCCAAAAAATAGAAGGCAAAGCACCGGAAGGCACCTTCGGCTGCCGGCTGGCCCCAGGGTATGCCGTGGCCCACCCGGCATACCCTATGCATCTGCCCCTGTAAGTGCTGCACTAGTAGCTATATTTATTGATTTGTACTTTATAAGTAACACAAACTTAGATTTAATGATTATGACATACCTGTGTGGATTCCACTGGATTCTAATTATATTTATACCAAAATGGAACAGGGTAATATACCTTGATACTCTAAAGAAGAACAAAACCAACTACATACTTGCCCAACAATTAATCGATAGGTAAACACATTTCCTCCATAGATAACTCTATTGTAGTTTTTCCTTCCTTCCCAATGATTAAGGCTAAGTTTTTGGAATCATATAGATCATTCACCACGTACACTGCAAAGGTAGGGAAATCCAATGAATAGATCGATGACCTGCGACACGATCTAGATTTCTGGGTATTTGCTAGTACACATTAATCCTATATAACACTTCGTAGTAATGCCTCTCAAACTAACAAATTCTATTTTTACAGTGCCACCAGTAGCCGCCGAGTAACACCTGTGGATTCTATGTTTGCCACAACATGCAACTACTCGATTCCATGAAGAACAATATTAATCCTCAGGTTTGTCAATCTTATGATAATTATTCCATACTTATCAATTTATATATGTATGCACAACATTAATTTTCCTAACAACAGGTTGTGTCCATCGCTACAACTCCGTTGGAATAGGCCGACTTCAAACAGTTCGAGAATAGTATACGTACTTATTGTCTAAAGTCATAAAAGAAAATAAGTAGTTCCACAATGTAGAATGAATTCCACGGGGATAGGATTGTGCTTAATTGTTCATGTGTGTATTTGTTCATGGATGGATAATTTATTTTATTTCAATTAATTGATTTGTGAAATGGATATTCTTGTTTCTAAAATGAATAAAGGTGAATTGGATGTATATATACTATGTTGATCTTCTTGTTTCAGATGGCATAGCTAGTATTTCTTAAGGTTAGCCAACTAACATAAAATAGATTTATAAATAGAAAGAATATCATAACTGGTTATTAACTCGTAACTGTCTGTGATAGTCAACTATCATAGATGGTTTTTAGTAAAAACAGTCTATGATATGTGATTTATCACAGACGGTATCTACTATAAATTGTCTGTGATAATGACATATCACAGACAGTTTATAGTTAAAATTGTCTGTGACATATCAGCTATCACATACGGTTTTTAATATCAATCGTCTATGATAGTCAACTATCATAGACAGTTTTTAGTAGAAATCATCTATGAAATTCTGCATCACAGATAGTTCAAAAGCCATCTGAGTGACCTTATATCATTACTGACCCATAAACTCAGACGCTTCACGAAACCGTCTCTGATAATCTTTTCTATAGTAATGTTCGTGCCCATATAATGGCTAGTTTTTTATCCGTTAGAACTAAGAAAAATTAAACTGAGACGGATGATTGGGTCTATATAACGGCTAGTTTTTGAACTGTTGAAACTAAGAAAAATTAAACTGAGGCAAATGATCCAGATTTGCAGGAACTTTTCACAAAATATGTCAAATGGCTAGATTTTTAATGGAGAGGATATATAAGTTGACTATAGGTGTCCAAGTTAACACCCTTTTGTGACTCCAATACAGTGATTGCATATTGAGGAGTTCAATGACACTCAAGAGCTTCAAGTTGAGATTTTGAGAGTGTGAGAATAGATGATGCCTTAGTGTGCATCACCTCTAGTTGCTTGACCTTACTGGGTTAAAGTGACCTCTTTGAACTTATTACTCTTAGAATTCGGTGATTCCAAAATGGCTTAGAGGTGTACTCTTGGTGACCTACCAGGAGAAGATTGTGAAAGGCACTGAAAAGGTTGTGAAGGTTTGTAATCTACCTATCCAGAGAGGAGAAGTACTACTATGAGTTGATTGCTTCGATCTTTGCACAGGTTCAAGTAGGCTATACTTTTGCGAGAATGCTCCAACAAGGATTAGAGGAGATTGCCGAATCTCCGAGATATCGGTAAAAATTTTGGTTGTCTCATGTCCCTTTTTACGTTTTCGCATTTACTTTATTGTCTTGCAATTCCTAGATTACTAGACTTGTACGTTTGGAACTTAGGGCATAAAACTTCACTAAACTTGTGTAGAAGTTGTTTGGCTACACTGGAAAGCTTAAGCACCTAGGTAGGGAAAAAAATCCCAATTCACCCCTCTCTGACTCTTAGGCGTCGGGTCCACTTTAACCTCAAATTGACTAAATTTCGTTTCGCACCATCTAATCTTACCAAAGTTTGACAAAATACTAAGGCCGGCAATTCTTTCCACTTAACACCACCTTTTGTATCTCCTGCTGCAGATTGCACCAGGAATCGATTTGGCTTGAACAACTTGGCGTTTAGCCCACATGTTGGCCCCGCGTTGGACCGATGCCCTAGTCCGCCGCCTCCGATTCGTCTGATCGAGTGAAGGGCAATGGCTGCTTGCTTGCTTACTTGCCGCTCGAGTTCAGCTTGGGCACCTTCGATGTTGATTCTTCCCTGCAGTGCTGCAGCATGATGGTGCTGGTCGGACACTCGCACGCATGCCTCTTAGTCCACGCGACGCCCGCGCGATCTGCACCGGCGCCATGCCCTCGCCACCAAGTGCTTGCGAGCACCTGAAGGAGGGTCAAACGATTCCCTGGTGTAATCTGCAACAAGGGGTAAGAAAAGGTGGTGTCAAGTGAAAAAAATTGCAAGCCCTAGTGTTACGTGAGACTTCGATCAGATTAGGTGGTGCGAACGAAAAGAAGACCTCTATCAGCCCGAGCCGCGACGTACCATTGAGGCGGAAGAGGCATATCATCTGGTCTGAGGCGTATTATTGAGGCCGACGAGACGTAACATTGAGACGCATCATCTCTTCAGAAGAGAGGATGTTGTTGATCAAAGTAAAAGACGGATGATATTGCTATTAAGGTGGATGATCTGGGTTGAGGTATACTATTGATCCGTATCATTGTCCCGAGCGATTTCATGGATAATTTCATTAAGGTGGATGATCTAGCTGAGACGGATCATCCGTCTCAAAGCGTACCATTTGGGGCTGTATAATGGCTAGTTTTTAAACTACTGGAACCGAGAAAAATTAAACTAAGGCAGATGATCTGGATCTGTATAACAACTCGTTTTTGAACAGTTGAAACTAAGAAAAATTAAACTGAGACGAATAATCCGAATCAAGGCGGTTGATCTGTGAATATAGGCACTTTTAAGAAAATTCGGTTGATCTGTGTCTATAGGCACTTTTAAGAAAATATGTCAAATGGATAGATTTTGAATGAAGAGGATATATAAGTGGACTATGGGCGTCTAAGTTAGCACCCTTTGAGAATCCAATATTGTGGTTTGTATATTGAGGAGTTTAAGGACACTCAAGAGGTTTAAGTTGAGATTTTAAAAGCGTAAAAGAGTAGATTATACCATAATGTGCATTATTTCTAGTTGCTTAACCTTACTAGGTTCAAGTAAATTCTTTGGGCTTATTACTCTTATAATTCGGTGATTCCAATATGGTTTGAAGGCATACTCTTGGTGACCTTCCAGGAGAAGCCTATGGAAGGCACCAGGAGGGTTGTGAAGATTTAGAGTCCACGTATCCGGAGAGGAGTACCATAAGTTGATTGCTTGGATCTTAGATCAAGTTTAAGTAGGCTATACTTTTGCAAGAGTACTCCAACATGGATTAGGGAAGATCGTTGAATCTCTGAGTTCTCGGTAGAAAATTTGGTAGTCTCTTGTCCCTTTTTATGTTCTCGTATTTACTTTATTGTCTTTTAATTTCTAGACTTCTGTACGTTTGAAACTTATGTTTCAAAACTTTCACTAGACTTATGTAGGAGTTGTTCCCACTTCGCGCACTGTGACAAATTCAATGAGTTAACGAAATGTAAAGCAACAAATCTCAGCAGCACATACACAACTAAATATGTAAGAGATCTTAGCACACTACTACAGACGGTGTTATCACATATGGTTCAAAACCGTCATAATAGATGTTTCTGAACCGACTGCATTTATGTATCAGTGATAATAGGTGGTTATCACAGACAGCTTCCAAACCATCTGTGATAAGTTAAAACACAGATAGTTTTTTTGAAAAACCATCTGTGATATTTCGCTATTACGGACGGGTTTTGAAGAAAAAAACGTCTGTAATATCATATATATCACATACGGTTATTTTCAACAACCATTTGTGATAGCAGAATATCACAGACGGTTTTTGTTATTAACCGTCTGTGATATCGTACATATCATAGACGGTTGTTTCTAAAAAACCGTCTGTGATATCTATATATCACAAATGGTTTGGAACGCCAAACAATCTGTGATAGCTATTTCAAAAGCTACGTTATTTTCTATTTTTCGACTAGCCTCAGGAAATACTAGCCATCTCCTCTGAAAATAAGCAAGAAGATCACATTTATATAGCACAGGACAATCATTACACAAATCCCATAAATGAATTAAACAACGCAATCAGATCACATATATAGCACATGACAATCGTTACACAGATCTCACAAATGAATTAAATAACTGAATGAATTGTTTGATTAAGCACAATTGAGTGATTACAATTGTATCCAATAATTCAACATCTAATCACCATTGCTAGGGTGGAACTCTCCAGTATTGTTTATGACCTCTGCTATCAAGAATTGGGAGAGCTTTCCTCGAATTTCGGTGAGTTTGTCAAGATTGATCGCGCTTTCATCGAATTCCACACATTGTCGCTAGGAGTATTTAAATTCATTAGCGCATATACATACATACATACATACATACATACATACATACATACATACATACATACATACATACATACATACATACATACATATTGATAATCACAAAGCAATTATTGGCAGGTTGATAAACCTATGGATCATTCGTCTTAGCGTCCATGATTTTCTTAATATGGTGGCTGTTGTAGGGGTGGCCCCCACCTAAGCCCAGCAGGCCTATTAAGAGAGTGTAAGGCCCAGAATGGGACATGTATAGTGACATATTTACCCCTGAGGGAAGTACTCATGTGTAAGGGTATAATTGTAAAAGCACTCCCCATGTGGATGTATATATATAGGACATAGGCCATGGGGAGAGACCCTAAGCCATTTTCTACTCACCTAACTCCCCACTACCATACTCTCTCTCTCTCTATTTGGTCTGTAGCCACAACAGTTGGCGCCGTCTGTGGGGACGACAAGAGCAAGCCTCCAGGTCTGAAGGAGGATGGCACCAAAGAAAGCTTCACCGTCGGCGGCGAAGAAGAAGAAGGCGGAAGTGGCGAAGTCTCGCGTCAGCACTAGGGCTTCGGCTTTAGCAGCCGCAGGTACGAGCGGTGGTGCAGGTGCGACCGTGAACCTCGCCATCGACGCGACAACCAACCCCGCCACCGACGCAATGCCCAACCCCGCCACCGACGCAACGACCAACCCCGCCAGCGACACAACGCCAGACCCCACTAGCACCGCCCCGACGACCAACCCCGGCAATGGCAACGTAGGCGCATCCGTTTTTCCACCCGGCGCAGAAGCGGTGAATGGCCCCAACGGCGACGCGGACCACGTCACCGGCTCCAGGGTCCTCCAGGACAACACGGCGGGCAGCCTGGGCGGGCAGACCGTGGTCACCGCCGTGCCGGTAGCACCGCCAAGCGCACCGACGGCCCCAGCCACGCCCGCGGTGGAGGCTGCCCTGCTGGCGGCCCTTAGCGCGTTTCAGCGGGAGCTAACAGACCTCCGCGGAGCTGTGCGGGACATGCAAGAGGCTCGGAACCAACACGTCCCCCCGGCGGTGGCATCCGAACCCGCTCCGGAGAGGGCAGATAGCCGCGACGCCCCTACGTCTAGTCGCGTCCCATTGCGGCGCCAGACCCGAGTCCCGCTCTCCGCGGGCCTAGCGGCGGCATGGCGGAAGATTTCAAGTTCCCGGCGTCGCCGAGGCCTACAAAGGTGACTCTGACCCGCGAGAGTTCGTGCGCGTGTATGAGACCACTATCGAAGCCGCTAGCGGAGACGACACCACGAAGGCAAAAGAACTCCCTCTCGCGTTACAAGGGTGGCGCTGTCACAGTTTTCACCATTGAACCACATCCATCTGGCGTGGGAACAGATCCGTGACCGACTCTACAACAACTTCCAGGGAAACTACATCGAGCGTGTCGATGCGGACTAGCTCTTCGCAGTCAAGCAAAAACCCGAGGAACGGCTCTGGGATTACTTCAAGCGCTTCGCGAAAGTGCGCTACCAGGTTAAGGACATCAACGAAACAACTGTCATGAACGCAACAATACAAGGCCTCCGACCGGGACCGATGGCCGAATACAACGCGCGTAAGCCCATTAAGACAGTCGCGAAGCTCTTTGACAAGATGGAAGAGTACGCCAGAGCGGAGGAGGACGCGCGGAGGCGACACGGTGATGACTCCGACACCAACAAGGCAGAAGGCTCGACAAAGAGCGAAGGCTCGTCGAAGCAGGGCTCTTCGAAAGGTAAGCGCAAGCAAGAGCAGCTGAAGGGCGCCTCCGAATGCAAGGACCCCCAACACAATGACCCGCCAGGCGATATGCCCAAACGCGACCAACGCAAGTCCAAGAAACCTCATTACGTCTTTGACATCGAGGGCGGCTCCGAAGACAACACCTCCACAGGTCGTGGAGGCAGAGGGCACCGAGGCCGAGGACGGGGACATGGCCGGGGTCACGACGACAGAACCCGCGAAGAGTATGGCGACCAGCACCACGGGCAGTGGTGCGAAATCCATGGCCGAGGCAACCATGACACGCGTGCTTGCGCCACTATCGCAGCGCTACGGCAGAGCGTCACCAGGGACAAAAACCCAGAAACACGCGCACCCGTCATGGCCCACGTCCAACACCCCCAGGACCAAGGAATACAGCCCCAGGAAGGCCTCCTGCGAATTCAAGCACATGTGCAACAACCTCGGGAGGGCCTCCTACAGTTACAAGCCCCGGAGGGAGCCCAGCGCAGGATCATCAACGTCATTTCCGGAGGCTCCTCGTTGGAGTTCGCCTCGGCGCGGCAATGGAAGGCTTACGCGAGGAGGCTGCACCACGTCGCGGCATACCCGGCGCAGGCGCTGCCGGAATGGGCACAACACGAAGTCACATTCATGCCCGCTGACGCCGTGGGCATGGAGTTTCCCCACCAAGACCCTTTGGTCGTCCGGGTCCTTGTAGCCGGATGCGAAGTCAGGCGCGTCCTAGTCGATGGAGGAAGCTCCGTGAACATCCTGTTCGCCGCAGCCTTCGACCAAATGGGGATCCCTCGGAGTCGATTGGGCCCTTCAGGCATCGCGCTGCAAGGATTTGGAGGGCAGCCTTTGCGCGCTTTGGGCCAGATATGCCTCCAAGTCTCCTTCGGCCAAAACGACAACGTGAGGAGCGAAGATGCCATCTTCGACGTGGTCGACATTGCATACCCCTACAACGCCATATTAGGGCGGCCGCTCCTAAATACTCTCGGGGCAGTCCCGCATCACGGCTTCCTGTGCATGAAGCTTCCCGGACCGCGGGCCATCATCATCATCCATGGCGACCAGGACATGGCTCGGCACATAGAGCTTGGCACCAGAGGTCCATGCCACGCGGCTCGCCAAGGCACCTAAGCCGGGTGTGCAGGTGCGGAGCCCTCGGGCACCCCCCGAGAGCGTCTCGCGCTCCTCGGGCACAAAGTTGTCCCAGCCGCAGCGGTTCGTCGGCAGTCGCCCCCGTCCTCAAAGCGGTTAGTGGTCGGTATCCCCCCTTTTTGTAATTGCTCACCCGCACAAACGGGAATTTAATAAAGTTCACCGTTTGCACAAATTCTTGTTCTTCGCAACAAAGACACGCGTTCGCGCGTGCACTCTTTGTCAAAGATACGGGAATGAGTATAAACAAAGATACGCGTTCGCGCGCGCACTCTCCGTCAAAGATACGGGTATGAGTATAAACAAAGACACGCGTTCGCGCGCGCACTCTCCTTCAAAGATACGGGTATGAGTATAAACAAAGTCACGCGTTCGCGCACGCACTCTCCGTCAAAGATACGGGTATGAGTATAAACCAAGACGAGAAGAGGGACGCCTCCGCACGCACTCCACGGAGTATAAATAAGACGTAGCGTCGAGGTCCGCCTCCGCACGCACTCCACGGAGTATAAATAAGACGTAGCATCGAGGTCCACCTCCGCATGCACCTCACTGCCCGCAGCGCGTGGAGGCTTGCCTCCGTGCGCAGTCCATGGACTATAAATAAGATGTAGCGTCGAGGTCCACCTCCGCACGCACTCTACGGAGTATAAATAAGACGCAGCGTCGAGGTCCGCCTCCGCACGCACCTCACCGCCCGCAACGCGTGGAGGCTTGCCTCCGCCGCAGTCCACGGACTCTAAATAAGAGTAGCGTCGAGGTCTGCCTCCGCACGCACTCTACGGAGTATAAACAAGACGTAGTGTCGAGGTCCGCCTCCGCACGCACCTCACCGCCCGCAACGCGTGGAGGCTTGCCTCCGCGCGTAGTCCACGGACTCTAAATAAGACGTAGCGTCGAGGTCCGCCTCCGCACGCACTCTCTGGAGTATAAAAAAGACGCGGATGCTATCCCTACACACTCTACGGAGTATAAACAAGACGCGAACACCGCGCACGCATGGGCGTTGCCCCAGTGCGTACTCTTCGGAGTATAAATAAGACGTGGATGTCGATCCCACGCACTCTCCAGAGTATAAAGAAGATGTGGATGCTATCCCTGCGCACTCTACGGAGTCTAAACAAGACGCGATCCCCGTGCACGCATGGGCGTTGTCCCAGGGCGTACTCTTCGGAGTATAAACAAGACGTGGATGTTGGCCCCACGTACTTAGAGGACACAGAGCCTACCCCGGTTAATTCTACGGAGTGCAAAGTGCACCACGGGGGCCCACTCCCACGCGCAGCCCGTGAAGTACCAAGGCGACGTGTCAGAGGCTAGCTCCCGCGCGAGCGCACTCCGCGAGCGAAACACCGAGGCTGCTCTTGCATAATCTTGGGAAGGAGCTCGCGCGTCTACCTCGACCAAAGCGCCCGGCTGCCGCCACCACCAAGGGTAGGGGACGGAGCGCTTGCGCGCTCGCCGACCAGGCGCGCCCGCCGCCACCACTTCAAAGGTAGGGGGCGGGCGCTTGCGTCTACGCCGGATAGCGCCGCCCCGCTGTCACCACTCGAAGGGTAGGGGACGGAGCGCTTGCGCGTCTGCCGACCACGCGCCGGCCCGCTACCACCACTTGAAGGGTAGGGGACGGCGCTTGCGCGTCTACGCCGGATAGGCGCCGGCTCGCTGCCACCCACGAAGGGTAGAGGACGGAGCGCTGGCGCGTCACCGGATAGGCGCCAGCCCGCTACCACCACCGAAGGGTAGGGGACGGAGTGCTGCGCGTCCGCCGACTGGCGCGGCTCGCGCCACCACTCGAAGGGTAGGGGCGGAGCGCTTGCGCGTCTACGCCGGATAGGCGCCCGCCCCGCGTCACCACTCGAAGGGTAGGGGCGGAGCGCTTGCGCGTCTCGCCGACCAGGCGCCAGCCCGCTACCACCACTTGAAGGGTAGGGGCGAGCGCTTGCGCGTCTACTTTGGATAGGCGCCAGCTCGCTGCCACCACTTCGAAGGGTAGGGGACGGAGCGCTTGCGCGTCTACTTCGGATAGGCGCCAGCCCCGCTGCCACCACTTCGAAGGGTAGGGGACGGAGTGCTTGCGCGTCTACTTCGGATAGGCGCCAGCTCCGCTGCCACCACTTCGAAGGGTAGGGGACGGAGCGCTTGCACGTCTACTTCGACTAGGTGCCAGCTCTGCTGCCGTCGGTTCGAAGGGATATCGGACTGAGCGTGTGTGCGGTTATTGCAACTACGCGTCCACCTCGATCACACTGCCCTCGCAAGGCGCAAATCATCGTATACGGGCGACCGTAGTACCCCTCCGAGTTTACCTTGGGACAGCGTAGCCGGAGGGGCGGAGATGCACTTCGCAGGATCTAATCAAGACTGTTCTTTGCTTTCACTAAGGATGCTTACAAAGGCGCACAAACACCTCCGGCGCACCAGGCCGCTACTCGGCAGACTCATCCTTAACATGCGTCCGTGCCGAGGCTCCACTCGAAGACGCCCGACCCGCCAGAATCCAACGCTTCCTCGGCCTTTGCGCCGCCGGCCGCGTCGGGTCGCAAGGTCGGAGATTAGCACCGCCCGGTTGTGTAGCTGCCGGGACAAGGGCGAGGAATCGAACAGCGGGGAAACAACTCTGTACTTTACCAAGAAAAAAAAAGACAACCCGGGCTTTGGTTACAATGCACACCAACACGCGACAACCTCCCGTCACACCTGTGGGTTCGCGGTGTCCTCCGGGGCCGCAGCGCCATCCTCGTCACGCCGGGGGACCTCGTCCAGAAACCGGCCAAGGTTTCCCTCACCGTGCAAGTTGTTCCGCAGCTCGACTATGGCTGCGGCCTCGCCACAGTATTCCCATATCCGCTCATGGAAGAACTTCACGGCGCGGCGTACGGTGCGCACGGCGCCGGACATCACCCCGCCCCCAGCGGGCATCTCCAGCTGAGGATCGACTAGCCCCGCAACATGTTCACAACCGCGATGTCGCAGGAGCGCGCATGTCAGACACGACGCCACGTAGGCGCAGTGATTGCCGAAGATCGCCGCGGTGCCGCGTGCAACGCCGGCCGCATCTCCAATCCACCGGAGTGACCGCGACAGGTCCTCGGGCCCGAAGGAGCGCGCTGGCACTTCAGCGACAAGCCCCTTAAGGGTGTCTTCCAGGGCCAGCATGGCGTTCTGGGCAGCTACCGAAGCGTTGCCCAAGGCTCGATCTCGATCCGCGAGAGAGGCAGCAAGCTTGCTGTTTTTCCCCTCTAGAGCAGCAATTTGTTGCAGAAGGTCGTCCCGCTCTGCAGCAGCTTCTTGCCGCACCGCTTCCACGGCTGACACTCACGCTGCGGCAACGAGCCCCTCGGTGCGCGTCTTCATCTCCGCGCACTCCAACTCCAGGCGGCGTATATGAGCATCCTAGGCGGAGCGCCCTCCTATAGCTCCCTGCAGCTCCTCTTCAGCGGCCTGCAGCCTACTCCATAGCGCTACTCCCTCGCAAACGTGAGCACCTCGCAGGGCCTGGGCCAACACGACTGTGTGCACGATGCAGGAGTTAGCAAGCGCTAAACGGCTGCAAGTGGTCTAAAAGACATACGCTTACCCTCACTCCCGACACTTCCAATGCATCTCCAAGGCGCCCCGACCCGTAGGTCTGCAACGCCTGTTGACCGATGCTGGCGGCCAAGTCCTCCGCAATCCCGCGCCATGCCCTCAGAGCATCCGACGGAGGGACGAAGTCCGCCGGGCTCGGGCGCGCGACATCTATGTCGCCAGCACCAGGACCCCCGCGCTCAAGGAACGGCTCCTCCTCCGGGATAAGTGCCACTGCAAAGAGGAAGTACACATTTGTCACGGAGCGTGCAAAAATTGTCGAAGGAGTGCCGTCATAACCTACCTTCGGTGGCAGACGGGGGACTTCGCGGGGACATCTCCCTAGCCGCGGGCGGGACCGCTTCTACTTCGGCCCCAACGGACGGCGTTGCATCGCAAGGCCTGGGGACCTCCGAGTCGAGACCTAGCGCCAACCGATCCTGCGCCACGGTCACTGTGGCCCGAGGGGCCGGGAGGGTGCGAGGTGGAGGAACCTCGGTGCTCGAAGCGGAGTCCCACAAGCTCCCAACACCGGTCACCACAACGAACCCTCGCGAAGTCCGCGGAAGGGGCGACTGCAGGCGTGGCCGCTTCGCTTGAGGGGAAGGTACCACCTCGGTACCCGCCACAGAAGGAGCCCCTGCGGTAACAACACTCGCCGAAGGGGTCTCCACAGCTACAACGACAGAGGTCGGGGGTTTCGCTCCCACAACCTCCGCGGGGGACACCCCGCCTCTGCGGGGGACACTTCAGCCTCGGCCGCCGCTATTAGCAAAGGCTGCGCTACACACACTCCCGCGGAGGGCAGCCCCGCCACAGCCATGGCCGGAGACGAGGACTCCGCACCGGTGCCGCCAGCCAGCACCACCACCTCGGCGACGGACACGGGCAGCGAGACCTCTCGGCGCACGCCTCGGCCGCCGGCGCCGCCCTCGGCACCGCGCCCTCCAAGTGCGAGTCAAGATACCGGCCGAACCCGACTCGGGCTCACGCGCAAAGAGAAGCAGCGGCGGCCGCCGATCGGGCGTGGTCGCAGTGCCCCGGGTCCTCTTACGGGATGACACCTTCGTCTTCACGGCACCGTCGTCCTCATGTTGCTGGTCCGGAGGGGTGTGATCCGGCACAGGAAGCCCAAAAGCCTCACACACGCGGTTTATCCGCCCCAATCCGGCCTTTGCAGTCGCAGCTGCGCGCTGCCCGTGCTCTCTGCCGGTGTATGGCCCGAGGAACACGTGCGCAGCGCACTCTGCGTCCTCAAGGCGAGCCCCTGCGCCGGACAGAGCACATTTACACAATGCAATATGTACGAACGGAGAGGAAGACATGGTCGAGGCTTACGAAGACCAGTCGGCACGGGCAGCGAGCAAACGGACGGGCGAACGTTATCATCCCGACGTTCACCGGCCGTGAAGCGCCAATCGTGGGAAAGCGGCGTCGCACCGAGCATCATGTACTCCTCGGCGAGGTCGCGCATATTGAAGTGGGCGGCGACCCCCACAAGTCTTCACGCCCTCAGCCTATCTTCCTGGTCAAGCGTTAAGCCGGGGGTGGTCTTGAATGTAATCGGCCCACTTGCGCACTCAAGGCCGCTGCCACTCGTCACACGATGGTAGAACCACCGCCTCGCCCAGTTGGACTCCCACTTCCCTCGAGTCGAGTTCGCGGGGAAGAGCTTCCCACATGACGTCCGCAGGATGAAGTTGACGCTGCCAAATTTCGACAGCATGCTGTCCTTCCGCTCCTTCGGTTGGCACTGGGCTTCATGTAGATACACGAACAGGGAGGCGCTGGGCCAACACCCCTCCGAGCGCCGGGCCCAGCTGTACACGGCGAGGTGAGCCACCGCGTTCAGAGTCAGTTGTGATAACTCCAGCTTGAAGGTCCGCAGCACGTCCCCAACAATTGCTGCTGACGGGATGCAAAGTCCGGCTTCGAAGTAGGCGACGAAGATGATCACCTCCGACTTCTCAGGGCGCGGCTCCGTCTCATCATCGGCGGGCAACCGCACCGCTTGGCGGTCTGATAGCCTTCCCTCTCGCAGCAGTGACCAGATCGTGTCCTTCGTCACGAGCGTGCGCCCAACTCACCGGAGTACGAACCCTGACTCTTCTTTGCCGCCCACCACTTGTCTGCCGCCGCCGGATCGCGCTCCTCCAGTGCGTATTTCACCTCGAGCAGTGAGGACCGCCTGTGGATGGCGTAGCCGCCCACCTGAGTACGCTCGTCGCAAGTCGCCATCAGCATCCACAGGGAACTCGGCGGCGAATAGGAGCGCAGGAACAGGGCGAGCGAATGCGGGGGCGACGTGAACAACCAGAAAGCGTAAGGAGTAGGAGCAGGCACAACGCCACGGGGGGTAGTTAAAGGCCCCCCGCCTCCCACTGTTGGTAAGCGCAAACGGCGAGCGACAACCGCTCACCTCCCCACGTGCAAAGCCGAAGCGTCGTGGTGGTACACGTAGCCGGCATGCGACCGTGGTCGTACAGGGTCCTGTCACCACACGACGCGCCACTAGTGTCCCACCGTGTGTCGATCAGCGCAAGGAATAAACGGAGGTCGCGTGACCCGACATAGCCTTCGGCGCGCGTCGGCACGGCTCTTCGGACCCTAAACCGCGATAGTCCAAACGGTATCACCGACCCCCCGACCCTGGCCGCACCTGTCCGAAGGGACAACCGCAAATCTGCGTGACATGGGCAACCAAGATCAGCAAGAAGTGCAAGCGCTAGCAGCCGCGATGCGTTGGAAGGTGAGTAGCCAGCGCGGCGGCGCGCCTCTGGCGTCGCGCCACATGCCCCCCCTGCGGGAAGGGGCTTGACCGCCGACGCCCGCCGCGACGCCAATCATGGCCCGCGCGTGTGCATCTCGAATGGACAAGCGCCAGACGATACAAAGAGCCCGCTCGTGCCGCCCGGTGGTGCGATTCCGGAGCCATTAAGGTGCACTACCGCCGGGTCGTGCTCACCCCAGGGAGTGCCTCGCTCCAAGCAGTGCACCACTCATAGCGCAACTGCGCGCGTGGCACCGGGGAGTGCATCGCCACCACTTCGAAGGGTAGGGGACGGAGTGCATGCGCGTCTACTTCGGATAGGCGCCAGCTCCGTTGCCACCACTTCGAAGGGTAGGGGACAGAGCGCTTGCGCGTCTACTTCGGATAGGCACCAGCTCCGCTGCCACCACTTCAAAGGGTAGGGGACGGAGCGCTCGCGCGTCTCCTTCGACTAGGCGCCAGCTCCGCTGCCACCACTTCGAAGCGTAGGGGACGGAGCGCTCGCGCGTCTCCTTCGACTAGGCGCCAGCTCCGTTGCCACCACCCGAGCTTAGGGACGGAGCGCGGCACGCCTGCCCGACTGGCGCCGGCTCGCGCCACCACTCGGCTTAGGGACGGGCGCTCGCGCGTCACGCCGACCAGGCGCCGGCCCATTGCCACCACCCGGCGTAGGGGCGGAGCACTCGCGCGTCTACCGACCAGGCGCCGGCTCGCGCCACCACCGGCGTAGGGACGGAGCGCCGGCGCGTCTCATTTGACTAGACGCCACTCCGCGCCACCACTTCAAAGCTTAGGGGACGGAGCGCTCGGCATCTACTGACAGACGCCGGCTCGCGCCACCACCAGCTTAGGGACGGAGCGCCGCACATCTACGCCGACAGGCGCCGGCCCGCTACCACCACTTCGAAGCGTAGGGGACGGAGCGCTCGCGCGTCTACTTCGACTAGGCGCCAGCTCCGCCGCCACCACTTTGAAGATTAGGGACGGAGCGCCCGCGCGCTTACCCCCACGCACGTAGCACCTCCGGACCACCCCGCAAACGCCTGCTCTCCGCGGCTACTATCCTCCAAGGCAGAAACCAGGCCGAGCACCACCCGCGCCGCGCTTGCAAGCACCGCCTCGGCGGGACGGCACATCCGACGGCATTCCCCACACATCGCACCGGCGCAGGTTATGTCACGCCAAGTTTTGGCTTGTTCTCATAAACAGGCCACCTTTAGTGCATCAATATTCTTTCGAAAGACGGGCTTGATCAGAAGCCCCGACTGAAGGTGAGCCTGTCTAAGAGAACAGGGCAAACTTTGCCATTATATGCAGAAATACGGCACGAGCACAGCGGTGCGGCGATTGCGTTGCCGCACGCCGCCAAGTTCGAGAAAATAGGCCTCCATCGGTACATCAACATTCCCCGAGCTGCGTAGTGCCGCCATGGAATGTGGATGCACTGAAGAGGCCCATTTTAGGGGAGCAGCACCTATCCGAGCACACAATGCAGGTACAATGTTACACCAGCACGCTATATGTACCCCATTAGTGGGGAAGCCAACCGGCAGAAGTCCAGCCGGCGGAAGTCCAACCGGCGAAAGTCCAACCGGCTGGAGTCCAACCGGCGGGGGAGCGTCGCAGCATCGTACCACCGCGATGCTCCAAGACCCGTGCCGCGCCAAGCATGTTCCGCCACGTGGACGGCTGGGAGAAGGAACGTCGCAACAGGTATCGCCGCGCCCCCTCAAGTCTCGCGCCGCGTCAACCAAGCCCCGCTGGGCAGGCTTGCAGTCGCTTATCGTCAAGGGCGCTCGACGCCAAAGGCGCGTGCGCGCGACGCATTTGACTCCGCCAACACCCCCAGTCCGGCCCGGGCAATCACCGACCCCGCCAAATCGGAGGCAACTTCGGCCTCCAATCCGCCAACTCGGTTGCGAGGCCAACCTCGACTTCGATCTTTGCTCTGGACGACAACCCCGAGCCCGCCACGGCAGGACTCTGTGGGTGATGAAGCCTTCGCCAAGCCGCCCGGCGCCATACCTTCGCAATAAGGCGAACACTACACTTCGAACGTTGAAAAAGCTCACAGGCCGCAGGGACGGAGGGGGCCAAAGGGCTCGGCAACATGGCTTCGGCCCGTGAAGCCCTTCACCATGAGAGGCTCCTGTTGTAGGGGTGGCCCCCACCTAAACCCAGCAGGCCTGTTAAGAGAGTGTAAGGCCCAGAATGGGACATCTATAGTGACATAGGTACCCCTGAGGGAAGTACTCATGTGTAAGGGTATAATTGTAAAAGCACTCCCCATGTGGATGTATATATATAGGACATAGGCCATGGGGAGAGACCCTAAGCCATTTTCTACTCACCTAACTCCCCACTACCATACTCTCTCTCTCTGTTTGGTCTGTAGCCACAACAGTGGCAAACATATAACCACATGCGTTGCCCTGTTATTGCTGATGGCGCTATAAAAATAGAATTACATATGTAGGTATTGTCAATTCTAGATGCATTATAATGAAGTTTGATATGGAATTGTTGTGCTGTAGCAGGTGCCAGAAATCACGTCCTGTGTTGTAGTGTGGTATTGAATTCCTTTTGTCTCCCTCTCTAGGCAACATAAGCGTTGAATGACCTATGTAATTCCAAAAAGTTAGCCTCGGCCAATGCAAATGAAGGGAAGATTACGATAGAGTTATGTGTGGAGGAAATGAGTTTACCTGTCAGTTGCTTGTTGCAGACGGGTGAAGTCATGGTTGCCACTACATAAGGAATCAAGGTATATTACCTTGCTCCACTTTGATACAAGCACGATCAGAATCCAATGACCCCCTAGTCATGTATGTCGCCACAATGATTAATCCTAAGTTCATTTAGTACTACAAATAAAATTTATATGGTAACTAGTGAAGCATTTACCCTTGGTTGAAGGATACCATGATGTACTCCTTGTTTCTGTGAGCAATCAATCCCCTTGTTATGTAATCTTGGACGAAGGATGCATTATCATTGATGGATTGGTCAGAGACCATGTGTGGGTCGAGGAAACCCACCGGTTCTCACCGTCGTCGGACTTGTTGGATCATGGATCTCTATATAAGTAATGAGTTATGACATTTATCGGTATTACGTGAATGTAGAATATGATTATACAATACACTTAAAGTGTCCAGTATCGTAGAAGTGAGGCATCGAGTTCGTCGAGGTTGAATAGTAAGAATAAATGTTTGAAGGTCACGACAAAGTAGCCTGAGTCGTGGAGGAAATGCGCCTCCGTGTATCTCATGATGAATCCACTGTGCCACTTTGGCTTCATGTTGGACCTCTGCATATACCAGGTATGCAAAGTACTGCAAACCAGTCCAAGCCTAGGTAATTGTGACTCGGGGATCAACGACACTCCGAGAATGAACTTTCATTGCCCTGGAGGTGCCTTAATCTTCTTTGGTTTTGTCTTAGCACCTCGCTTGCTACATTTTTGGAGACATCTTCACGGGAGCTGATGCGATGGGCTTCTAAAGCAAAGTTTGAGGTGGAGCCACGGGAGCCGATGTGATAGATCCAGAGTGATGTCCCTCTTGGGCCACTGAATGTGGAGATCGTGGCACAGATAGGTCGAGGGCGATGTCCCTCTTGGGCCACTAGATGAATGTGTGGACGGCATCCCTTAATGTCATAATCTCTTCATTGTGGGCTTCTCAAGAGGGACGATCCTGAAAACATCATTAATCATGTCCACCTAGACTTTCGTGAAACATGTCTCTAGTTAGGCACCGTGCACCAGCGTCCCTGACAGTTATAGATACGCCATCCCCCGCCCAGCGTAGATGGGAATAGAGCAAACAAGCCTAACTCTGAGGATGCACGGCATGGGCTCCAACATATATAATGATACATGATGAGCTAAGGCATCCACCAGGTCTATCTATATAGCATTCTAGAGAGGTACATTATCTGGATGTCGTCAATAGGTAAGTGGGCATCGTTATGTTCAGTAATTATCGTGGCCGTGTAGCTACTCCAACATTAAGGGGGACTAGGTACTGCATTAACGAGGGTCAGTTGCGATTGGTTGCGGACTTGTCTCAGTTCTTTGCTCAATGGATCTATCTCTCCTTGAAGTAAGGCAGTATTCTCTTGAAGTGAGGCAGATAGTTATTCCTCAAGTTGTGCACGAAGCTCATATTTTATTTATTCATCGCGATAGGCCTTGAATCTCTTCCTACTCCTATATGCCTTGGAGTCATTTGAGAATCCGTGTCTCCAAGGTACGTAAACCCCTAGGCCTCATGTGCGACCTGGGTGCTCCTTGTTTTCTAGGGCCTGTGATAGTATATCCCTCTCCTATCTTCTTCAAAGGAGTCTTGGGAAGATTCAGTAGTAAATGCTTGCTGCAAGAGGCAGTCATTTTATTTTAGACCCCATGAAGTTCAAGAGGCATTAACAACTATGTAGTTTAACATATCTTACCAAGCGTTGTGACACTTTCTTGTCTGCGGGGTTTTTGAAAGAGGAGACACCTGAAGACGTGGTTGACGACCTTGCACGTAGCCAGTTTCGGGCGCGCTTGTTTGCGATCCTGGCAAATAGCGGGGAGGCCTCCGATCAGATTGTGACCTCATCCTGTATCCTCCATTGTGAGATTTTACCTACGTATCTGGTGGTGCCGAGTTTGTGCGGGTGTGTGTTTTGTGCCTGGAGAGCCTTGTGGCCACACTTTGTTGTTCAAATTCGGTCGTCGTCTTTATCTACACAAAAAGCTTCCATGTTTTTGATGATACAAAAGGATACCTCATGAAAGGCGTGTGATCCTTGGCCACGTATTGCATGATAAGCGTGCTCTTGAAGTACTTCCATGCTTTGCCCATCGCAAGGAGAACCTACCATTGCACGAGTCCCTGAACTTCTGATGGGATCTCGAACGATTTTATTATTTCCTCCCACAACTGAGTTTTGTGAACCATTGTCAAATCTTTCCATCTCACTACAGTGATGAGGATCCGTTGCCTTCTAATTATCCTGCAGGTAGTCCGGCATGCTATCGCCGCTTTCTTCGGTTGCAGAGGAACCCCATTTGGAGATACCACTGTGATGGTCATTTGGCCCTCTGGCCTTTTTGATACTCCTCTGGCACACTTAGTTACCCCAGTCTTCGGAGTATTAGACCTAGATGACGACGACGATGACTGTGCGAACATCATCTCTCCTACAAGGAAAAACTAATTACAGTGAGCTATGAGCGTAAACAAAGTTCTATGAAGCTAATGATACACACCAGTATTCAATGAAGTTGGTTATGGCCGCAGTCTCTTCCTCCTCATTATGCTGCGCATTGGGATAGCAGCAATAATTTACTTCATTGAACTTGACACACTGAAGTGTGTAATTTGATTCATGCCCTTTAAAGGTCTATGTGGCATATATTATTGCTAAAAGATCCCTTTGGAAGGGTAACATGCCATTCCAAATAGATCTTATAGCAATAACATGAAATCCTCCTCTTGTAGTAATGTATATATTTATATTTAATTCTAGCATAATTAAATATGATCAAAGCACATTTGTAGCAGTATATAAATGACAAATTGCATATAAACATGTAATTATACAAGTTCATTAAAAGCATAAACATAAAGCAAGAAGCGTGATGACTACTGAAATGAGCATAAAGAGCATTCTCAAGAATAGGGAATCAACTAAAATTAGCATAAAGCTCAAATTTATTTTAGTGCTCTCAGATGTAGGGTTACACAAGAATTAATCTTGGCCATCCCGCTAGTATGGTCTATACTCTTCACTAATTGGATATACCAAATGAGATTCAAACCTTAGAGAGGAAAGGCGGTGTTGGGAGGAGATGAGGCGCCAGGAGGGAGAGGAAGCTGGCGATGGGAGGGAGAGGCGGTGTTGGGAGGAGAGGTGGCGTCAGGAGGGAGAGGCAGTTGGCATCAGGAGGGAGGAGAGGCAGCGTCGGGAGGGGGAGGCGGCTGGCGTCAGGAGGAAGACGTGGCGTTGGGAGGAGAGTCGGCGTCGGGAGGGAGAGGCGGCGTCGCGAGGGAGCAAAACCTAGCAGGGGAGGCGAAGATAGAGTGAGTGAGGAGTGAGTGCAAAACCTATAGCAGGGTATATTTATAGAGAAACTATCACAGACAGTCCCATTACTGAACCGTTTGTGGTAATACTATCACAGACAGTTCCATTGTGGAACCGTCTGTGATATGTGGTATATCATAGACGGTTCTATTAATAGAACCATCTGTGATAGTATTATCACAGATGATTTTTTTACTAAACTGCCTATGATAGTTCGCTATTTTTCATCTAGCTTCAAGAAATGCATGCTAGCCATGCAATATGAAAAAAGCAAGCATACTCATAAATGTAGTTATTTCTTAGTTACATAATCAATTACAATGGAATAGTTCCATAATTACATGCCGAGTTTCTTAATTTTCATTACATTGCAATAATTTCCAAATGGGTGCTCGCTGTGTGGGATCATTAATTACACTTGTCTATTTCCTTTTAAATAAAGCCCTTCATGATAATCGACATGCATACATCTTGCTTCATCACCTTGTTCTTCCTCGAGCACTATGCATCTATGCGGACACTTGAGTTCTACACTATGCTCTTTCTATCCTAATCTATTGTATAAAATATGTATCCATTAATGTCATATCCTTGCCATATCACAATTATAAATTTTGGCCCTTTTACCAACCATTGAAGCATTTCACTTGACAACCTCCCAGTCAATCGCACATTCAACCATTCGTTGAACCGATGGTTGTGTTGTCTCGTGATCCAAACCTCCATCTGGCCTGGATTCTCTTGGCGTATCATGTGCTTGTGCTCTTCAATATATGGGGTCACTTTAGTCATGTGTTGTAAAACCATAAAATAGGCTTGAGCATACATATCTAGATCCGGAGTTATTACTTTCCTTCCGATGGTCTAGATACCCTCTAGCCTCCCCTCGAGATGAGATAGAGGTATACCTATTGGTTTGACTTGAGCCATGTAATCGATGCAGAACTCAATGACCTCTTCAGTTGCATAACCTTCGATGATGCTACCCTCTGGTCGAGATCGATTGCATACATAGGATTTGAAAATTCTCATGTACCTCTCGAATCGATACATATGACGTAGAAACATGGGGCTGCGTATCTTTATCTCTTTCACAAGGTGGACAATGAGATGGACCATGATATTCGAAAATAACGGTAGGAAATACATCTTAAGATGACATAGAGTCGTCACCACCTCGGTCTGCAGAGCATCTAGTCCATTAGGATTGATGACCTTCTGAGCAATTGCGTTAAAGAAATAACATAGCCTCATGATTTTCACTCAAACCTTGTTCGGCAAAATACTTCTAATTGCAACAGGAAGCATTTGTGTCATTAGTACATGATAGTCATGAGACTTCATGCCGATTAATTTTAAATCTTCTATGGAAATAAGTTTCTTCATACTAGCGGAGTGACTAAACGGAACTTTCACGCCATGTAATCACTGGCACAGTTTGGTTTTCTCGGACTTAGACAGAGTGTAGTAAGCTAGGGGAAGGTACGTTTGGCCTTTATTGGTCTCTATCGGTGCTAACTCAGTCCTGATGTTCATAGCGACCAAGTCACGCCTTGGTTGACACCATCTTTTGTTTTTTCACGAATGTTTAGTAAGAGACCAATCAAGCTATCACATACATTCTTCTCTATGTGCATGATATCGATGCAATTGCGAACTTTTAAGTGCTCCCGAAAGGCAAGTCCCAAAATATTGACATCTTCTTCCACATGTTCTTCTGATAGGTCATCAACTTACTACAAAAGAGGCTATACTAAACAGTTATATCATAGACGGTTCATATGGAACCGTCTGTACTTAAACTATAACAGACAGTTTGTTCTAGTAACTGTCTATATATGATACTTTCATAGATGGTTCTTAACATTAATGTCTGTGATAATTGAGACAACGCAGACCGTTCATGTTAACAACTGTCTATGAACCTTCACAGACTGTTCTTAATACAAACCGTTTGTGATAATCGAGACAACACAAACGGTTTGTGTTAATAACCGTCTGTGAACTTTCACAGACGGTTCTTAATACGAACCGTCTGTGGTAATCCAGACAACATAGATCTTATTGTCGTATGAACTACAGAAGCTATACTGAGACAAGAGTCAAATTCAAGGCAAATTTATTACAAAAGTCCAAAAAAAGAGATTCCTATATTTTAATCTTCTGGGCTTCATATGCTTCTTCTTCAACTTCTAGAGTTGGAGGATCACCCGCTGAGTTCTTGAATGCCGTGAAGATTGTCCTTGCCCTCTCTACTTCCTCCTCTAGCCTGGGCAACTCATTAGCATGGCCCATAATCTCAAAGATGGTGCCATGATAAACTACCTCAGAATCGGCCGATTCTGCTTGATCGGCAAGGTTATCCATGTGTCTCTGCACTGCTGTAAGAGCTTCCTCCGCTTTGCGCACATTGGAGAGAAGAACAAGGCTGAGGGCGGGTTCCCTTTCCTGAGCAGCAATGAGACACCTCCATCGACGGCGGATAATGAGGTCCAGCTGATGGATGGAAGCGAGACAAGGAAGGAGAGCATGGCGTGAGCAGAGGAGCTGCTCCAGATGTAAATTGTTGGCCGCCTGTGTAAGGTTGTGTCTGAACAACTCATGATGGATAGATGAGAGGAAGGAGATCAAAAGAATATTAGATGTCATTATTGAGAAATCTGGTGATGAAGAAGATTAGGGAGAGGACAGTTTAGAAGAGCTGGATTAGGGCATGCATATTTAAGCATTATCACAGACGGTTCGTATTCGAAACAGTCTCTGGTATTAATATCACAGATGGTTTGTATTCCAAACTGTCTCTGATATTAGTATCACAGACGGATTGTATTCCAAACCATCTCTGATATGTGAGACATCATAGATGGTTCGTGTTATGAACCGCCTGTGAAAGATGCGAACAACACAGATGGTTCATATAAAAAACCGTCTGTGATGTTGCGGATATCACAGACGGTTCGTATTAAAAACTGTCTGTGATAATTCACAGATGGTTATTAATACGAACCATCTGTGATATATTGGTATCACAGACCGTTTGTGGTTGGAATCGTCTGTGATAATCTGTGCTATTAAATACCAGGCGTACGTGCTCGATCTTGACATAGATCTCTGTCTTCATTGCGCTACATCGGTGGAGCGAGGCGGTCGGCTTTAGTGAGTTCGCGGTGAAAACATATTGTCGTCTTCTTAGTGATCAGATCGAGGTTAGTACTCAATTACTTTTAATAACTTATATGCATGCATGTTTTTGTAATTGAAAGAGATGATAGATAGGTTTTTGTTTAATTTAGATCTAGCTAGCTAGCTAGGTTTAGAAAGATAAAGTTAGTTTGCTCAATTTCAGAATGGGTAAGTACTGGTACGTAGTTCACTAGCTTCAATATATTCTTGCTTAACATTATTATGTCATGAATACGTGACTAGCTAGCTATGTACCTACGTAATATATATAGATGCATGTCATGTACGTGTAAGTATATATAGCTAGTCTAATTTGCTATGTAGTAGCAGTAATAATCATTTTTGACACCCATTTGTTACATGTGTAGCGTAGATGGATCGAAGCTGGATGTACATTGAGAATCGTGTGAGTGACGAGTACATTAATGGCGTGTCTGCTTTTAGAAGAGCGGCCGAGCTTGATATGTTAAAGAAGGGGATGAAATATATGTACTGTCCATGCATTGATTGTGATAATCTCAAGATGTTTAGCAACTCAGTGCAGATCGAAGCTCACTTGATTAGGGGTTTCAGAAAAGGGTACAAATGTTGGACCAGTCATGGTGAAGAGAAGAGTACACAAGAAGGTAGTTATGACATAGTCGAGGGAGACAACGATATGTCAGTTGTGGACTGTGCTTTCGATCATGAGGATAGGTCGTAGGATGACAATCTGAATCAGATGTTACATGATGCAGAAGGGAACTATAGTGAGAGAGAGTTTGGTAAATTTGAGGACTTGATGGAGGACTCAGAGAAACCTTTGTTCTCGGGCTGCAAGCCGCAATACACAAGGTTGTCATCAGTTCTAGAACTGCTGAAATTGAAGGCAAGCAATGGTTGGTCCGACAAGAGTTTCACGACATTGTAAGGTCTCCTAGTGGACATGCTTCCAAATGGAAATGTGTTACCGAGAACCACCTACCAAGCCAAAAAGATTTTTGTCCATTGGGAATGGAAGTAGAAAGAATACATGCATGTCCGAATGATTGTATCCTGTACCGTAAAGAGTATGCTAGCTTACATGTTTGTCCGGTGTGCAAAGCATCCCGATACAAGTGTAAAAATGACTCTGATGATGGGAAGGGCATCGAGGTAAAGCAAGGACCTCCTGCTAAGGTGTTGTCGTATCTTCCTGTAATTCCTTGTTTGAAGCGTTTATTTGCAAACCGCAAGGATGCAAGATTGATGCGTTGGCACTAGGAGCAGCGTAAGAATGATGGAATGATAAGACACGTTGCTGATTCTGCCCAGTGGAGGAACATCGATAGGATGTTTGTAGATTTTGGTGTGGAACCGAGGAATATAAGGTTTGGGTTGAGTACAGATAGAATAAATCCTTTTGGTAATATGAGCAGCCGACATAGCACCTGGCCCGTGACTCTGTGCATGTACAACCTTCCTCCTTGGCTGTGTATAAAGCGGAAGTATATTTTGATGTCACTACTTATCCAAGGGCCGAAATAACCTGGCAATGATATTGATGTGTTCCTAGCACCATTGGTGGAAGATCATGCAATATTGTGGAACGAAGGGGTACATGTATGGGATGCGGACAAATGAGAGAACTTCACTCTACACGCCATTTTGTTCTGCACCATTAATGATTTTTCTGCCTTCGGTAACCTATCAGGGTTGAGTACAAAAGGAGCCAAAGCGTGTCCGCACTGCTTAGATTATACCGAGAGTGTGTGGTTGAACAACTCGCGCAAAACTGTGTATATGCATCACCGTAGGTTCCTTCCAAAGTATCACCTATACCGCAAGATAAAGAAACAATTTGATGGAAAAAAAAGAGGATGACTCAGTACCGAGGCCTTTTAGTAGGAAAGAGGTGTATGATATGGTCAAGGATATCAACGTTGTGCTTGGAAAGAAACGTAAATTGAGGAAGAACATGTAGAAAAAGAGGTCAATATTTTGGGACTTGCCTTATTGGGAGCACTTAGAAGTTCACAATTGCATCGATGCCTGCATGTAGAAAAGAATGTAGGTGACAGTTTGATTGGTCTCTTACTGAACATTCCTGATAAATCAAAGGATGGTGTCAATGCAAGGCGTGACTTGGTCGCTATAAACATCAGGACCGAGTTAGCACCGATAGAGACTGATAAAGGCCGGACGTACCTTCCCCCAGCTTGCTATAATCTGTCTAAGTCTGAGAGAACTCAACTGTGCCAGTCCATACATGGTGTGAAACTTCCATCTTGTCACTCCACCAGCATGAAGAAACTTGCATCTATGGAACATTTGAAATTAATTGTCATAAAGTCTCATGACTGTCATGTGCTAATGACACAAATGCTACCTGTTGCAATTAGAAGTATTTTGCCGAACAAGGTTCGAGTGACAATCATAAGGCTATGTTATTTCTTCAACACAATTGCTCAGAAGGTCATTGATCCCGATGGACTAGATGCTCTACAAACCAAGGTGGTGACAACTCTATGTCATCTAGAGATGTATTTTCTTCCATCATTTTTTGATATCATGGTCCGTATCATTGTCCACCTTGTGAAAGAGATAAAAATATGTGGCCCCGTGTTTCTACGTCATATGTACCTGTTGTGAGGGTGGCCCAACCCCCCGTGACTGGGCCTTGCAAACTTGTCTAATATGTAATAGGCCCAATAGTGTAGAGGAATATACCAATATACCCTCATCCTTTGAAAGTACTAAGTGGTAGGATGGAGATTTCCCATCCTACCCCACTCATGTATATAAATCCCCAGGAGGGGCAGGAGGAGGGGGATCCTCTCATTCTCACTCACCAACTCTCCCTGTGTTGGCTCCCTCTCCTTCTACTAGTCCCCTCCTCTGTTTTGCTCCTCTTTTTGATTTAAATCACATGACGGCTTCGAGCCTCCACATACTCTGCAGAGTATAAAGCGTCAGGAACTTGTCGTCCCGAGTAACTCTACGGAGTATAAAAAACCGCGTGATGGCCTCACGCCTCGGCATACTCCACGGAGTATAAATAAGACACGCAGAGGCAAGCCTCCGCATGCACTCTACGGAGTATAAAAAATCGCACGATGGCCTCGCGCCTCGGCGTACTTCATAGAGTATAAATAAGACACGCGAAGGCGAGCCTCCGTGTGCACTCTGCGGAGTATAAAAAATCGCACGATGGCCTCGTGCCTCGGTGTACTCCACAGAGTATAAATAAGACGCACGTAGGTAAGCCTCCGCGTGCACTCTACGGAGTATAAAAAATCGCACGATGGCCTCAAGCCTCGGCAAACTCCACGGAGTATAAATAAGACACGCGGTCTCCGCGCGCACTCTTCGTGAGTATAAATAAGACACGCAGTCTCCGCGTGCACTCTACGTGAGTATAAATAAGACATGCAGTCTCCACGCGCACTCTTCGTGAGTATAAAATAGGACACGCAGGGGGACGCCTCCGCGTGCACTCTATGGAGTATAAATAAGACACGCGGTCTCCGCGCACACTCTTTGTGAGTATAAAATACGACACGCGGCCTTCGCACGCACTCTACTTGAGTATAAAAAAGACACGCGGTCTCCGCGTGCACTCTACGTGAGTATAAATAAGACGCGCGGACTCAGCGCGCACTCTACGGAGTATAAATAAGACGTGCGGCCTCCGCGTGCACTCTACGGAGTATAAATAATAAGACGCATGGAGGGACACCTCCACGCGCAGTCTACGCACTGTAAAAAAAATCCATGATGGCTGAGGCACTAGGGAGTGCAAGCTTTAGTGGTGCACCACCTGGATATCGCGCCTTCGCGCGCGTCCCGCCAGGGCGTGCATCGCTTTAGTGGCACATCTCCTAGATAACGTGCCTTTGCATGTGTCGTGCCAGGGAGTACATCGCTTTAGCGGTGCACCACCTGGATATCGCACCTTCGCGCACATCCCGCCAGGGCGTGCATCGCTTTAGCAGCGCAACTCCTGGATAACGCGCCTTTGCGTGTGTCGCGCCAGGGAGTGCATCGCTTTAGCGGCACACCACCCACGCTGCTCGCGCCCGCCCTCCGCGGGCGCGGGTTTTTTAAGGTAAGGGAATGGAGGCTCCGCCTCCCTGCCTCGACGTGCGTAGCACCCTCGGCCTACGTCGCTCGTGCCCACCCTCCGCGGGCGTCAGTTTTTGAAGGTAGGGGAACGGTGGCTTCACCTCCCTGCCTTTGAGTGCGTAGTGCCCTCGGCCTACGCCGCACGCGCTCGCCTTCCGCGATTGCAGGTTTTTCAAGGTAGGGGAATGGCGGCTTTGCCACCCTGCCTCCGCGTGCATAGCACCCTCGGCCTACGCCGCTCGTGCCCACACTCCGCAGGCATGAGTTTTTGAAGGTAGGGAAACGGCGGCTTCGCCTCCCTGCCTTTGAGTGCGTAGCACCCTCAGCCTACGCCACGCGCGCTTGCCATTCACGGGCGTGAGTTTTTCAAGGTAGGGGAACGGCGGCTATGCCTCCCTGCCTCCACGTGCGTAGCACCCTCAGCCTACGCCGCTCGCGCCTACCCTCCGCGGGCGCAAGTTTTTGAAGGTAGGGGAATGGCGGCTTCGCCTTCCTGCCTCTGAGTGCATAGCGCCCTCGGCCTACGCCGCGCGAGCCCGCCTTCTACGAGCACGGTTTTTGAAGGTAGGGGAACGGCGGCTCCACCTCCCTGCCTCCACATGCATAGCACCCTCGGCCTACGCCACTCGCGCCCGCTCTCTGCGGGCGCGGTTCTTGATGGTAAGGGAACGGCGGCTCTGCCTTCCTGCCTCCGCGTGCGTAGCACCCTCGTCCTACGCCATTGCCTCGGCGGGATGACCCGGCTTCGGAGCAGGGCCTCGCCGCCCGCCTTGTAGGCATCACCTCGGAGAGGTGGCCAGGCTTCGTCGTCCACCTTGTAGGCATCGCCTCGGCGGGGCAGCCAGGCTTCGCTGCCCGCCTTGTAGGCATTGCCTCAATGGGGCGGTGTGATTTCGCCACCTGCCTTGTAGGCATTGCCTCGGCTGGGCAGCACGACTTCGTTGTCAGCCTTGTAGGCAATGCCACAGTGGGACGGCTCGGCTCCGGCGTAGGACTTCGTTGTCCACCTTATAGGCATCACCTCAGCAGGGTGGCATGACTTCGCCGACCGCCTTGTAGGCAGTGCCTCGGCGGGATAGCTCGGCTCCAGCACAGGACTTCGCCGTCTACCTTGTAGACATCGCCTCGGCAGGGTGGCTTGACTTTGCCATCCGCCTAGTAAGCAATGCTTTGGTAGGACGGCTCGGCTCCAGCGCAGGACTTCATCGTCCGCCTTGTAGGCATTGCCTCAGCGGGACGACCCAGCTTCGGAGCAGGGCCTTACCACCCGCCTTGTAGGCATCGCCTCGGCGGGGCGGCCAGGCTTCGCCGCCTGCCTTTTAGGCATCGCCTCGGTGGGGCAGCGCGATTTAGCCACCCGCCTCGTAGGCATCGCCTCGGCAGGGCGGCACGACCTCATTGTCATCCTTGTAGGCAATGCCTCGGCGGGATGGCTCAGCTCCGGCACAGGACTTTGTCATCCGCCTTGTAGGAATTGCCTCGGTGGGACGACCCAGCTTCGGAGCAATGCCTCGCCGCCTGCCTTGTAGGCATCGCCTAGGCGGGGTAGCAAGGCTTCGCCGCCCGCCCCGTAGGCACCGCCTCGGCGGGGCGGCATGACTTCGTTGTTAGCCTTGTAGGCGTTGCCTCGGCGGGACAACCCAGCTTCGGCGCAGGGCTTCGCCGTCCGCCTGGTAGGCATCGCTTCGGCGGGACGGCCGGGCTTCGGCGTGGGATTCTGCCGACCTCTTCGTAGGCATTGCCTCAGGGGGCTGCAAGCTACTAGTTGCATTGGCTCGCCAGCCGGCACCCTCGCGCTTGCTGTCGGGGCGGGGACTGAGATAGTTTGGCACGTCAGCTCGCCCATCGGGACATTTGCGCTTGCTGTCGAGGGAGTACTGTTGTGGGGGTGGCCCAACCCCCTGTGACTGGGCCTTGCAAACTGGTCTAATATGTAATAGGCCCAATAGTGTAGAGGAATATACCAATGTACCCTCATCCTTTGTAAGTACTAAAGGATAGGATGGGAATTTCTCATCCTACCCCACTCATGTATATAAACCCCCAAGAGGGGCATGAGGAGGGGGATCCTCTCATTCTCACTCACCAACTCTCCCTGTGTTGGCTCTCCTCTCCTACTAGTCCCCTTCTTTATTGTTTGGCCAGTAGCCACAACAGTACCCTTTCGAGAGGTATATGGGAATTCTCAAGTCCTATGTACGCAATCGATCTCGACCGGAGAGTAGCATCATCAAAGGTTATACAACAGAAGAGATCATTGAATTTTGCATCGGCTACATGGCTCAAGTCGAGCCGATAGGTGTACCTCTATCTTGTCATGAGGTGAGGCTAGAGGGTATCGGGACTATCGGAAGGAAAGCAATAACTCCGGATCAAAATACATATGCTCAAGCCCATCCCACGGTTTTACAACACATGACTGAAGTAACCCCATATATTGAAGAGCACAAGGACATGCTACGTCAAGAGAATGCAGGCCAGTCAGAAGTTTGGATCACAAAACAACACAACCGTCAGTTCAACGAATGGTTGAAGACGCAATTAACTAGGTCGTCAAGTGAAACACGACAATGGTTGGCAAAAGGGCCAAAATTTACAATTGTGACATGGCAAGGATACGACATTAATGGCTACACATTTTATACAACAGATCAGGATAGAAAGAGCACAGTGCAGAACTCAGGTGTCCGCATAGATGCCTATGATGCGCAAGTCAGTACCGCTGGTCCAAGCTCGTACTACGGGCTTGTTGAGGAGATTTGGGAGCTTGACTACGTAATTTTCAAGATTCCTCTATTTCGGTGCTGTTGGGTCCAACTCCCACGGGGTGTAAAGGTCGACAAGTACGGCATCACTACCGTGGACCTCGAATGTGTAGGATACAAAGACGACCCATTTATACTCACGAGGCAAGTTGTTCAAGTATTTTATGTAACCGACCCAGCAAATAAGAAGCACCATGTAGTTCTTCAGGGAAAAAGAAGGATTGTCGGAGTTGAGAATGTTGTGGATGAGGAAGAGTACAATCAATTTGATGAGTTGCCTCCATTCGGAGACGGCATCAGGCTCGAGGAAGAACAAGGCGATGAAGCAAGCTATATGTGTGTCGATCATGATGAAGGGCTTTATTTAAAATGAAACAGCCAAGTGTAATAAATGATCCCACAGAGCCAACACCTATTAGGAAATTATTGCAATGTAATCATATATAATTAGGAAACTTGGCATGTAATTATGTAACTATATTCCATTGTAATTGTAAAATGACTCAGCAACTAAGAAATAATTATATTTATGATTGCATAATATTGCATGGCCAGCATGATTTTTTTGGTAGCTAGGTGTAGCGAACTATCACAGGTGGTTCATCGGAAGAAACCGTTTGTGATAATACATCACAGACAGTTCTATTTATAGAACCGTCTGTGATAATCTACATATCACAGACGGTTCCTTTAAGGAACCGTTCATGATAATTTCCTTATAAATATCCGCAGCTAGGTTTTGCGGTCCTTACTCATGCACTCTCCACTGCCCCTGCTAGGTTTTGCTCCCGACGCCACCGTTCCCTCCTGATGCCGCCGCTCCCTCCCGATGCCACCGCTCCCTCCCGACACCGCCGCTCCCTCCTGACACCGACTCTCCCTCCCGACGCCGCCGCTCCCTCCCGACGCCACCCCTCCCTCCTGACGCCGCCATCGACCGCATCGCCTACGTCCACTCACTCAAGGAGGAGGCCATCCCCATCCCTCTATGTCATGGTATACAGATGTAGCTCATTGTCCCAGCTAATGATTTCTGAATGTGTGGCATTTACTGCTTTAGGAATTTTGTTTGGTAGGTAGCATGGTATAGGAACAAGATTTAGCACAACGACTTATATAGTAACGTTACGAGCAAACTGAGCTAAACAACTATGCATTTGATTGATCCTATGTGTATGTTTTAATCTTGTCTGACAAGTATTTGTGGTTTGCATTAACTGATCATGTCATACCATTTTATCTCAACAGCAGTAATTTTGATCTAAATTATGCTTTTAATTTTAAGGGGTGGTGCGGGTGTCCTGTGAATACTCCAGTCTTGATAGGTTTAGTTAACTGAAATTCACTCGAGAAAAGTAGAGCTGGAATGACCCTTAGTACTTTATGCTATATGCATCACATGTTAGCTACAAGATCTAATACTAAAATTGAATATTCAAGCCTGAGCTCTTAATTTTTACTATTACTATCATTTGTCTATCATGTGGTCTATCTGAATAGATTGCAAAATTGTTTTATGACCTTTAGTACTTTATGATATATGCTTCACATGTTAGCTGCAAGATCTACTACTGAAATTGAATATTCTTTTTTACTATTACTGTCATTTGTCAATCTTGTGGTCTGTCTCAATAGTTGGCTAAATTGTTACCTATAAGATTTATTTCAAATGGCATGTTACTGTTCCAAAGGGACCTTATAGTAATAATATATACCACATAGACCATCAAAGGGCATGAAGCAAGCGACGCACTCCAATGTATCTGGTTCAATGATTGAACCAGATACAATGGTGTGTGTCGTTTGCTTCATAGAACTTTGTGTTATGACCTTTAGAACTTCATGATATATGCTACACTTGTTAGCTACAAGATATATTTGGAATGGCATGTTACTGTTCCAAAGGGACCTTGCAGCAATAATATATGCCACATAGACCTTCAAAGGGCATGAAGCAAGCGACGCACTCCAATGTATCTGATTCAATGATTGAACCGGATACAATAGTGTGTGTGGTTTGCTTCATAGAACTTTGTTTTATGACCTTTAGAACTTCATGATATATGCTGCACTTGTTAGCTACAAGATATATTTGCAATGGCATGTTACTGTTCCAAAGGGACCTTGTAGCAATAATATATGCCACATAGACCTTCAAAGGGCATGAAGCAAGTTACGCACTCCAATGTATCCGGTTCAACGATTGAACCAGATACAATGGTGTGTCGTTTGCTTCATAGAACTTTGTTTTATGACCTTTAAAACTTCATGATATATGCTGCACTTGTTAGCTACAAGATATATTTGGAATGGCATGTTACTGTTCCAAAGGGACCTTGTAGCAATAATATATGCCACATAGACCTTCAAAGAGCATGAAGAAAGCGACACACTCCAATGTATCCGGTTCAATGATTGAACTGGATACAATGGTGTGTGTCGTTTGCTTCATAGAACTTTGTTTTATGACCTTTATAACTTCATGATATATGCTACACTTGTTAGCTACAAGATATATTTGGAATAGCATGTTACTGTTCCAAAGGGACCTTGTAGTAATAATATATGCCACATAGACCTTCAAAGGGCATGAAGAAAGCGACAACTCCAATGTATCCAGTTCAATGATTGAACCGGATACAATGGTGTGTGTCATTTGATTTATAGAACTTTGTTTTATGACCTTTAGAACTTCATGATATATGCTGCACTTGTTAGCTACAAGGTCTATTTGGAAGGCCCATAGCTCACTGCAGTTAGTTTTTTCTTAGAAGAGAGATGGCATCCACACAGTCTTCGTTGTCGTCATCTGGGTCTCACACTCCCAAGATTGGGAAAACTAATCGTGGCCGAGGAGTATCGAAAAGGTCAGAGGGTCGAATGACCATCACGGTGGTCTCTTTGGATGGGGTCCCTCTGTAACCGAAGAAAGCAGCAGCATCATTTTGGACTACCTGCGGGATAATTGGAAGGCAATGGGTCCCCATCACCATAGCAAGCTAGAAAGATTTGGCAAAGGATCACAAAAATCAGCTATGGGAGGAAATTACAAATTTGTTCGAGATCGCAGTAGAAGTACACGGACTCGTGCAACGGTACGCGCTCCTCACAATGGGAAAAGCATAGAAGAATTTTAAGAGCACTCTTGTGACGTAGTACATGGCCAAGAATCTCACACCCTTCACGAGGTATCCTTTCATGTCGCCGGAAACATGGGAGGCCTTTGTGCAGATGAAGACAACGACCGAATTTGAACAACAAAGTGCGGCGCACAAGGCTCTCCAGTCACAAAACACTCACCCTCACAGACTCGGCACCGCTGGGTACACGGCTAAAATCCCGTAGTGGAGGATGCAGGACGAGGTCACAATCTGATCGGAGGCCTCCCCGCCATTTGCCAGGATAGCAAACGAGCGCGCTCGAAACTGGTTAAGAGCGAGGTCATCAACCACATCTCCAGGTGTCTCTTTAAAAACCCCCCAGATGAGGAAGTGTCCCAACGCCTGGTAAGATATGTTAAACTACATATCTTATAACACCTCTTGAACTTCATGGGTTCAAAAATAACATGATTAATTGCCTCTTGCAACAATCATTGACTACCGAATCTTCTCGTGGCTCCTTTCAAGAATACAGGGAGAGAGATTTACTATCATAGGACTTGGGAAACAAGGAGCACCCAGGTCGCACATGAGGCTTGGGGGTTTACGTATCTTGGAGGCACGGATTTCCATATTACTCCAAAACATATAGGAGTAGGAAGAGATCCAAGGCGTACCGCAACGAACAAATAAAACAGGAGCTTTGTGCTCAACTTGAGGAACAACTATCTGCCTCACTTCAAAAGCAGACTGCCTCACTTCGAGGAGAGATAGTTTCATTGAGGGAAGAACTTAGACAAGTCCGCAACCAATCGCAACCCACCCCTACTACTGCGGTACCTAGTCCCCCTCAACGTCGCAGTAGCTGCGCGTCCACACTAATTACTGAACATAGTGACGCCCACTTACCTATCGATGACATCCAAGTAATGTACCTCTTTAGAATGCTACATAGATCTCTCTGGTGGACGACTTAACTCACCTTGTGTCGTTATATAGGAGCCCATGCCTTGCATCCTCAGAGTCAGGCTTGTTGGCTCTATTCCCGTTGACACTAGGCAGGGGATGGTGTATCCATGGCTGCCAAGGACGCTGGTGCATGGTGTACAAGTAGAGACCGGTTTCATTAAGGTCCAGGTGGACATGATTAATGATATTTTTAAGACCGTCCCTCTTGTGAAGCCCCCAACAAAGAGATTAAGACATTAGGGGATGCCGTCCACACATTCATTCAGTGGCCCAAGAGGGACATTGCCCTCGACTTGTCTGTTCCATGATCTCCACATCCAGTGGCCCAAGAGGGACATTGCCCTAGACCTGTCACATCGGCTTCCGTGGCTCCACCTCCAGCTCCGATTCTGAAGCCTGTTGCATCGGCTCCCGCCGAGATACCACCGAAAATGTATCATAAGCGAGGCTCTAAGACTCAAGCGAAGAAAATTAAGGTGTGCCTCGGGCCATGGAAGTTCATTCTAGGAGTGTCGTTGGTCCTCGAGTCACAATTACCCCGGCTTGGTTTGGTTTGCAATACATTGCATACCTAGTACATACAGAGGTCCAACATGAAGCCAAACTGGCAGAGTGCATTCACTGTGAAATATACGGAGGTGAATTTCCTCCACAACTCAGGCTACTTCATTGTGACATTCGAAGACTTATTCTTACTATTCAATCTCGACGAACTCGACGCCTCACTTCTACGATGCTGGACACTGTAAGTGTACTGTACAATGAAGTTCTACATTCACGTTATACCAATAAATGCCATTACTCTTTCCTTATGTATAGATGCATGATCCAACAAGTCTGGCAATCGCGACAACCGGTGGGTTTCCACGACCCACACTTGGTCTCCGAGCAATCTATCAACGAAAATGCATCCTTCGTGCAAGATTACATAATGAGGGGATTGAATGCTCACAGCGACAAGGAGTACGTCATGGTACCCTTCAACCAAGGGTAAGTGCTTCACTAGTTGCCACACAAGTTTCATTTGTACTTTATATGCAGCATGAACTTAGGATTAATCACTATGGCGACACACATGACTAGGTCTCACTGGATTTTGATTGTGATTGTACCAAAGAGGAGCAAGGTAATATACCTTGATTCCCTACTTAGGAGCAACCACGACTTCAGTCGTGTGCAAGAAGTAATTAACATGTAAACTCATTTCCTCCATACATAACTCTATTGTAATCTTTCCTTCGTTTGCAATGGCCGAGGCTAACTTTTTTGAATCACGTAGGTCATTTACCGCTTATGTTGCCCTAGGAAGAGACACAACAAATCCAATGACACGCTGTGACACAACACGCGATTTCCGGTACCCACTACAATACAACAATCCTATATCACACTTTGTTATAATGCCTCTAGAATTGAAAATACCTATGTATGTAAGTCTATTTTTGCAGTGCCACTAGCAGCTACAGGGCAACATATGTGGATTCTACGTTTGCCGCCATATGAAGGAAATCATGGACACCAAGATGAATGATCCAGAGGTTGGTGAACCTTCCTATAATAATTATTTTCTTACTATATATATGTATATATATACACACGCTAATTAATGACTTAACATTGCTCCTAGTGACAGCGGGTGGACTTCGACGAAAGTGCATATGATCTCGACAAACTCGTCGAAATTCATGAACACCTCTCCCAATTCTTGCTATCAGAGGTCATAAACAAGACTGGACAGTTCCACCCCGGCAATGGTGATAATTAGATGTTGAAACATTGGATTCAATTGTACAAATCACTCAGTTGTGCTTAATCAAACAATTCATTCAATTTAATTCATTTGTCATATATGTGTAACGATTTTTATTATATATATATATATATATATATATATATATATATATATATATATGTGATCTGCTGGCCATTTGTTTCATTCATCTGTGCTATATACGTGATGTAGGTTGTTTTCAGAGGGCATGGCTAGCATATCCTGAGGCTAGCCAAAAAACGGCAAATAAAATTGTTGTTGCAATAGCTATCACAGACGGTTCAGTGTTGAAAACCGTCTGTGATATCTATATCCCAGATGGTTTCAAACACTGAGCCGTCTGTGATATCATTCATATCATAGACGGCCTTTGTTATTAACCGTCTATAATATTCTGTATATCACAGATAGAACATTGAACCGTCTGTGATATAAATCATATCATAGACAGTTAGTAACAAAAACCGTCTGTGATAGTCAAATATCACAGACGGTCTTTGTTATTAATCGTTTGTGATATTATGTATATCACAGAAGGTTTTTTATAAAATCCATCTGTGCTAGTCAAATATCACATACGGTTTTTTATAAAAAAAAACTGTCTGTGATAGTCGACTATCACAGATGGTTTTTCTCAAAAATCGTCTGTAATGTAAGTTATCACAGACGGCTCCCAAGCTGTCTGTGATAACCACCTATTATCACTAACACATAAACACAGACGATTTAGGAACTGTCTGTGATGACGGTTCCGAACCGTTTATGATAGGAATGTCTGTAGCAGTAATCACGTCCCTCTTCAAGCACAATATCGATATCCTTAACCATATCATAGACCTATTTCCCGCTAAAAGGCCTTGGTACTGAGTCATCCTCTTTTTTTGTTAAATTATTTCTTTATCTTGTGGTATGAATGATACTTTGGAAGGGACCTACGGTGACACATGTACACAGTTTTACGCGAGTTGTTCATCCACACATTCTCGGTATAATCTAAGCAGTGTAGACAGGCTTTGGCTCCTTTTATACTCAACCCCGACAAGTTACCAAGGATAGGAAAATCATCGATGGTGCAAAACAACATGGCGTGCAGAGTGAAGTTCTCTCGTTTGACCACATTCCATACCTGTACCCCTTCATTCTCTCGGCAACACATTTCTCTCTCGAAGGATGTTCGCTAGGAGACCTAACAATGCTGTGAAACTCTTGTCGGGCCAACCATTGCTTGCCTTCAATTTCAGCAGTTCTAGAATAGATGACAACCTTGTGTATTGCAGCTTGTAGCCTAGAAACAAAGATTTCTCTGAGTCCTTCATCAAGCCCTCGAATTTACCAAACTCTCTATCAGTATAGTTCCCTTCTGCATCGTGTAGCATCTAATCTTGATTATCATCCTACGACCTATCCTCATCGAAATCACAGTCCACAACCGACATATTGTTGTCTCCCTCGACGATATTATAACTACCTTCCTAAGTAATCTTCTCTTCACCGTAAATTGGTCCAACATGTATACCCCATTTTGAAACCCCTTCGAATCAAGTAAGCTTTGATCTGCACTGAGTTGGTAAACATCTTCAGATTATTACAATCAATGCATAGACAGTACATATGTTCCATCCCTTCTTCAACATATCCAGCTCGACCACTCTTCTAAAAATAGACATGCCATTAATGTACTATTCACTCACACGGTCTCAACGTGTATCCAACTTCGGTCCATCATATCTACGCTACACATGTAACAAATGGGTGTCAAATAGGATTATTAATGCTACTTTAGCTAATCAGCCTAGCTACTTAATTACATACATAAATGTCATTCACCTTATAATAAATTGTCCATATCTAAAATAAGTAGCTAGCTAGCTATGTACTCATTAAACAATATTAAGTAAGAATATATTGAAGTAAACAAGGAGTACTGACCCATTCTTAAATTGGGGTAAAACTACCATCTCCCCCTAAATATAGCTAGCTAGATCTAATTAAAAACCTAGCTATCATATCTCTCTATTACAAGGCATATAAGTTATTAGAAGCAAATACTAACGCTTGCTATTTAATAGAGCAGAGTATCCCAAATGGTTCCAACCACAAACTGTCTGTGATATCAAACTATCATAGATGGGTTTTATTAATAACCATCTATGATAATTCACAGATCATTTTTCATACAAACCGTCTATGATGTTTGCTAGTAGCACAGACGGTTTGTTATGCGAACCAACTATGATAATGCACAAATTAGAGACAGTTTGTTATACGAACCGTCTGTGATAATGCACACATTACAGACAGTTTGGTATACGAACCATCTATGATAATGCTTAAAAATGCGCACACTATTCCCGCCAGTTAATATTCCATTGCATGTGCCCCTTAAACTTCTACACGGTTCTGGCTTTATATGTAACACGTTGTACAATTCCTTCTAAACTATCCTCTCCCTAGATCATCTTCTTCACCAGATTTCTCAATAATGTCATCTAGTATTCTTTTGATCTCCTTCCTCTCATCTATCCATCGTGAGTTGTTCGGCCGCAATTTTACACAGGCGACCAAATACTTACGTCTAGAGCAGCTCCTCCGCTCACGCCCTACTCTCCTTCCTTGAGTCGCTTCCATCCGTCAGCTTATCGTAGCATTCTCTTTGAGATTATGGCATATGCTAGTGATTTGCCCAGGCTAGAGGATGAAGTGGAGAGGGCACGGACAATCTTTATGGCATTCGAGAACTCAGCCGCTGATCCTCCAACTCCAAAAGAGAAGAGGAAGCATATGAAACCCAGAAGATTAATATCTAGGAATCTCTTTTTTTTTGGACTTTTATAATAAATTTGACTTGAATTTGCCTTGTGTAAAAGTGACTGGTCACACTTATCTGTTTCAGCTGATCAATAGCTTCTGTAGTTCATATGACAAAGGATAAAACACTGACAGTCATAAATAAAAATCATCTATGATAGTTTCATAGACGGTTCTAACTAAAAGCTGTCTGTGATGTCTCGTATTATCACAGACGGTTCTTATAAATAAACGTATGTGAATTATCATAGATGGTTATTAATACAAACCGTCTGTGATGTCTTACATTACCACAGACACTTTGTATAAATAACCGTCTGTGAAAATATCACAGACGGTTGTTAGTATAAACTGTCTGTGACAGTTGTAGCACAGATGTTTCCCTATGAACTGTCTATGGTATAGCCATCTAGTATAGACTCTTTTCTAGTAATGGCAGCACATACACACCTCCTCTGGATGATTGTTTTAGGTGCATTTTGCGGCAGTGAAGGAAGCATTGTCAATGCATTTTGTGAAGTGTGGGACTGTGCTTAAGGTCAACATGTTCTGAGACGATTTATCGCCACCTAAAGGGTATATACTATGAACTTCTTTTAGCTGTGGCATCTATAAGTAATCTGTTAATTTGCCGATGTTTCTGCAGGCTGCATATGTTACTCTTGCTGATAAGGAATCTGTTAAGGATGTATCTTCGAGTGGCACATTATTTTTATCTAGAGTTCTCACAGTACGACTCCTTTTTTCAATCAAGCATATTGCATTCGATGCTAAACTATACCTTTATTTAAGTCCTGCACCTGTAGTTATATGGCTTCCCTTCATTTTGTTTTACTTCTTACTTCATAAACTCCTATCTTCCTTGAAAAAGAAAATTCCTATCTTCAAAATGAATTCTTTGGTATTTACTAAAATGATGCAGAGGCGTAAAAAAGTTCATTATAATTTTGGATCACCGTAGCTCAAATACATTCTCAGCAGTAGTGTACCTGATGCAACTTACAACTTGTATCAACGTTCTTACTAGGTTCCCACTCCCGGAAATTGATGCCACACTACTACTTTGTCATTTACCTAAATCTTTACATCCTCACGGCGAGAACGATGCTTAACCCTACGCTCTTCTCCATCCGGTCGGTAGTCGTAATCTACAATAACCAGTCAGAAGTTGTAAGCTATAGTAACCGATCGGTACTCGTAAGCCACAGTACCCGGTCGGTGCTTGGAAGACTTGTGTGATCAAAGACCGATAGTACTGGCTTTGTGTGAGCGGTATGACCGGAGTTACGGTAAGATTGTCATGGTCGACGCGCCGTGGTCAAAGCATTACATAGTTGAAGGGCCATAGTTGAAGCGATGTGGTCGAAAGGTCGTGGTCGAAGGGTCATGGTCGAAGTGCCGTAGTCGACGTGCCATGGTCGATGTGCCATGGTCGAAGCACCTTTGCAGTTAGAGCTACTGTAAGTCGCAAGTCGTAAGGAGTTGACTTGGTTAGGTTTGTGTGTGTGGTCGTAAGCATCTGAGTTGATCTCAGCTAGATCGAGTCTTACGGGTAGTGTACGGTGTGCGCTAAGTCATAGGGAATCATGGCCGGCAAAACAAAATCCTAGAAGAAGATGCTGTCATTCGAACAAAGAGGAAACGTCAAAAAGTGAACAAGCACACGCTCTTATCTGGACGGAGAAGAGAAAAGGGTGCGGTTACCGAAAGGTTTAAACAACGTGTCGTGTCCGTGAAGTCACGTCCAACACCAACACACCGTTCTAACCCCTGCGAACTTTTACCCCATATCCCTGAAACATGGGCTTAGCAAAAATACATACTCCACTTGTCATATAACCACCGCACCAATTTTGGTCGTCCTTTGTTTGCTCTCTACCAACACTTCCAACTAAACCAACGGAATTTGATACATTAAATAGAACAATGTTGTAAGCAAAATAGATACCGTTAGTGCAGGTCCATCCCCCACACCAATCTAACCACAGGCATCCCACCCGGACCATTTTTCCAAAAGATACCATATGGATTCCATCCATCCATACACTTTTAAAATCTCTCATGGATTCCATCCATCCACAAGGTTTTGCAAACCATTTTGAAAACCAAAGTCTAATCTGTGAAAAACTTCACTCAACTTGCCCATAACCGTGGGCACGGCTATCCAGGATAGGCTATACACTCTGCAGAGGTTGTACAGCTTTGCCCACAAGACATGATCATCCCAGTTTGCCACGCGAGTTACACACTTCCTTAGGTGTGCGGCGGGGAGATCATGACAAGGCCTTTACAATGATTCGTTGTCAACATAATCATGCCGCCACTAAGGTTTCACCACAACATTAATCCACAAGTTGGAGCCCCCTCTTGTGCCATGTGAGACTTATCACGGCCTACGCCGTGCTCACATTCAGCCTATAGCGAAATTAAGTTGGAACTTCACAAATTATTCGGCCAGGTCTGTCCCATACCAGACTTGTGGTAGTACGATAGGGCTTTGCAATAGTAGCTCACAGACCGGTCCTTAACTTGACTTAGGCCTACCCGCATACCCCTGGCAGTCAACAACGAGTCAACGAACTACGATGCATGCCAGCAAGCACCCACCACCATACCAATGCCTAAGTCTAAGAACAGGTTTTATAATTTGTTTGAAAGCATCTCAATATCATTCTTGACTCACCAAAGTCAAGAATACATTCGAAAACTTTATCATTTTATGTGAAACAATTCTTCCCACCCGAATTATTCTAAGCATGGCTAAGCAATTCCACAAAATTCCTAGTTAGTGCTAATGTACTAACTAGGTTTTATCTAGGGTTGACAAGGTATAATGGTAAGCAATATCAAATTTGGTTGTCCAAAGAATTTGGGTGTAACTAGAGTTCAAAACTGAATTTAAACTAACTTGAATAAAATTATGCATGCAATAATAATTTAAAAACAACATAATTAATTTAAAATATTAGGTTCAACATGATCAAAGGTGTAACTTGCCTTGCTCGAAGACCTGGTGCGAATCGTCGGCGTCGTTCTCTCCGAATTCGTCGAAATCTACGCGCGAAGAACCAAACAAATAAATTCAAACAAAATCAAAATAAAATCCAAAAATTATAAAATATATACTGGCAGATAGAATATGATTTTAGATGAATTTAGGAGAAATAATCAATAGATTCGGAGTTTGGACGACGGAGAACGAGCAATTGGAAGTTTGGATGGATTGGAAATTCCAGAAAATGCAAAATGAGGGAATATTCTCTGGAATCTTATTTTTGGCTGATTTTTGGGGTATATTGGAGTGTATGACACGTGGGGCCCGGTTGTCATTGGGTGCAGAATTTTATTTTATTATTTTATGACAAGTGGGTCCCGCTGGTCATTGGCTAGAGGTGAACCAAAAATTTTGGCCAAAGCCCAACCGAAATTGCTTTGCCCAGGAATTGAACTCACAACCTCATGCATGCGTGCAATAACATGCCTCCACTAGCCAAGTGAACCTTTGTTCTTTCATGACAAAGGAGCAACAACAAATCAAATAAACAAGGATTAACATGGTTGAAGAAGGAATCATGGAGGAAAGACACGGGAGCGCGACGGAGGCGGCTCACCGCGCGGCAGCGGGGCGGCGAACGGCGCAGGTGGACGGGTGGCGGCGGCGGCGGGAGGCGGCGGTTGGGGTGGCGGCGGAGAGGAGGCAAGCGCGCGAGAGGAGTCGGTGGGAGGTGGCGCCACGGCGGGAGACGGTGGGAGGCGGAGCCACGAAAGGAGGGGAGGGAGAGAATGGTGGAAGATGCCAATTTATAGAAAGAGAAGGGAGAGGAAGGGGTTTCGGTTTTGAGAAGATTAAAGGATGGGAAACGGCCGGGAGATTGATGAGGGTGATTAGAGCGTCCGTTTCCATGTTTTAATCGGGAGTTAAGAGGGAGAAACGGTGGAGTTTCGAAGCTTTTAATTGTCATCCATGGTGGAGGAGAGAGAGGATTAGGGGAGGAAGAAGGAGAGGTTGAAGAAACATATGACATGTGGGGTCCATATGTCATAGGGAGAGAGAGGAAGTGAAGGGGTACGGGCCGTCGGATTTGCGATACGTGGTAAGTGGATATTTCATGGCTCTTGGATGTTATGAAGGGGTAATTGATCATGTGTGGCTAGGATTAAAACGTGGAGCGAGATTGATTCAATCTGAGAGCGACACGTGGCGGGCTTGGATGAATTTGATTTTTATTTTCGGAATAAAATTTCAGAAAACACTAGAAACTTTATAAACACTTGGAAAAATAATATTTAATGCCTAAAAATTCCAGAAAAATCATAGAATATTCCTGGAGCTCTTTTAGACTTAGGAAAAATATTTTTAATTTCAGATTTGCATTTAATAATTTTATAAAATACTTTTTAACCTTTAAAATTGATTTTTAAATCCAGAAAAATCTCAAAAATTAATTAAAATTTTAGGGAAGGTTGGAAAAAGTGAAATAAACTCTTTTTGGCTTTACTAAAATATTTTAAATTCATTTCCTTGCTTTAGGCTTTGAAATAAACTCCAGATAAATCCAAATAAACTCCAGAAAATCAATAAAATGCAAATAAAATCTTCAAAATTTAGGCAACCAAAGAACACTTTATTTTATTTTAAATTAAATTAATTATTTTTTTTACTGAAATTTTTGAAATAAACAGCTGGGCTGTTACATAGTCGTAGCCTGTGATTGATGGTGGTAACTCTGCCTGGTTGTGATTGATAGTCGTCGATGGTCGTAGCTTACTGCCTGGTCGTGATCGATGGTCGTAAGCTATCGGTTCTGGTAATCATAGGTCTTAGCGACCTATTTTAGTAAGTCATAGCCGATGTGAGCAATAGTCGCAGCGATCGTTGCGGTAGTCATAGCGATCTGTGTGGTAATCATAGCTTGCATCCTCAATGGTCATAGCGAGCTATGTGGTAGTCTAGTGGTCTGTTGTGTGGTCGTAGGCTGTTGGTAAGACCTCGTGGGCTACGAGTACCTCATTTCTTATGCATCCGAGTAGTCGTAAGTTATATTAGACCAGTCGGTGAGCTGAGGTTGTTCAATGGAATTGTTGGTGTTTTGGTTTGGGTTGACTAGAGTGTTTGTTGCTAATGTGCACACGAGGCTATTGCTTAGTTCTAGGATTAGCATCAGTAATTTGGGTGCATACATATTGATTGTGCAAATTGATGATCTTTATGTATCGTGCGGTGCTACATGATGGTTTGCTTGTTGGTGTTAGTTGCAAGACTTTGGAGTTAGGTCATGGTGAGGCGTGGAAGGACCGGGACTAGGCACAGAAGGTGTTGAGGTCTAGAATGGTCAGGGAGGCGCCGAAGATAATTGAGGTTTGCGGGGTGGTTGCAAGCCAAGACGACGAGGAACCAGAGCGGGAGCTACCGGAGGTGGACATGACAGGCAACAGCGAGGTGGACTGAGACTAGGCTTAGGGAGGAGTCGAGGTCCAGACTGTTGAGGAAGCTGGGTGCTGTCATGCGCTTTGAGAAGCATGCATGAGTAAAACCCTGTGTTAGGTGGGGTTAACGGGTTATCCTTGGTTTGGATAATGGTAGGATCCATTAAGTCTAGGATTTATTGGTGAGCCTATAAAAAAGGAGAGAGGAGGCAAGAGCTAGTGAGAGAGCGAGAGACTGTGGGCTACGTCTTTTGGTGGCTACCTCCTCCTCCCTCCATGTGAGTTAGGTTAGAGAGTTGTGTGGTCTCTAGGATTAGAGCTTGGTCCTCCCAAGGGGAGTGGCTATGAAACCAATCATTTGAGCAATATATCAATCTTTGATTTAACTTTTGTATATCTCTTCTCTGATTAAATTTGCTTAGCTTTGATTTGGTTCTTCCTCTATTCCTCCTTTAATTCTATTCTTCAGTTGTTTCTTTCCCGTCTTGATCTGAGAGGAAGTTCTTGCTTGCCTTTCTGATGATCTGACTTGCTAGGTGTTGTGGAATCATACTTAAAGCCATGTTGTGGAATCATACTCAAAGCCATCTTGGCTATTCTATTCCCATGGGCATGATCTAATTATCTTTTCGATCTCTCAGCTTTAGTTATGTGCGCACTCAATGAAATCTCATAAAGCTATCAATTTGTTTGCTAAGTTTTCAATCAAAGATTAGAATAGCCTCTTGAGACCTTAACCTTGTTGTGTGCAAAGTTTCATGGTCGGTTGATCTTTTAATCAAAAGATTTGTGGATTTTAGATCTTACGGTCGTGTGTTGCTCTATTCTACAGTCGTGCGCTGCTCTGTTCTTTCGAATCATTTACGACCACTTCTTGTTTTGACCACCGTCAAGTTCCAGAGTGCATCACACTGGTTTCGATCACATTCATTCTTTCGACCACTTCGCTTTTTCTTATCACATGGAATTTCTGACTGCTCATGGATCCTCATTTTCTATGTTTGGTTTTTGAGCTGAATCAATCACGCTGGTCACAAATCATTCATTGGCCTTCGACCTCACTAGTTGTTTGATCACCTGTTGGTTTACAACCACATTGGTTATGACCACGTTGATCTTTTGGTTGCAGACTGGTTGCGACCACGTCGATTGTTCGACCACCTATTGGTTTACGACCACATTGGTTACGACCACGTTGATCTTTTAATTGCAGTATGGTTCTGATCATGTTGGTTGTTCGACCATCTCATTGGCTTATGACCACGTTGGTTATGACCACATTGATCATTTTGGTTGCTGACTGGTTCCGACAACATTGATTGTTCGACCATTCGTTGATGTTTGACCATGTTGTTTACGACTGCACCCATTTTCGATCACATTGATTTCAGTCTCGGTGGTTATTGACTACAATGATTTTCATTTGGTAGTCGATTTCCAACCATGCTAAACTTTTGACTGCACTGATTTCCAACGTACAGTCAATTTTTGACTATGGTGATGTCAGTTCGGTAGTCAATTTTTGACCATGTTGTACTTTCATCTGGTAGTCGGATTTATGACCACTTTGTCAGCTCTTGACCACGTTGTTGAACTTATGACCATGTTGTAAAATTTTGAGCACGTTGCCAGTCTCTGACCACGGTGTGTCTTTGTGTTGTATTCTCTCTGTTGCTGCTGTTTTCAAGTGAGTTTTCAACTCTAATCTTCATAGCTCTGTAGCTATCGGAGAAAAGGGTTATGTGAATACTTGGGGAGAATTTGAAGGCACCATTCACCCCCCTATGTTGCCTGTTCAGTCCTACAAAATGATCCAGGGCGAGTGGTACATATGACTTCGTACGGTCCTTCCCACTTGAAGCTCAACTTCCCATCAAGGTCTGGGTTGGCGTTCTTGAGGACGAGATCCCCAACTTGGATGGGATGCGGTCGGACGGCTCTGTTGTACGTCTTGGCCTTCGCCGCTTGATACCAGTTGATATTGAGAGTTGCCTCTTGGCAGATGGCATCGGTCGATTCCATCGAGATTTGGTGGACGGTGTCGCTCAAGGCCATTATGGTACGAAGAGATCCAAGCCTAACCTCCTCTAGTGTGACAACCTCATCATTGTATAGAAGCTTGAATGGGGTGAACCCTGTGGCTTGGCTCAGTGAAGTACACGTCGACCAGAGCACACTTGGGAGCTTATCCACCCAACAACCCCTCGGGAGGTCAAAGAGACGACTGTGAAGTCTCGACAAGATGATGCCATTGGCTCTCTCCATGGCCCCGTTGGCCTTTGGGTTGGCGACCAACGTGAAACAAAGGTTGATTCCTAGGCCCATGCAGAATTTGCAAAAGGAAGTTGCATCGAATTGAGTCGTGTTATCAACAGTCGCCTCTCTCGGCACTCCGAAGCAGCATATGACATTCTTCCATATGAACTTCTAAACCATCACAGAGGTTATCTTGGCCAGCGACTCAGCCTTGATCCACTTAGAGAAGTAGTCAATGGCCACTATCGCAAACTTGTATCCCCAGGTCTGTGGTTTAAAGGGACTGACTAGGTCACTCCCCATCGAGAAAGTGGCCATAACAATGGTATCGGTTATAGATCATTTGCTGGAGAGTTCGTGCCATACCCCATCCGTTGGTAGGTGAGGCATGTGTGAATAAGGGACTCCACATCTCGCAGGGCAGTGAGCCAATAGAATCCTTGTCAAAGGCTTTCGAGACCAAGGCGCGAGGTGCATGGTGGGAACCATAGAGCCCCTGGTGTATTTCATAAACCAGGTCAGCACCCTCGTCTTTTGACACACATCGGAGGAGCAGTTGGTAGACACTACACTTGTAGAAGATGTCATTGTGCATGACAAAGCCCCTTGCATGATGTTTCAGGCTTCGTGCATCAGTGGGATCCATGGGCTTGACTCCTCAGTGAGATATTCAATGATTGGTCTCCTCCAGTATTGCTCCCCAATGGCATGCACCTTCGAGAGCCACTTCACCGCTGGCTCTGCTAGTACCTAGTAGAAGGGGCCTACATGTCTCTCTGTTTGTGCGCTAGAGGCCTTTGTCCACTCGTGGGATGCTTCAAATAGTGATGCTGCTAAATTACTTCCCCATGGTGGAGATGAGAGCCAGGTACTTCACCAACACCAGGTCCTTAGCTTGGTAACTCTTGTCTATGTGGCAAGCAATGAGCTGGGAGTCACTCTTCACCAAGAGCTGATTGGTCCCCGACACCCGGGCCTTGCACAACCGAAGTAGTAGAGCCTTGTACTCAGTAATATTGCTGGTGGCCTCAAAGTTCAGGTGGGCATAGTAGAAGTCGTGTGTCCCATTCAGATATTCAAGAACTGCCCCAGCCTCTGCACCTTTCGAGCACCAAAAGCCATCTACATAGATCATCCAAAGGGTCAATCGGTAGGGTAGCTGGGGGCAACTCCGTGGTAGTCCATTCCATGACAAAGTCTACTAGCACCAAGGACTTGAAGGTCGTGCGGGGGAACGAAGGTGATTGAGAACGGTACCAGCTCGGCTGCCCACTTGCCTACTTGCACGGATGCCTCCTTATTATGAAGCATCTCTCCAATCAGGAAGGATGACGGTATCTGGAACTCATGCGCTAAGAAAATAGTGTCAAAGCTTTTGCGAGACCATGAGGATGGCATAAGCGAGCTTCTCCAACCCAGTACACTTCACCTTAGCCCCTTACAAAGCTTCGGACACATAGTACACTGGGAGTTGCTTCCTTTCTTCTTCTCGGACTAGGATAGTGCTTACGATGATGGGAGTTGCCATGACATAAGTGAGCAGGCCCTGCCCTGGCTTGGGGCTATGCAACAGTGGGGGGACATCAAGTAGTTCTTTAGGTCATCAAGGGTGGCTTGGCTATCAGCATTCCATTCAAATGTGCCCAAACCCCATAGGATCTTGAAGAAGGGGAGACCTCTCTCAGCTGAGCGAGAGACGAATAGCCCTAGTGTGGCTAGCTTGTCAGTCAACTTCTGCACTTCGCAAACATTTTGGGGGGCTTCATGTCAAGGATGGCTCGATCTTTGCAGGATTTGCCTCGATCCCCCGCTTCAACACCAAGAACCCCAAGCTTCCCTGCTCGAACCCCGAAGACGGACTTTACTGGGTTGAGTCTCATGTCGGTTCAGCACAAGTTGTCGAAAGTCTCTTGGAGGTTGGCAGCATGCGTTGTGCTAGAGTACTCTTGACCACAATGTCATCCACATAAGCCTCCACGTTGCACCCAATATGAGTGGCAAGCCCCTTGTGCACAAGCCCAGTGAAGGTGGCACCGGCATTCTTTAGCCCAACACCATCTAGACATAGCAGAATGTCCCCAAGGGAGTGATGAAGCTGGTCTTCTCCTCATCTTCTTTGGCCATCCATACTTGGTGGTAACCCGAGTAGGCATCTAGGAAGCTCATAAGCTTGTATCCCGAAGTGGCATCAACTAGCTAATCGATCCTTGTGAGTAGGAAGTCATCCTTCAAGCATGCGCGATTCAAGTTGGTGTAGTCAATGCACGTATGCCACCGCCTATTGGACTTTTTGACTAGGACTGGGTTGGCCAGCCACTCAGGGTGCACCACCTCCCAGATTACACCGGCGTTGTGAAGCTTCTCTACTTCTTGTCTCACAATGGCTTGACACTCGCTTGACTTTTTTCAGAGCTTCTGCTTGATTGGCTTGGCTTCGGCTTCAAGGACAGACAATGTTCTATGATTTCCCTTGGCACACTGGGGAGGTCTTCAAGCCCCAAGCAAAGATGTCTTGATCAGCCTGTAAGGTGGCCAGGATAGCCTTAGCTATCATAGGGTTGAGTTCTATGCCGAGCAGTATGGTCTTGGTTGGATCGGCTTCCGAGAGGGGTTCGGCTTGGGTTTCTCCATCGTGCATTGGCTTGGGAACCCATTTGCTAGGAGAAGGCGCTTGGATCCTCGGGACATCTTCTGAAGCTCCCAGGCAACCAAGTGTATGTATCGAGTCGCCGCCTAGATGTTCTCATCAATCCTCCTTGAAAGGTCTTGTTCACCATGTACAGTGATGACTCCTTCTGGGCCGAGCAACATCATACATAGATAAGCATGGTGCGGCACCACCCCAAAGTGGTTGAGAGCAGCCCTGCCTATGATCACATTGTACTGATACGAGATGTCGATGATGTCGAAGACTATACTCTCACTTCGGGTGCCCACCCCAGCTTTGAACCCCATGATCGCTCGATCCTACTGAGGGCCAGAACAGGGTCACCCCGAACCCAAGCAGTGGGACGCCAGGTTCTGAAAGAAGTTCCCATGAGACTCTGAGGTCGTCGAAGGTGGAAGTGAACATGATGTCCGCAGAACTCCCACCATCCACGAACACCCGCTTGACCTCGCACCTAGCAATGGCGGCAGAGATTACTAAGGTGTCATGATGCGGGAGGCTAACCCCCGGCTACATCCTCTAGGCCAAATGTAATTGGGTTGTTGACCCACTATGGGAGCTCAGTTGGCAGAGATGCATAGATGTGGTGCACCTGGCGGGCGTAGGCTCAGCGTTGCTGCTTTGATGCGAAAGTGTGCAAGTTTCCACCGGTGATTGCGTGCACTATATGATGTGGAGGGTCGGTAGCTTGCCCCTACCCTCCAACTGGAGTGGAGCGGCTAGGGTGGGTAGCACGGGTGCCATCACAAGCGTGGGAGGTAGGTTTACATTGGCCATGGCCCAGGCTTGCTGCTGCTGAAGTTGTCGGACCGAAGCGATGAGAGTACACCCCAAAGTCTCATGAAAGCTCCACCCATGTAAAGCACAGAAGCGGCGGTTACCACCGCAGTCAGGATGTTGTTTCTCCCACCTTAGGCTACCCTCATGTTCCCTTTGCAATGATCCTAGTGGCCATCACGACGGTCGTTGTTGTGATTGCCATGATGGTCATCATTGCGGCTATTGCGGTGACCATCATGAGCCTGGTCCGATTGAGCGTCTTTAGACTTGACGTGATACACAGGGTTGTGGTGACACCACCGCCTCTCACCAGCCTCGGGTTTAGGTGGGTGTGCCAGGGCCATGGCGGCCGAGGCCTCCGCTTCCCAGTGAGTCCTTCCCTCTTTAGACTTGGAATATTTCCCTTCCCTCTTTAGACTTGCAATATTTCTCCACGATAAACAGCAACTCTGGTACTATCTTTGGCTCCTTTCAATCCAACTTGTCGACCAACTCCCCTTGTGCAGAGCCCACCGTGCCACCTCAACGGCACCCGTGTCAGAGATGCCCTGGACTGGCAATGGATGTGAAAAAAACGGCGTATGAAGTCTCGAATGGACTCACTCGGCATTTGCTTAAGGGCGTGTAGGTCAAGGATGTGACAAGCTTGTTCTGGCTTCCTTGGAAGTGGCTGCTCAACTTCTCGCGAGTTGCTCCCACGAGTACACTGAGCATGGCGGAAGGGAGAGGTACCAAGACTGGGTGACTCCTGAGAGGGCCAGGGGCAGACTCTTCACCATGATGGCCTCTCCCCCTCCTGCTGCTCGATGGCAGTTGTACACACAAACGAACTCCACTGGGTCAGAGCACCCCACGTACTTGGCGACTTCGGGCATCCAAAAGTGCATGGGCCACGGGGTGGCTTGTAAACCCGGACTCAGTGGATTTGAGCGGTCAGTGAGGTAGGCCACCCCGTGAGTGGGAGCCCCTTGAGGCGAAGAGCCACGAGGGGGGCCAGTGCAAGATTGAGCATGTGGTCGTGCGCCTGATTAGCATGGACAAGGTCAGCCCCTTGGTGCCAGCGGCTTGTTCCCACACCCGCCGTTGAGGCCAAGGCTTCCCTTCGTACTTGGTTGATTCATGCTCGTAGGTCACCGGCTTCTTGGGCCCCACTCGATGGTTGTAGGTTCACCCGAGCTCAAGCCCCAGCGCACCAACTGTCATCGGTACAAGTTCAGACAATAACTTAGAAGTACCCCGGTCGTATACGGAGACCACCACGGATGAGAAGGGACATCAAACTAGCACAATCACCAAGCGAATTCAAGAATAGTGTATTAGGGTTACAAGAGTGGCCTCCTCTCTCCCATTACAAAGGTCCTATTTATAGGGGAGAGGGGAGGCTAGTGTAGTTACAATTTTACCCTTAGGGTTTGGCCTACTCTTGGGAGCATTCCAGTCATTTGCTCCACGTGGGCCCCGCCACGTCTGGGACCTTGGGGTTGGTCCCGGACCCCTTCAGGGTTGGTATGGCATACCTTGCCTGGGGTTGGCCACAGACCCTCCTAGGGTGGGCCTCGTGTACTTTGTCCGGGGTTGGCCCTGGACCCTCTTAAGGTTGGTCTCGCATATTTCACCCAGGGTTGGCCTCAGACCCTCCTAGGGTCAGTCTCACGTAATTCGCTTGTGGTTGGCCTTGGACCCTCCTAGGGTTGGTCTCGCGTACTTCGCTTGAGATTGGCTTAATGACTTGGCTTGGGATAGACTTTCCATGGGCTCGAGGTAGCGCCGAGACCCTCCACCAACAAAACTAAAGTGCACAAATCTTGATGCATCATTGGCCTCGTTCTTTTCGGCCTTACAACCAGTTTTTTGCTTTGACTTATATTAGCTTATACTATTCATCAGAACTACCTGACACAACCAAAAGGCATCAGCTGCAACATAAAAGAATGAGGCCATTGTTAGTAGTCAAGTAGTTGTCTAGTTGATGGTTGTAAATCAAATTCTCGATGTACATCAAATTTGTGCTTTTTAAATTTTTGTAAAGAACTTGTATAGTGGGAAAGCGCTACCAGTTTTATGTGATTAGTCATTCTTCGATTTTTTTTTTTTGGGGAAAAACTTCAGTAAACCATGAAGGGAATCACACATGAGCCAAACTCACCTAACCCCAGAATATAGACATAAGCAATGTTTCTTAGCAACAGGGAAGCTGGGAACATCCAAATGGCTGAACCTTTGACAGTGATGTACTATTGTATAAAATGGAACTTCTTGGAGAAATTAATTTGAAAAATCCTGAACAAGAGGCAGTTGAAGGAACAAGGCTTTGACCAGAATATAACTTGGATATCCATCTTCATTTGTCTGACTAAGCATTTGACAAGGTGCAGATTGTGCCGCTGGACTAGTCAGGTTCGGTCAAAGGAATATGTCACACACACATACATGGATGTGAAAATTAGACTTTGTAAATTTAAACACAAGAGCATATTCTTTTGGAAATCAATTTGGCAAGTAAGAACTCACCTACGAGTCTACGACCACGAGTATGCGAGAGCACATGCGTGTTGTGTGGCGACGGGCCTGACGGCTAACCTAGAAAAGGTTGACCAGCAAACGAAGTCCACCAACAAGAAGTCAGATAGACCTGTGCAGATGAACAGGTGGATGAGTTCTGCGCTTTGTGTCCCATTAGTTCGGGGACTTTACCCCATCATTTTTAGGCATCGTTGGCAACGCAGAAATTGGATATGAATTATATAAGACATACATTGTTTTTTTTAAAAAATTCCTGAATTGAACGAATGAATTTTACTTGATGTAATTAAGTAACTTGCGGATATACCAAGCTAAAACTGAAGTTTTAAGAACGTAAATAAGACAACCAGCAATTTGATTGACTGTCGCTGCAATTTATTCTCTCTTTTTCTTTTTGAAATTCGGCAGGAGGGCTGCCTCCTATTACTTCATAGGGAGATTGGAAACCAAAGAAGGGACAGTTTGAGCAGGACTGTGCATTCGATTAGTTCGGTAAAATCGGTTCGGTATATACAGTAAATACGGTATTATTAGTTCGGTAGTATACGGTATTTTTGAAAATACAGTTCGATATCGATATATCCCAATTTATTTCGGTGCGCCTTTAGTACGTCTGTTATCCACCACCCTCTTCACAAGCTCCCTAGTCCTGCTTTGGATCTCTACGCATGCCTTTCCACCAAACAACCTGTTGAAGTCCAACCTCAGCTTATTTAAAGAAACAAACACATCAAGCAGCCGCAAGAGCTTGATGGGGTCCTTCCTAGCATCAGCCACAGCACGGCCAAACTTCACGAAATCAAGAATGCCAGAACGCGCTGCAATCTCTACAAAGCATGAGAAGGCGGCCTCGGGTCGCCGTTCTAACACCGCAACACAGACCTTTCGCTCAGCTTTTTCGATGGAAAACGGAGGAACAGTGGAGCGCGGCCCGGCCGGAGGGAGAGCTGAAGGTAGCACGCGCTCTGCTCGGCACACCCAGGCTAGGCCTCATTATCGGTCTGTACCCAGTTTCGGTTTTAGTCAGGGCCGTGCCGTGAAATTTAGAAGCCCTGTACAAAGCTCTAAGTGAGGCCTAAACCAAAGTACCAAATATAGCTAAAATAATATATGTATTTCAGAGCAAATGCGATATATCAAGAATGTGTTGCTTGCTATTCGCTAGATGAATGGACATTGACGAGCCAACGTGCTTCAGCGGAGACGAGACGAACACGAACCGACGAAGTCACGAATACAAGAGAGAATACGAAACGCTAGCAATTAGCAATGAATGACGATGCACTTCTAGTTAGGGATAGAATCTTGAAAACCTGAGTTTTTCAAATTTGCTTGAGGTATTTGTGGATATCTACTATCATTACGCTGTGCTAATTTTCTAAAAAATTGCGACATTCTCGGTTTTATTTCTGCCGATGGATAATTCTAATGTCAAGAGCTAGCGGAAGCTGCAAACTCAAAGCGAAGCGAGGCTATCGTACCTGTTTGGTTGAGGTCGGAAAAGTCGCTCGGCGTGCATGCATACCAGCGCTCGATTTTGGATGCCGGGCCAGGATGTGTTGCTGGTAGGCATTTGCTCGCGAGGCCTCCAACCAAACAGGCCCTCGAAAGGAGCTTGAGTTGCAGCAGCGAAAAGGGCAAAACCAACAATAAAGAACAAGTCCAACGGAAGTCCTCAAAATCGAAGAGCAAGCTGGTGGAACTTGGCAACGAGAATGCTTGGCCATCGATGATGAAGCGACCGAGGACGATGAGTCAGAAGCGTTGCATGTAACAGGCCCCGAAATTGGGGCCTCAGACGGGCGCACGGGCTGCACGCCCATGGGCCCGGCCCTGGTTTTAGTCGGTTTTTCCCGAAAAAGCCGAACACCAAAAAAACCTAAAATATAAAAATCGAACTGAAAATCGGTCAAACTGAGTTGACCGGTTCGGTTCGGTTTTTCCGATTCGGTTTTTTCGGTTCGGTTGAGATGTGCACAGCCCTAAGTTTGAGAGACGGGAGCGCCGAAGGACTGGCCTAGAAGAAACTAAAGGTGTTACATGATTATTGGGAGTTCCTGTAGCCTCTTTACCCCTACTAGCATCTATCCTGGCCTCCTTCTTAATGGCAGCGGTCAAGTGCGAAGGTGCAATTGCTGTCGATCGGAAAATGTGGATATTTCGTTCCTTCCAAATTTGCCAAGAGACTGTCATCACTAGCGATGCCATAGCTTTTCACAGTGCTCCAATCGAGAGAACAACAGACTCCCACCAGTCATGGACCTAGTGAAATGTCCGCAGGTAGCCCGGTTGATGGAGCTGTATGTAGTCCATTGTGTTATAGAGGTCCAGATTCTTGTGGTGTAGCGGCACCCGACCAGCAAGTGTATGGTGAACTCTGGCTCTCGTCTGCACAAGGGCACATCAGATGATTAAGCTAGCCATGCTTGTTCAGGTGATCCACGATTCACAGTCTATTTTGTATGGCCAACCAGGCGAAGATTTTACATTTTTGCGGCGTCCAAGTTTTTCAGACTAGAGAGTTCATGGCGGTTTGAACCGCTTCCAAGAACTGTGCTTTGTAGGCTGAGGCAGCCATGTACACTCCATTGGTATTTTCCATGTGATTGTATCGTCGGTTGTTTCATGCAGAGTAACACTACTATAAAAGAGGCTATACTGAACGGACAATCGGTTCTTATGAACCATCTATGTTGCAACTATCATAGACGATTCATACTAACAACCGTCTGTGATATTTTCACATACAGTTATTTATACGAACCGTCTGTGATAAAGCAAGATATCATAAATGGTTTTTATTAATAACAATATGTGATAATACAAGACATCACAGACTATTCATATTAATAACCGTCTGTGATAATTCACAAACGTTTATTTATAAGAATCGTCTATGATATGTGCATTATCACAGACGGTTCGTATAACAAACTATCTCTGATAATGCCACGACACCGATCCGTGGCATCTCCCCCAGAATTCTGATCTCACCTGTCCATTCTCTCCACATCAAACGGCAGACACCGATTCCTCCCACCTCTCATCCCTTATTTATTACTCCCCTCTCCCTTTCACTCCGAGATGTGTGAGTTCTACCGGCTGCTCCTAGCTAGTTCATCCACTCCTAGCTTGTTCCTCGACGACGCCAACTACCACCGTGATATAGCATTTCCGTTGTGACATCACAGTCGACTGCACAACACACTCTTTGTCGTAAGTGTCATAAGAGTGTCTTGTGCAGTCTCACCATCGTGACACAACGGTGACGCTATTGCCGCCTTTCCTTCACTGCAAGACACAGTGGAAGCAGCTAGCTAGCTACCAAGACAGTGCTCAACTCGGCGTCAAGGATATCCAGCTAAAGCGCTGCTAAGATCTCTCCTTCTATGTTTTAGCCATGGGTTCGTAGGATTAGGATGTGTTCTTGCCATGTTTAAGAGTTGGGTTCGTAGGATTATGATGTGTTCTTGCCATGTTTAAGAGTTGGGTTCGTAGAATTAGGATGTGTTCTTACCATGTTCATGCTGTGTTAGATGGGTAACCTGCTCATTATATTGTGATGTTGTAATGGTGGATTCTAATAGAATGTGTTGCTATGTTTGCTGCTGTATTTGCTTATTTTCAAATGACATAGCTAACAATTCTTGAGGCTAACCAAAAACAGAAAATCTTGGGTATAGTATGTGTAACATCCCGCCCATCCTCTGGGCCTAGAGTGCTACCATCACTGCATAATAATACCACTTCTAGACATGTGCCAAACAATTTAAGCAAACTCTACCTTGATCATGAAGCAACAACCACTTACACCATATCATTTTTAAGCAACACTTCTAACTTACTAGTGGAATTAAACATACTACCAAAAACTAGATATGTGAAGTGCTGCAGGAACATGAAGTCATTCATGTGCTACACCCGCCCGTGCAAGACGTCCTCAATAATTACCTAAAAATAAAACAACAAAGCAAGGGTGAGTCCAAAGACTCAGCAAGTACACAATAGAACAATAAACACGATCAAACATGTAAGCAAATCAATCATTCATAACATACTCCGCATATATTGCCATGCTCATATCATCATTCTCATGTTTCCACATTAATCATAACATACCCCATATGCATTGTCATATTCCAACATTGCCAAATCATCAATGCAATGCAAACCTGCTCTACATGCACATTTGCTCATCTCATTGCAAATACCGTATCGCCGAGTGAACACCGTCGATGTTCACCCATCAGGCCCGCCTCTTAGGCATCGGACCCTCCACTCCCGTGGAGGCCTCACAAGCAGGTCTTACTCAAGAGCACTCGGATTAGTCCGCTAGCTTTACTCATAGCTAGGGACTTTCTCACCGCCTCACTCTTGAGTGCATATAATGCAAATGCATATGCCCATTGTCATAATCATGCTCATCATTAACATCAATAGCAAGTAAACATCATTGCCCACCTTACTCCATCATCATTACCATCACTTACCAAGCAACATCATGACATTTAAATACCGCATTTCCAAATAAACACCATCATATAGTGTAAGCATCACATAATTTCATAAACCTTTTGGTCTACCGCTCTACCATGTACTTGCCTGGTTAGCCTCGGGATGACGCTGGGACGGCTCCGATCCGGGACCTCCACCTGCGCACAAACCAACCCGACTCAACGGTAAACAGAACCCAGAGCTTCAACGAATATCGACGATTCTATGCGCTGATTCGACTCGAGCGTAGAATGCACGGGGGCAAGGTCCTGACGCGCAAGGACCACCCTTTTTTCCCTTTTCTTTTTTTTTCTTTTCTTTTTCTCCTCTTTTCTTTTCTTCTCCTTTTTCTTTTCCCTTCCTCCATCTCCTGCGGCCGAACTGGCCTTCCCATTTTTTTCCTTTTTGGCCGAATGGCCTTGACCCTTCCCTGCGGTCTGTCTCTCATTTCCTCTCTTACCCACCATCCCCTTCTCTTCTTTTTTTTCCTCACCCAAACCTCTCTCTCTCCATGCTCAGATCGGCCGAATGGGGCCTCCTCCCCTTCACCGCCGCGCTAGGGCGGGCGGCGCGCGCGATCGGGCTCGACTCGGCGGCCCTCCGCCGCCCCTACCCTCTCTCCCCACTCTCTCCCCTTCCTCTCTCTCTCCGCTGGCCTGGCCCCGGGTGGCGCGGCGGCGCATGGCCGGCTCGGCGCCGCCTGCCCCATCCACCGCCGGCAGCCCCTCCGCCGGCCTCCGCCTCCTCTCCTCTCGGTGGCTAGCGGCGCGAGGGCCTCGCCCGTGGATTCGGGACGCCGCGCGCTCCTCCACAAACCGGCCGACCTCCACAGCCAGAGGTGTCTCCCACCGACCCCTACTCCTCCCCGCCGTTTCCCCCTATATCGCGCCTTGGGTCCGAGCCGGACCCGTGCCCTCCCCTTGCGCGTGCGGTGGTGGTAGGACGCTGCCCGGTCGGCTTGGCCAACGGCCGCCGGCCGCCTCCTCCGCCCTCGGATATACCGGCCACGGCATCAATGCCGTCCGGTGCCCTGCACCACCTCGACTCCACAGCTCATTGGCCCTAGTTCTACACCGGCCGGCCTCTCTCTGCAAACGCTTGCTACTCCTCTACTAGTGTTATTCTTACCTTGGCTGAGAAATGGGGTGGGAAAGGTGGGCTTGGCAGTAAGGGCTAGCTTAATGGTTGGGGCTGCCCTTCTCCCTCTTGCCTTCCCTCTCCCTCTGCCTTCTCTATTTCTCTCGGCTGGGGAAGTGAAATGAGGTTGCTTAGCTTTTGAGGCTGTGACAGAAAAGTGTCTGTGTGTTGTCTTGTCTTGTCTACTTAAGAGGCATGGCCATCACTCTCAATGTGAAATGGCACTTTTGCCCTTCCTCTTTTTGCTTTGGCTGGTTATGGCACTATGGGCTTTTTGGTCCAATGGCATCCTTATACTATTAGGAGCTCTTCTACTGTGGCAGGTAAATCGGTGACAGGTAAGGTTAGAATTTGCCGGATGATGAACACCCGAAACGCGAGACGGTGCTGACTGTCCCTAGGCGGTCTGGGAACCTCTGAGAGCGCTAATTAAATTGACACTCCAAAAAGGTCGATGGGTCTGGCGGCAAACTACGCTCTTAAACGCTATCATTTTCCCCTTATGCATAATCAGGGTATTACATTCTACCCCCCTTAACAGAATTCGACCCCGAATTCTGGCATTCAACAATATGCACGAATGAACAAAATGTAATAAACTGCACATAACATAACATTAACTCGTACCCACGGAGAACAAGTCTGGGTACTTCTCGCGCATGCGAGACTCCAACTACCATGTCGCTTCTCGCTCATTCTGTTGTGCCCAAAACACTTTAACATACTTTATCGTTTTATGCCTCAACACCTTCTCTGATTCCTCCAGTATCCGAACTGGACGAGACTCGAAGGTGAGGCCTTGCTTTATGGACACCGGTTCTAACACAATCTCATGCTCTGGATCTCACAAATACTTTCTCAACATCAACACATGAAACGTGTTATGCACTCTGTGCGTAGACTCAATTCTCATGCCTCGGCATAAGACCCTCCAATCTTTCAGGAAACACTCTCATTACTTGCACAAAAGAAACAAGGCTACTCTTATTTGCAACAAGGAGAGCTCTTCTCTTTTACAAGAGAGGTATCACGCAACATTCATGGAATCAACTCATTCATCCACAAACATCAACCCTTCTCCCAAAACAGAAGGGAATCTGTTTCCCCACAGGAAATCATTTCATCCCAATAAATCCTTTGACTAACGATCAATCACTTCAGTCGATAACAAGAGATATTTTACTTCGTGTCCCTTAAAAATAGTATCGATCACACATCCATGTGACTAAACTCGCAAAGATAGTTCTCACTAACTCTCTTAGCAAGAATAATAGGTTCCCATGTTTCGACATATCAAAACATTCCAATTACTCATTAGATGGCCATACAACAATTCATTCTTCCATCGCCCATTATGAGCTACAAGGCCAATTCAATCTTAGGGCAACGTTCCCATAAATCTAGGGAAGCTTTAGTATACTACTCAAGGAGTACCTAAGCAAAATCCCCTTCTCCAACGACACATTTGCCGACAGATAGTCTCTCATGCTCCATTAAAATTGCATTGGTTCCCATCAGTTTAATCCCTTCAGTACCCTTTTTTCTAGGGTTTCAGTTCACACTCTATTGGTCTTACGATTAATTCCATCAATGGTCGACTTTAACTCATGGAATGGATTATTCCTCTAACTACTACTTTAAATAATGATCACCAAACATGGTGGATAAAACAAATCATACACCAATTCTCAACCTCTCACATCTACAAAATGAGGTAAGCTCCATTAGAATCTCATTTAACATCAAATAACTAAATCTTCCAATAACTCTACTTTAACTTTACCTCATTCTTTTAGCCTCTACTAACTGTCAACAAATTTGAGGCTCATAAACCAAGATTCCCAATACTCCTCCAGTAACTCCGATATTAGTATCATCCTCGATCTATGTTATTGAAATCAAGCAATTTAAAACGTTAACACCTAGCGATGATTACCCCAAAACATAAGTCAGGGAAGTTCTTTCACCAAAATCCCAAACTCATCGCTACCCATGCTTTACCAGTTTAAATGTGACATTAGTCACCATTATTCCCCATAGACGCTACTAGTTGCGATAACACAATCGATTATCGGTTTCGCCTTTAAGGCCAATTTTATCCCTATCCAATTTCCACCAGGATTATGGCATAAGATTAGCTCGGAACACTAGTAGCCACACAGATCTCTATTATCACCCTATTACCAACCTATCAACCATCTCATTAAAGATTTGGCCTAATAGAGCTTCATGTTATGAATTTAACATCCATTTCAGGAGCAAGGGATTCCAATCCTTCAGCGACCCTCCAGAGTTAAGAAGTCTACCACCTTTAAACATCCAAAAACAGAACGAAATCCCAACAACTTTCATCCTCCAACCAGACATAACTTGAGAATGAGTTCATCACTCACTCCCCCAAAACAACTACAAAACTCCCCCAACACGGGATTCACTCTATCAATGATGCAACGCCTAGACAGGAGAACCCTTCCCTCTGGCCATAGCATCTCATCACAACAACAACTTAGACAATTAACGCCAAGAAAATGAAGGGATGCAACAAAGTCCAAATACTACATTACCCTAGTCGACGCGCCCGGGCCCACTTTAGACTCTCAACTCAAGACAACCGAAATTACATGTTTGGGAAACGCTCAGGACTCATTCCTGAGTACGCCTAGGACTTCGTTCCTAGGTACGCCCGAAACTTACGCGTTCGGGAGCGCCACGGACCACTCGTCCGGGAAATCTCATATGCAGAAGTGAGGGAAGTCATGTAGCACTCACGACACAAGCACATAGATCAATCTGTGAGTCATGCGGATCTCCTACCGTATCTCCAAGCATTCATCATTGATAGAACTGAATATGACCTCCTTCGAAGTCATAAACCCCAAATGATAATGCATGCCAAAACACAAAGCATTTCCTTCTAAATAGCAACATAGAAATCAATTAAAATCCTCTTTCCCATAACCACAACAAGCCAGTACCTCTTGTACTGCTTACACAGATTAGCAAATGTCAATTCGCTAATACATAAGTCATTGACTTTTAGTATCCCCTCTTGAACCTTTCCACGGTTCACCGGATACTTTATTCTTCCATATTTACTCTTTAGTTCATCAAACACTACCACCTTACTATACAAAACAACATAATCATAACAACTAGCAAGCTCGCATACCACAAGATGTGGTCAAGGCTTTTTGATAAAAAGAAAACCCACTATCTATAAATAATCCCCATGAGCACCTAATTCCAAGGTGCTAACTAATCTCCGCCAGCTCAACCTTAAGGATGATCAATCACCCGGATTTTAGCACACATCGAATGCACTTTCATAAACCACAATTGCTTTTAAGCATAGAATCCGTCTGTTCTACTTCCGTAAGTGTGCACATGATCTCCTACAAAATGCAGTGGCAACTCCACCAACTCATGCTTAAATATTGCCACCAAATCTCACCAAAATGTCATTAACTTTATCCCTCAGAATTTAAGTCTTACTCAACTCTATAATAATTCTTCTCCACTCAATTTAGCTGGAAGGTTTATCCGACATTAATATCCTCATTCTTATCCTCCCAACTAATCCCAATAGAGTTCTAACATTACAACTATTAGAATCTTCCAAAACATTGGTCGTGATTATAATAATCAATCATGGTGCGGGATTAGCGGACTTAGCTTTATAATCCTTCGCCTATTATCAATTGAAAGGATAACCCCATGAGGAAATTTCCACCAAAATAATAATTTAGCTCACTTCCTAGCATGCCTAGATTGCACGATTGGGGTAATCGATTGAGACCATCATGATACCAGTCATTCATTGTGGCTCAATAGTCTACGCAACTATAATCACCAACTGGTTCACCAATAATTCAAATCCCACTATTAAACAGAAATAGATATGCTTTACACCGCTACTTCTTATGTTACTACAAAATCCTCATTGGGTTCAACTCAACTTCAATCCTACGAACGTAACTAAGGTTAATTACTCTTCTAGGTTCTCACAATTTAGAATACCATGTCCTACCAACTTGTTGCTTTAACCACCATATCCCACATACGCCTAATCCAACACTTCATCCACTATTGGATATTGCCTTCTCCAAGAAAAGATATTGGTCACATCATGCGAGTTACTCCAATCATTCATATAATCAAAATTCTCCCGAAAACCAGACTCGCATGGAACACTTCCCACTATCGGGTATTTGCCAAACAACTCAATGAGCTGCTAACCAAAGGGAACCAACTTCCCGAAACTGAAGCAAAACATCACTACCTCAATGCCACAAATGGCAACATGACCAGGCCTCTCCAATGGCCACGATCTCAGTCTCTATTGCATCGGTACACGACACAATCACGGCAAAGTCCCGTAGGACGCACAAATAACAAGTTCAAATACTTTCTATCAGCTCACAAGCATCAACATCAAGCATTGCAAATCAACAACATGACTAACAGAAGCGAAAATGCAATGCTTGACACAATCCCATCCTATTGTGCACACGTCCGCGTCCTCTAGCTCTCGGCATCTCTATTCAAGACAGATAGCCAATCACACAGCTAGCCCATAAACATCCATTTCAACAGCACAAATCAACATCAAGGCTGCGAAAGCGTAAATGCAATGTAAGACCCATTCCCCATCCTATGGAGCACCAGTGTGTCAACTTTTAATTTAATTACTAGGCCTAAGTCAATCTTTAGTTGAATAATTAACCTAGATTGTCAAATTTCTTTACCACGGACCTAATGCCCGCTCTGATACCAACTGTAACACCCCGCCCATCCTCTGGGCCTAGAGTGCTACCATCACTGCATAATAATACCACTTCTAGACATCTGCCAAACAATTTAAGCAAACTCTACCTTGATCATGAAGCAACAACCACTTACACCATATCATTTTTAAGCAACACTTCTAACTTACTAGTGGAATTAAACATACTACCAAAAACTAGATATGTGAAGTGCTGCAGGAACATGAAGTCATTCATGTGCTACACCCGCCCGTGCAAGACGTCCTCAATAATTACCTAAAAATAAAACAACAAAGTAAGGGTGGGTCCAAAGACTCAGCAAGTACACAATAGAACAATAAACACGATCAAACATGTAAGCAAATCAATCATTCATAACATACTCCGCATATATTGCCATGCTCATATCATCATTCTCATGTTTCCACATTAATCATAACATACCCCATATGCATTGTCATATTCCAACATTGCCAAATCATCAATGCAATGCAAACCTGCTCTACATGCACATTTGCTCATCTCATTGCAAATACCGGTACTGCCGAGTGAACACCCGTCGATGTTCACCCATCGTGGGCCCGCCCTCTTAGGCACGGGACCCCTCCACTCCCGTGGAGGCCTACTGGCAGGTGTCTTACTCAAGAGCACTCCGGATTAGTCCGCTAGCTTTACTCATAGCTAGGGACTTTCTCACCGCCATCACTCTTGAGTGCACATAATGCAAATGCATATGCCCATTGTCATAATCATGCTCATCATTAACATCAATAGCAAGTAAACATCATTGCCCACCTTACTCCATCATCATTACCATCACTTACCAAGCAACATCATGACATTTAAATACCGCATTTCCAAATAAACACCATCATATAGTGTAAGCATCACATAATTTCATAAACCTTTTGGTCTACCGCTCTACCATGTACTTGCCTAGTTAGCCTCGGGATGACGCTGGGACGGCTCCGATCCGGGACCTCCACCTGCGCACAAACCAACCCGACTCAACAGTAAACAGAACCCAGAGCTTCAACGAATATCGACGATTCTATGCGCTGATTCGACTCGAGCGTAGAATGCACGGGGGCAAGGTCCTGACGCGCAAGGACCACCCTTTTTTCTCTTTTCTTTTTTTTCTTTTCTTTTTCTCCTCTTTTCTTTTCTTCTCCTTTTTCTTTTCCCTTCCTCCATCTCCTGGGGCCGAACTGGCCTTCCCATTTTTTTCCTTTTTGGCCGAATGGCCTTGACCCTTCCCTGCGGTCTCTCTCTCATTTCCTCTCTTACCCACCATCCCCTTCTCTTCTTTTTTTTTCCTCACCCAAACCTCTCTCTCTCCATGCTCAGATCGGTCGAATGGGGCCTCCTCCCCCCTTCACCAGCCTCGCATAGGGCGGCGCGGCGGCGCGCGACCGGGCCCTGACTCCGGTGGCCCCTCCGCCGCCCCCCTACCTTCCTCTCCTCCCCCACTCTCTCCCCCTTCCTCTCTCTCTCTCCGCTGGCCTGGCCCCGGGGTGGCGCGGCGGCGCATGGCCGGCTCGGCGCCGCAGGCCCCCATCCACTGCCGGCAGCCCCTCCGCCGGCCTCCGCCTCCCCTCTCCCTCTCAGTGGCTAGCGGCGCGGAGGGCCTCGGCCCGTGGATCTGGGACGCCGCCGGCGGCTCCTCCACAAACCGGCCGACCTCCACAGCGTCGGCGTCTCCCCATCGACCCCCTACTCCTCCCCGCCATTTCCCCCTCTATCGCGCCTCGGGTCCGGGCCGGACCCGTGCCCTCCCCTTGCGTGCGCGGTGGTGGTAGGACGCTGCCCGGTCGGCTCGGCCAACGGCCGCCGGCCGCCTCCTCCGCCCTCGGATATACCGGCCACGGCATCAATGTCGTCCGGTGCCCTGCACCACCTCGACTCCACAGCTCACTGGCCCTAGCTCTACACCGGCCGGCCTCTCTCTGCAAACGCTTGCTACTCCTCTACTAGTGTTATTCTTACCTTGGCTGAGAAATGGGGTGGGAAAGGTGGGCTTGGCAGCAAGGGCTAGCTTAATGGTTGGGGCTGCCCTTCTCCCTCTTGCCTTCCCTCTCCCTCTGCCTTCTCTATTTCTCTCGGCTGGGGAAGTGAAATGAGGTTGCTTAGCTTTTGAGGCTGTGACAGAAAAGTGTCTGTGTGTTGTCTTGTCTACTTAAGAGGCATGGCCATCACTCTCAATGTGAAATGGCACTTTTGCCCTTCCCCTTTTTGCTTTGGCTGGTTATGGCACTATGGGCTTTTTGGTCCAATGGCATCCTTATACTATTAGGGGCTCTTCTACTGTGGCAGGTAAATCGGTGACAGGTAAGGTTAGAATTTGCCGGATGATGAACACCCGAAACGCGAGACGGTGCTGACTGTCCCTAGGTGGTCCGGGAACCTCTGAGAGCGCTAATTAAATCGACACTCCAAAAAGGTCGATGGGTCTGACGGCAAACTACGCTCTTAAACGCTATCATTTTCCCCTTATGCATAATCAGGGTATTACAGTATGAACCATCATAGACGGTTTTATGGTATAAAATGTCTACAAAGGATAGTCACAAATGGTTCTATATTACAACCGTCTGTGATGTTAGAGTATCATAGACGGTTTTTACTTCAAACCGTCTGTGGTGTTAAAGTATCACAGACGGTTCTAATTACAAACCATCCATATTGTATTTATCACAGATGGCTCACAAACCATCTGTGATAACCTTCGATTATCACTGACCCATAATTCAGACGGTTCAGAAAACCGTCTATGATGATAGTTTCGAACCGTTTATGATGACCCTTTTGTAGTAGTGTAATCAGGAACGTGTACTCCTAGATGGAGACTAGCTCGTATATGTGCTATGGTGTAATACCATCTGTCAAAGTTAGGTCAAGCAGCAATTTATTAATCCTTGACAAAGTTTCATTCATAACATTAGGAAAAAATTTCATAGTTTCAAAAAATACATTTGCTGTGAGATTGTCTCAGTGATGTGTGGATCTTTGGTCGAATCTGTCTGTCATAGCAGTCTGGCGCTACTTCTATTTCTATAGATGAAAATTTTGCCTTGATTCTAGAAACAAATGGTAGCCAAGGAGGCAAGGAGCGAGCTGCATCCTTGTGAAGGTTATCAGTACTCAACGCAATCCAAATCAAGCATGAATCACGCTGTCATAGTCTCTATCTTGGTTCCAGCAACATGGATCGTTCTATCATGCCTTTTTATTAGGTTTCGAACATCATGAATCATGCACGGCAGGAAAAGATAATTGCTGAAGGTTATTATAGTAGTATTTATCCTTATTTTGTATTCAAAATTCTGTCAGTAATATATTCTACATACGAGCAGTGTTTCTATACTTTACTCTGTAACAAAAGTAGCATTAAAATCAAAACAAATGAAGAGATAAATAATATTATCAATCATTCATTATGTTTTAAAAATTATATAAATCATTACTAAAAAAAGTATAGAAGCACCTCCCTCTACAAGCTGAGAAACCATCAAATTATTAAGACCTATGTAGAATATAATTTTTTTTCAGATTCACAAAAAAATTGAATTGCTTTTTTATTAAATAAGTACCTTCTAGCCCCGACGCTGAATCCATGTTTTAAGATTTCTTACGACCATCAGCCCATGCCAACTCGAGCCAGGCTGTTTATTTGCTAGAGAAAAATCCAATAAAAATCGTACCTTTTATCCCGACACTGAATCCATGTTTTAAGATTTATTACGACCATCAGTCACTGTCGTCTCGAGCTAGGTTGTTCATTTGCTAGAGAAAAATCCAATAAAAATTACGACCATCAGACGCTGTCGACTCGAGCTAGACCGTTTACACATCGTCTAAGTTTACATGACGTATTTTTTTAATAATTTTATTTATAAATATAAAATTAACGATATATTGGTATATTTTTTTATAATTTTAATAAATATCTAATTTTACTTTATATGTTCCACATACATATATTAAATATAATATTTAGAGATAATAATTATATATACTTTAGTTATTTTTAATATCTTCTCGATATATATAAAGAAAAAATACGTCTAAATTTGGACCGTGGAGTATTTACTAGAGAAAAATTCATTAAAAATTACGTGGGGCACGACGAATATATATTTTGCCGCCCCCTGTCTGTCTGTCTGTCTTTCACGCATTCCGATGCCCCATAAATGCTCGCCGCGTCGCCACTCTTCACATCTCCCGGCTTCCCGCCTCCTTTGCAAAAAAATCTCCCCCAAAATCATAAAACCAAATCCTTCCCAAAATCCCCCACCTCCCGTTCCAAGAAACCCCACCTCGCCATGGGCAGCGCCGCCTCGCCGCCGCCAACCCTCGACGCGCCCGCCTCCCCGAAGCCGCCGCCGGCTGTGGCCGCCGCGCTGCTGACGCAGGAGGACCTGAAACGCGTCGCGGCGCACCGCGCGGTGGAGATGGTGGAGACCGGGATGACGCTGGGGCTCGGCACGGGCTCCACGGCCGCGCACGCGCTGGACCGCCTGGGCGACCTCCTCCGCGGCGGTGCGCTCCGGGGCATCGCCGGGGTGCCCACCTCCCTCAAGACGGAGGCGCACGCTGCCCGCGTCGGGATCCCGCTGCTCCCGCTCGGGGCGGCCGCCGAGATCCATCTCTCCATCGACGGCGCTGACGAGGTCGACCCGGAGCTCAACCTCGTCAAGGGCCGCGGCGGCTCGCTGCTCCGCGAGAAGATGATCGAGGGCGCCGGAGACCGCTTCGTCGTCATCGTCGACGAGTCCAAGCTCGTCCCGCGTCTCGGCTGCACCGGCGCCGTGCCTGTCGAGGTCGTCCCCTTCGGCTGCGCCCACACCCTGGTCTCATCCGCAAGATGTTCGACAAATTGCCCGGCTTCCATGCCAGGCTCAGGACGGCCAGGCCCAAGGACGGCGGCGAGCAGGAGGTGCCGTTCGTCACGGACAACGGCAACTACATCGTGGAGATGTTCTTCGAGGACGGCATACACGGCGACCTGCGCGAGGTCAGCGACCGCCTGCTCCGGATCACCGGCGTCGTCGAGCACGGCATGTTTCTTGGCATGGCCACCTCGGTGATCGTCGCCAAGAAGGACGGCACCGTGGCCGTGCTCAACAAGAAGTAGACGCTGGCACCAACGGCGAAGGAATCGGCAGACGAGATGATAATAAACCACCATGGATGCGGAGCAAAGCAGCTCGGCTCCAAGTTTTTTTTTTTTTGGCTCCTGTGGTGAACTTGCTGTACGTGTGTCTATTACGATGCTTCCTCCTTTTCATGGGTAATGTGATAGTACCCAGCCTAATGTGATGAAGCTAATAAGTTTTGGGCTTTGCTCCATGATATTATTATCAAGCCATGCCGTGTTTTTTATTTTACATTTTGACTTTACATTATGGTTTTCCCCCGACAAAAAAAAAACAAATATGCCTGAGCTCCATGACAAAAGAGAAGTATGATACCTTGTTAGGAAGTAGTATATGTATGTGTTGGGGATGCAGTATACATGTGAAGGTAGTCGTAGTATGATACTACGCGAGTATAATTCTACTGCTGAGCAACCAAAAAAAGTATAATACTGCTTAATTTCTCTCAAATTTTCCTTTAGAAAGAAGTATCCACATATGGTAATCCAAAAAATGTATGTCAATAGTATGGAATGTATAAAACAGGTACCCCTGTAATATGTCGTTTAGACTTCAGAATAATATTTTGTTCAAAGAAAGCTACCCCTGTAATTTCTTCTAAGGTGTATGCATTTACAGCGTCAAAAAACCAAAAGCAGTATATTCTCCATAGGCGCCGCGCTGATCTACTCCACCAGTAGTCCCAATCGGTCGCCCCCCAGATACGCAATTTTTATCAGTTTTGGCTGAGGTCGTGTGCAAGAAAAAGCGCCTCCATCTGCCTGATTAGGAAAAATTGGGGATCAATCCCTCTTCAGAACTAAGAACCAATTGCAATATTTTTCTAAGAAAGAGGATTGTATCACAGATTCTGCCTGACGGTGCAGCACAGCTGGTGGTGGGACGTCGAAAGGGAAATGGAGGGGAGGAGGGTGCGTACCTCAACAGAGAAACCGATGGGCAAACGACGGCGCGGCGCGACGAGGAGAGGAGAGGCGGCGTGGTGCAGGGAACGAGTGACTTTTGGAACTTGGAAGAGAGGATAATCCAATAACTGGATCGGGTTGAGAAGGAGAATATAATCCGTTAAGGTGGCGCCCATAGTATCCTGGTTTTATCTGATCGGACGGTGTTTACCTACGAGTTCTTTCTCCTTCAATGCCCTTTTTCAATGGTCTCGAAGATAGAAATTTTGCATTTTTATCTATGGGGTCACAATCGAGGTCGTGGTAAATCCATGAATTTGATTCGATTAGTTTTTCTTATACTATAGAAATAAACATTTGAATTCAGCATTATTCCATGACTCCTATTTCAAAGCCTATCCTTTAAGGGAAAAATGAAAATGAAAGTAACCCCTCTTTTCCAACTCTCTCTCTCTCTATTGCATGGGTGGAAAAACAAAAATAGGATTCTAAAAAAAAAAGAAAGATATTGAAAAAACCTGACTTTCGAAATAAATTTTTATGTGTAGCGGAAAGGAGTTGCGATTTTTTCTTATTCCTATAGAAAATCTAGTAACAAGAATGTGAAATCGTAAATAGCCCTAAACCCAATGTAAGTATAGTATAAATAACAGGGGCACCATGGTGCCCCAGACTCCATGATTGAAACCTTCAATTTATGATTAAGACTTTCCATCTATGATTGAGACTTTCTATCCATGATTGAGATTTTCTATTCATAATTAAGACTTTCCATCATGATATATTATATATCATTGCACTTGCACGTATCTAAAAGCAATACAAAGGCAGGGAAGCCTAGTGCCCAGACACCATGGTGTCCTATATACACACACCATGATGTCTGTGCATCAGGTCTCATAGCCTTTGGATTGCTTTTAGATGCGTGTTACTAAAGAAGAAAATGATCTATTTGATATTATGGACGACCGGTTACGAAGGGACCGTTTCGTTTTTGTAAGATGGTCCGGCCTATTGCTCTTTCCTTGTGCTTATTTCGCTTTAGGGGGTTGGTTTACAGGGACAACTTTTGTAACTTCTTGGTATACCCATGGATTGGCTAGTTCCTATTTGGAAGGTTGTAATTTCTTAATCATGGCAGCTTCCACCCGCCAATAGTTTAGCACACTCTTTGTTGCTACTATGGGGACCGGAAGCGCAAGGGGATTTTACTTGTTGGTGTCAATTAGGGGGTCTACGAACTTTTGTCGCTCTCCATGGGGCTTTTGCACTAATAGGTTTCATGTTACGTCAATTTGAACTTGTTCGGTCTGTTCAATTGCGACCTTATAATGCAATTTCATTCTCTGCTCCAATCGCTATTTTTGTTTTCGTATTCCTTATTTATCCACTGGGGCAATCTGGTTGGTTCTTCGCGCCAAGTTTTGGCGTAGCAGCAATATTTCGATTCATCCTCTTTTTCCAAGGATTTCATAATTGGACGTTGAACCCATTTCATATGATGGGAGTTGCCAGAGTATTAGGCGTGGCTCTGCTATGTGCTATTCATGGGGCGACCGTAGAAAACACTCTATTCGAGGATAGTGATGGTGCAAATACCTTCGTGCTTTTAACCCACCTCAAGCTAAAGAAACTTATTCAATGGTCACTGCTAACCGCTTTTGGTCCCAAATCTTTGGTGTTGCCTTTTCCAATAAACTTTGGTTACATTTCTTTATGCTATTTGTACCCATCACCAGTTTATGGATGAGTGCTATTGGCGTAGTCGGCGGCTCAACCCACGTGCCTATGACTTCGCTTTCCCAGAAATCCGTGTAGCGGAAGATCCTGAATTTGAGACTTTCTACACCACAAATATTCTTTTAAACGAGGGTATTCGTGCGTGGATGGCAGCTCAGGATTAGCCTCATGAAAATCTTGTATTCCCTGAGGAGGTTCTTGTTAGTGATATGCCCTAGAGGCAACATGGAGATGTTATATATATCACATACTATGTTTATGATGCATTAGTTTGTTCCTTGAAATAGACATTATCATTATTGATCAATAAGTATGTGACTTATTCATGAGACTCTTAATGCT